>BMAV01025897.1:0-17621 GCA_019973955.1 Trichonephila inaurata madagascariensis
ACTTTTTAAAATTTTTTTTAAAAACAATTATACAAATGCAATGGATGTCCATTGAATAGCCACTAACAAATTTTTTTAAAAGCAAAATAAAAAACATGTACCTTAAAACATCACATATCTCTAAAACAAAATTCTTATAAAACACAAATTAAAACAATTAAAGTACCCTAAAAAAAATAAGTAAAAGTGTTATAATCCATTTTTTTTTGTTTGGTTTTTTCCCAACAAAGTAACAAAACAATAAATATTTTTACATTCAAATTAATATCAAATTTTAAAAAAAAGAATTCATTTTTAAAATTAAACCCAATTTAGTATAAAAGTTGTACAAAAACATTTTTCGGTTTCCACTAGTTTTAAAAACAAACCTTTTATCTGTGAAAATCATCTTGAAATAGTATACATTTTCTATTTAAAAGTTCTAAACCAGATATTTACAACATTTGAGTTGTATTACTTTATAATATAATATTGTGACATCTAGGGCCCCTTTTCCCAACATAACCTTTTTTCTTTGGGCCGATTAATGGAAAATCTTTTCCAACCCCAAAACAGGTAAACAAGGCTAGATGCAAATAAGAAAAAATTTTAAAAAAGGATAGAAGTTTTAGTGAGGGAATGGCTTTAGAAAAGTTCAGTTCAGAAGATAGAAGTGTTGACTGACGGCACCAAAATCAAGACACAATCGCCATTCACAAGGTACATACCATTGTACGTCAACCTAGAAAATACCCAAAGTGGATTGGACGTTGAGTATTAAACCCAAAAGGTAGGGGGTTTATTCTGAACGGAATATATTTTTTAAAAGTTGAGGTAGGCAAGATTTTTTAAAATTTATATTGATAAGTGATCAAATTGCGCGATCGTTTTAAATTAAGCTCGTTTTTTTGGGATTTCATTAATATAAAGTTTTTCGATATCTCTAAGTAATTTATTAAAATTCAATAAAGTCATATTAAAAATTTTAAAATTCTCATCATTTCGAGAAACCCCCCCCTAACTTACGCTGAAACCCACGATATGGTCCAAAAAAATCCCATGTCGAAAATATTCCCCAAAAGCATTACCGGTATTTTCCTCCTTTCATTTTAAAATATTCCCTACACTAAATTCAATTGGGTTCCGTAGAAATACTTATTTAAAATTTCCTTCGATTTTGCAGGAAAATAAATCAACTGAATTGATCCAAACCCTAAAAAAAACGCGGGGTTTTTTTTTTTTAAATTATTCTTAATATTTTGTAAAAGCAATATATAAATTGTTTTAAAACAATGTTGTTTCTTTTTAAAAATGTTATTTAAAGAAAAATTACTTCAGCTAGATAAAAAAAGGGAAAATTTTCTTTGCAAAAAATTTTACAAGACGGACCATGCTAAACAGGAAAAAAATTTTCAAAATTTTTTTCCCCTTTTGGGAAAGAGGGAAATTTTTTTTTTCCCTCACGATGTCACCCCCTGGTGTTTAGGTTTTTTTTAATATTGGATTCTTCCTGTCCCCATGGGCTTTTGGGGAAAGGAGGGTTGACTGAAGATCCCCGTTTCCCGAACTATAACCTAACAAAGTCAAATCCCCCCCTGATTCTGTGACTGCTTCTGAATTCAGACTGATCACTTTTTTTTGACTTTCCCTGGAGTGTGTTTTTACCGCTGTCTGATATTCTACTAATACACTTCCGCACGGATTTGACGGATAGAAAACTGCGGTTACTGTTGTATTTTTTTTTGTTCGGTGACAAAAAGAGAAAAAGGTAAGATGATTTCAATACAGTTTTCATTTTAGGGTTAAAATTTTTTTTTCATTTTTTTTTTTCAAAAAACCTAAAATTTAAGGTTATTTAACTTCATCTTTTTTTAAAAATTAATTTAATAAAAATTTTACCTCATTTTTTTTTAAAGTTCTTTTTGATTTAAGGTATCCCTTTCGTTCGGAATGATTTTAAAACGCATAAATGGAATTTTTATGATATTTGTGTATTGTTTTATAAAAAATTTTTTTAAAGGGTATTTCGACAAAAAATTTTTTAAATACAATATTTTTTGGGAAAAAAAAACCCAGAATAAACCAAAAGTTTCTCCTTTTTAAAAAAAGCTTCTAAAATAATAATACTTTTGTGTTTGGGTGTTATATAAAGTAAAGACTTCTCCAGAGAGTCTGAACTATTTTTAAAAATTCATATTTTTTTCAAATTATAACAATTTAAATAATTATCAGCGTTTTTCATAAAATTTCTCCCCCCCTTTTTTTGTAAAACTGGTTAAAAAAAACTTTAAAATTTAAAAATTTCAAAAATTCTGTTGAGCCCTGACAGAGGCGCTTTTAAGGAAAAATATTATTATAACAGAAGCATTTTTCACAAAGGGAATATTTTGAAATTTTTTTATTCTATGTTCCTTTTAGTAAAAAATTGTACTTAAATAATTTTTTTTTTTCTATAATATTCAAAAAAAATTTTATATAATTTTTTAACAAAGCATAAATATCATTAATATTATCCATTTATACTCTTTTGCAAAATCATGGCTCCAACTTATGAGCTTCTCGCTTTTTTTTTTTATTTACAATGTGTGTATTCTATGAAAACATTTAAGAATTGCATTGTTATGTTTTCTGGTAAAAAAAAAAGCTATTTTAAAAGTGAAATAATAACTGAAAAAAAGGATGTTACAAATAAAGCAGGATATTTCTTAAGGTATCCGACTACGTTCGGAACCGTGATTTTGCAAAAGCGCTTAAATGGATAATATTTATGATATTTAGTGTAACTTAGTTAGAATACATGTATACAATTGTTTTAAGGACATTATGGCAAAAAAAAATTATTTAAATACAATATTTTGGCAAAAAATTAACTTAGAATGACCTTTTTTCCAAATGTTCTCCTTTTGTAAGAAATGCTTCTTTTGTATTAATATTTTGCCTGTATTCAGCTCAGACGTGTCTACAGAGGCTCAACTAAAATTTTTGAAATGCATGACTCGGAAGTCGGTTTATCCATGTTTTACGAAAACAGAAGGGAGAAATTTTAAGAAAATACGCCGATAATTATTTCCAATGGTTGTAACTCTGAAAATATTTTGAATTTTTCAAAAATTGTAGTTGAGCCCCTGTACAGAGGTCTGAGCTACATACAGGCAGAATATTAATACAATAGAAGCCTTTTTTACAAAAGGAGAACATTTGGAAAAAAGATTATTGTAAGTTAATTTTTTGCCAAAATATTGTATTTAAATAATTTTTGTCAAAATGTCCTTAAAACAATTCATGTATTCTAATCTAAGTGACGCTAAATATCATGAAAATTTATCCATTTATGCACAAAATCATGGTTCCGAACGTAGTCGATACTAAATACTATCACTGTAATTTTTATTTCTTTCGAAATGTAAGCATGTAAAATTTTTAATTGTCTGAAATATGAAAATAATTTGTGTTTGAGAGAAATGGAATTGTCGTTTCATCAGCCTAAGAATTCGTATCGATTCCCCACTGTTGAGTTTTAGAAGCGACGATTTTTCAGTTTTCTCATAGAAGTTTTAGAAACCAAGTTTTCTTCTTAAAAACCGACGAATGGATTTTCTTCTGAATAGAAAGTAAGAAAGTAATGATTGTTTTTTGTATGAATGAAGGATTGATAGAACCTTGGTATGGATATCCAAAATTTAGAAAGAAATCGCATTTAATTTCTTATTTTTGACTTTATATTTCGTATGTAGTCCATTTTAGAAACCACATTCTTTCGATGTTTTTCGTCTCTTGACGCCATTTTGAAAAGCACGTTTTTCCCTCTTGTTTCGTCTTTGATGCCATTTTGATAAACGTGGTTTCTTCCTTAGCACCATTTGGCGAAAACCTTTTGTCGCCAAATGTCTTACCATAATTTCGTTATTTCAGTTCTTATTCATCAAATGTTTTCCATAAAAATGTAACATTTCAATATTATGTGAAGCAAAAAACTTTAAAATTTCTGCTATGGCAGATTTTTTAAAAAAATATTTTCCTTGAGTTTTTTGTGCAATTAATATTGTCTAAAAAGGGATAGTTTATAAAATATATAGATTGAAATAGTATGAAAATGCTCTATTTTGTTCTTAAGAAAAATATGTAGCTAATATTTTATATAAAGGGGTATTTATATTTAATTCCACTTATAATAATAATTTTTTTTTTTTAATTATAAACTGTGACGGGTCTTTATCGCTCCTTTCACTAATCCTCTTGGGGAATCTTTGGGGCCTTTATGGCATTTCATTCCAACCTTCTCGGGAAGAAAACGTGATATGCAAATTAAGGAATGATTATATATATTTGAGCTTTTGCATTTGCGAAGAAGTCTTAAGGAGGTCGGCTGGAGGCCGGAGAGTATTATAGGAGCCATGATTGATTGATTGAATATTAACATCGCACTGTTCAGCTACAAGAGGACTTTTGGCGACGGACCACGTAATTTTGAACCATGATCAAGTGACGTGGAAGACACCTGAGTTGGCACCCCCCTCTCCTAACTACCACACCACACCAACGGGAGGACGTTTCAGCTCTCGACAGATTTAACGTGCATCGCTGCCCTACACTGCGGGTCTTTAGTAGTACTGGGCTCGAACTCGTGACAAGGCATGCCACGATCCGATACCTATACCACTGGGCTACCGCGGCCACTTATAGGAGCCATATAGAAGTCGGTTAGAAGCTTGAAAGTTGCATAGTTGCCGGATCAAGTTGGATATCTATACATATAAATAAAAAAAGAAGTGTCTGTTTGTAATTTGAAATTAACAGCTTTTTACTAAATGCATTAAGCTACTTATATGAAAAAATTAATTTTTAAAAATTTCAGCTGTCTGTCTGTTTGTTCTGGCTAATCTCTGAAACGGTTGCACCAATTTTGACGAAACTTTCACTGGCATATAGCTAAAGTTATAAGGAATAACTTAGGCTAGAAAAAGAAATTAGGGTTCCGAGAAAATAAAATTAAAACCAATGAAATGGTGAACAATATCCGTTTCAAATAGGGATCATTTATTTCAATCGACAGTGTCAAAGGTCATGCAATCCCTCTCACCCCTTGCTTGCGGCGGCTTCGTTTCATCCAACCCTGTCCTCACCCCCATCGACAGTGTAAAGACCACGCATCCCTCTCCCCTCCCCCCGCTTGCAGATTCGTTTCACCCTACTGTTTTTTAGACCTGTTTTGAACTGACTATTGTATATAGAGAGATTGTTCATTAAATTGAATATTGTATATAGAGAGAATGTTCAATAAATTCAATATTGTATATAAAGATTTAATATTAACGTATTCACATCCAGATACAAATTATTTACACTATTTTAAGAATTTATTACACAAAATTTGTAACAATGTGTTATTTTTGCTGAAGAGAAGGAAGGTGTTTTCAAAAGTCGCGCGACCCACAACAGAGTTACGGCGTTATAAATTTAAATGAAAAAAAATCTTTTTTATCAGCTGTTATATCTACAGACTTAAAATTAAACAAACATGGTTTTTTATTTAGCTGAGATATGCAAAAAGCTTCTTTTTTTTTGTTTTGTTTAATTTACATTCCCCTAAAATTAACTCATTAAAAACTCCTTTATCCTTAAGTCTGTATTGTTTAATTTTTCAATTCACCCGTGCGAAGAACGGGTATATCAGCTAATTAGTAATATATAGAAGATATAAAGCTTGGTTGCTGATCGCCGTGGAATATCGGTAAGCGATAGATTATTAAACTTTAATTATAGAGCAGACTCTAGTTAGTTAAAGAATTGGCCATAGATAAAGATTCGGAGGTTAATTTATCATAAAGATAGTGAGTAGGATTTAATGCGCTAAATGCTAAGAATCGTTAATTGCGTCATACCGCCGCTGTTTTTTTACCTCTAAGTAAGACTTTTGTTGCATTGATTAATATATATATTGAGAAACTAGTTTTATTATGGAAGGTTCGCGAGTGGTCAATCTTTTATCTACCTACAAATCTAGGTCACGTGGATGAAGAGATGATACCCCAGACGCACGAGGTATCTCAAAACTTAAAAGTGGTTTTTATCTGTGTTTTTTAGCATTCAAAATGCTTCTTCTTCCACAATTATTTACCAATCACTTTCATTTTTTAACACTCTTTTTATAAGTTTCACTTATATGTAGAATCTTTGAACTCGATTTTTAACCACTTTAAAATGTTAGACTAATTCGAAATTTCGCACACTTGTCAAGAACCCAAGACAATGCAATAATTTCATAATTTTGTTTCATTGTTCTGATCAGGATTTTAATAATTAAGGATTTAGGAGATTTGGCGACTAATTGCATAAACCATTTTCAGATTTGGAGACTAATTCCATATGCCATTTCTAGATTTGGCGACTAATTCCCTATGCCATTTCTAGATTTGGCAACTAATTACAGATTTAGCAACTAAAAGATTAAGATGCAACCCTAAAAACACAAAATAGGCTTCTGGTTGATAAAAAATAAAACAAAAAAAGTGTTCTTTATGTGAAAAAAGGTAATGTGGGTACGCAGTTTCTCTGAAAATGGAAATAAAAGAAAAACTTGTGCATGTGAAAAAAAAAAATAATTTGTGTTCTAAATGCTAAGTATTTTTTTATTTTTATAAAGCAATACGTTTAGAAGTGATGATACGAATTAACATTATAGCAATCCGAGGCCCCGTTAACGGACAGAATAAATACGCTTCAGATCCATTAATTAATATGCATTAAAGAGCAAGACTAATTCCAGAAGCCCCATAATTCTGACCCCAAATATCAAACTCAGAGATAAATTCAACAAAGGATAAATGATAGTTTTGAAAGCTAAAAAAAACAGCCTTTTATTGTGGATTGAACTAAAAAATGAAAAATAAATTATAACTTTAAAAAAAACCCCTAAGAAACACGCTTCTATAGTAAATCGAACTAAAAAGTAAGAAAATAATTCTTAATATAAGAATAAAATGATTAACGAGAAAATTAATGTCACTTGCTTTCATTCTAAGCCTAACCTTTCGTTGATTTGGCAAGCTCGAATAGGAACTAGATTTGCAGAATTCTTAAATAATAAAATTAATGAAAATATATAAATTTAATAATAATGAAAAAAAGAACTAGAATAAAATGGAAACTAGTTAATTTTTCTTTCCTTGATTATTATTTGTTTATAATTAATTATTTTTCACGTGGCATTTTTCGACTAAGCTCTGCATATTCTTGTGCGTATTCCGTTTTTAGAATTCGTACGTTTTTATTCAATGTCGCTAGTGGGATCTATTTACGACTAGGTGACACCAAGTTGGAATCACGTGACAAGTTTACAAACATTTCCCCGGGCTTTGCTTTAGTGCAGGGGTACTCAACCTTTCTTTCTGCTGGGCCGCAAACATATGTTAGGTATTTCCCGCGGTCCGCATCGTGAGGATAAAAAAGGGGAGAAATGCTTCAAAATCAAGATAACATTGGAAATTTAAAATGCGAAAAATTGATCAAAATATTATAACTTATGTGTTTTGCTTTTTTTCTATTGATATTTTTCATATTTTTTTTATTTTTGTCACCAACACTAAATTAGAAGCACACACATTTAAGAAACACCCCTTCGCAATTTCTGCGTCAGTAAACGATTTCGTATGATTAACAATAATGTAAGAATCTTCATGTCTTTGCTACCACTATGACATAACCACTGACAAAACACTTTGTTGCTGCTCTGCAAAGATTATTCAAGAAAAAGCCTTTTTATCGTCTCTTGAAAGAGGTCTTCGAGGAAAAGTGTCATTGAATGATTCCTGTTTATTGGTATTTTTTAAATACAGCACTCTCATGACAAATCAAACAATTACTAATCCATGTTTGTTTCTCGCTACAAAATAGTCAACCTCCCAATAATCTTGAAACGATATATTTTCCCACCCATAAAATTGTCGCTACCGCACTGTTGTCGGTTGTCAGTACAAATAGAAGATGAATATTTATCGAACCCGTACCTCATCGACAGCAAAAAGCAAAGTTGATATACTTGTTTTCTTGACAAAGAATTTCTCACCAAATTTTTAATACTTTGTTCTTAAATAAGTGAATTTCTCAAAGCAATCGGCCATTTAAAAAGGTTTGGCGGGCCGCAGGTTGAGTATCGCTGCTTTAGTGTGAGCATTCATATACTTGAGCTGTTCATATCTTGTGTGTGAAGTTTATTTCTGAAACTTTATTTTTTTTTATATTTTTGCACTATCCTTGTTAAATAACTAGGTAGGAAGTAATTTTAGTAATTTTTGTATCATAATTTTTGTTTTAGTTTAGTATATTTGTAAGGTAAGAACGTAAATATCATTCGTTCTGTTATATTTCACCTAGAAATCATCAGTCAAAAAGCACAGTAGTCATTACTTAAATAGTAATGATTGAGTAAAAATATAGATATATATAGAAAATGAACTCCGTGAAGAATAAAACATAAATTATATTTTTATTTTATAACAGAACTTGGTACTTTTTAGCTGAAAAATCCAATCTCAAATTTATTAAAAAATTTAGTTCTGTAAGAAATTTAAAAAATGGAAGTAGTTTTTTAAATGCTTGTTAAAAAAACCATGCAAACAGTTAAGTATAATTTTAAAAAAAACTGTTCGTTGGTTGATTCATAAAACAAGACTATTAAATCTAATGATGAGCTTATAACTTCTCTTAAATTAAAAAACCATCTTGGTTATAAAAAAAAGATTTTATAAAATAAAAAAGTACCTTATATATTCTTTTCAGTATCGATTACTTCAAAGATATATTTGTTGGTAGACAATGAATAATTTTATATAAAAATATTATGTGTATATTCTGATACTTTCAAGTAAGTTTTATTAATGCAATAAGTTTCATTTCTCTTGGAAAAATGTCTACTAACGAATTTTGAAACAGAACTCACTCAAGACCAGCTACGCCAATGTATATAAGCTATATTTTTCATTCTGAAATAAAATTCAGAATAATTATTTATTCAATTTTTTTTTATATTATTTTTTTAAATTTTCACCAAGTACTTTATTTTTCAAATTTAGTAAATGTTTTATAACATTAGTTGTGTACTTGTGCAATATTTTCATTGCAATCATGCAAAGAGAATAAATCAATAACTACTATTAAATTTTCTGAATGTAATCTTGGAAAAATCATTAATTTTTTAAATACTATCCAAAAAGTTTGATTAATAATTTCTTCGAATACATGCATCCTATTTTTGAAAGTGTTTTCATTGGAGTGAAATAATTTGAAGAAATGCACTTGCTAAATGGAAAATGTGGCCACGGGTGCTTAATTGTCATGATTGAAAACCAGTGGCCTTCGTTTTTGAGTCCTGGTACCCCAGAACTTTCGCGTGCAGGGGCTGAAACTCGTTAAATTTGTTTTAACTGAAAGTCCTCCCATTGGTGAGTTAGGGAAGCTCGGAGAGTGAGGTGCTAGCTCAAGTGCCTTCCTTGTCACTTGACTGCAGTACAAAATTACGAAAGTTTACCCCTGTAACATCGTGAGTAGATAACAAACACAGAAAAATCGTCACAGCCTCATTTTAAATTTAAAACAGTATTTATTTGCTTCATAGGTTACTAAATATGAAGTAATAAAGTCCAATAAATATGCCAAGCCGGTGCAGTCTATCTCACGGGAGTTCAATCCTTTTTCCCGAAAGCACTCGCTCATCTCTCAACGCCACCGGCGTGAATCGTTTCTCATTTCTTTCCGTTCCTCTCCAATCCCTTTTCTTTCAGGACTCCTCTCCAGTTTTCTCCATCCAGGGCTCTCCTCAAGTTCCCTAAAAAATCCCTTTTTAACACCAGGGGTGGGTCCATAACACGCCCCTCGTCTCTTCTCATTGGCAGGCAAAAAAAAAGTCTGCCCTCGTTCCCGGGCCACATTCGTGTACTATTTGTGTGGCCAACACAAACACATTCCTGGTCTGTCTGGAAAATAAGGGCGCCATAATTTTTATTTAACTTCTGAACACCCTTATCTATCACACCACCTGGGTTCTATCATCCCATTCTCTCGACACCGGCCGAGGTGACAGGATTCTTTCATACAGGTTTCGCCTATTGTCAATGGGGCTCCGGCTTTCGTTGACCATTATAATCTCCTAGATCGGGTGTTCGGCGTTTGCCCGAGGTCAGACAATAAACAATGACCTCACGGCCACGTGCACCTGTCACTCCACATGCACTTGTCACTCACACCTGTTCGGAGCCATAAAACTTAGAATGAATGGAGGGTGAGGTTCACCCCAATCGAAGACGTCACACCTCCAATAGTTCTTAGGGTCGTAGTTCAAAAACTGCATGCGGCTCTTTCTGCAGATGGTCTAGCTATATGAATTCCTAAAAAATAATTATATACCTCATAAAAATGTATTGTGTTTTCTTTTCTCTTTCTTCTTTGCAGTTATCTATTTAAAAGGCTTTCTTTATTTGCGTCAAAGATTAAACATTTGTGTGGCTTAAAATGTATGTATTAAATTATTCTGTTCGATGAGAAAGTGTATTGAGAATCAGTGAAAATATTATTTCCCAAGCAGTAAAAGTCTAATTCATTTATCAAAATACCGCCATGGGAAGACACGCCTCTAAGTGATTTTCATGTATGATTATTTGCATACATTAGTTAGGGAACAAACACTCTTGAATATGAGTTATATTTACACATAAATCACCAAAAGAAGCGACAAAAACACATTCCGAGTTTTGTGCAAAATTTAAGGGTTAATAACGCGGTAATGACAAAAAAAGGTTTAAAATTTATATGCAAAAATAATCACAGTTAATTTTAGTTATAAGTGTAAATCTGATGTTTCAGAATAAATTTCAAGCGGTATTACAGGAAGTGGTATTTTTTTCCAAGACGCTTGTCGAATCTTGTTTCCAACATTATGTTATTTTGACATTGGTTGCTCTTGCATTGAAACACAGAAATAAAAATATTTTAAAATATTCTTAGTTTTGGAAGAAATGAATTTTTTTTTGTTTAAAGCTTTATTTAAATATTATTAAAGAAAATGTTAATTCGAGTGTCACAGTTTGATCACTATTAGCGGAAGCTTCCTTTGACCTCCAATGCTCGTGTATGTGGCCCATTGTGTAAATGGTTCTTTCATACTTTCTCTATCTTGTTTTTCTTACTTCTTAGCCTTTCTGTCCAAAGGTTTGACAACCACTGCTCTAGTATATCTTCAGAGAGCGTCAATAATAAACCATCGATCAATCTAAATGTCAACTTTCAAAATTTCCAGATTACTATTGGAGTTACTGGATTAAACATGTAAATGAACTAATTTTCTCAGATTTCAGTATATATAGTTTGCTTATATACTTACATTAATACTATAATTCTAACAAAACAAAGTTCCGCAGAGCAACTAGTACATGCGTTTTGACTCTATTTTATTTTGACTCTTTAAATGTATTGTTGTTTCAAAATAGTTATATTTTTTCCCCTTTCTTCTTTTAGGCATGGAATGTCAAGCGCATGAAATTTGCAATAAATCCTTTAATGGAATTGTTTTTTTTTAAAGCGCTCGAAGCAAGTGAGAAGCATAAGAGAAAACAGAGTGCTTCGAAACTGAATATGACTGAGAACTCTAAAGCATATCTAAAGGGTTATATAAAATGTTTCGATTGCAATAAAATCTGTAATAGCCCTATAACTTATGAGAATCATTTACAAGGGAAACTTCACAAAGACAATACTCAAAGAAAGCTCTACAATGTACGAAATAACTATCCAGTACCTTCACCTAATTCTGCATTGCAAAACCCCATGGAATGGAATTCAGAAACTTTAAAAAAGTATTACTGTGATATTTGTAAGAGGCAATGTGGTAGTCGTATTCCATACGAACTACATATTTTAAGTAGAGCTCATTGCAAAAAGGCAGGAAATGCAGAAATCAATACAAAGGTGGCAAACATTGAGGAAACAAATTCTTTTTGGAATACTGGAGCAATATCCACAACGGATGAAGTAGATAATATTAATAAGGCTAAGTCTTCTAAATATTACTATAATTTAATTCGTCCTACTTTTCCTAATTATGAAGTTAAATGCATGAAACACAATAATAGCGGATTACAATCTTTCCATTTTCAAAGTACGAACCACGAGAAAAAACCAAATTCTGAGTTCAATTCCAGTACTATTGAGAGTTCTAAAACACCTTTCAAGTGTTATAAAATATGTGCAAATTGCGATAAGATCTTTAATGGGCCTGTACCTTATGAGCAGCATTTTCAGGGTAAAGCTCACAAAAAGACAATAGGAAAAAAATCCATAAAAAATGTTGGAATTGATTCTTTATTACTTACAACTGATTCTACGTTGCAAAATTCCATGGATTGCAAAAAGGCAGGAAATGCAGAAATCAATACAAAGGTGGCAAACATTGAGGAATCAGGGTTGTGTTCAAGTTCGAAATCATTCGAAACAAACTCTTTTTGGAATACTGGAGCAATATCCACAACGGATGAAGTAGATAATATTAATAAGGCTAAGTCTTCTAAATATTACTATAATTTAATTCATCCTACTTTTCCTAATTATGAAGTTAAATGCATGAAACACAATAATAGCGGATTACAATCGTTCCATTTTCAAAGTACGAACCACGAGAAAAAACCAAATTCTGAGTTCAATTCCAGTACTATCGAGAGTTCTAAAACACCTTTCAAGTGTTATAAGGGATGTGTAAATTGCGATAAGATCTTTAATGGGCCTGTAACTTATGAACAGCATTTTCAGGTTAAAGCTCACAAAAAGACAATAGAAGAAAAATTCATGAAAAATGTTGGAATTGATTCTTTATTACTTGCCACTGATTCTACGTTGCAAAATTCCATGCAATACAATTCGGGAGATGTTAAAAAGAATTATTGTGAAATCTGTGAAAAGCAGTGCACTGGTCCTATGCAATACGAGGCGCATATTCTGAGTATCGCTCATCTAAGAAATTTGCGAAATTCTGAATTAAATTAAAAGGGAATAACATTAAGAAGTCAAGGATGTGGAATTCTGGAATAATAACAAATAATTCCTTTTCCGAATGCTGGAGCAAATTTCTCAAACTATGAATCTGATTATGAATCTCAAATTATGATCTGAATGGAAAGGAAAAGCATCGTAAATTATTTAAATTCTAAAACTCAAACTAATAATACAAAAGAATTTCAAATGAAATTTTCTGATTTAAGGTATCCGACTACGTTCGGAACCGTGATTTCATAAAAGAGCATAAATAGGTAATTTTCATGATATTTAGTTTCCTTTAGATTAGAATTCATCTATAAAATTTTTTAAGATCATTATGACAACAAAAAAATGATTTAAATACAATATTTTGGCAAAAAATTAACTTTGAATAACCTTTTTTCAAATCGTTTTCCTTTTATAAAAAATATTTCTATAATAATAATAATATTTTGTGTGTGTGTGTGTCTTAGATAAAGTAAAGACTTCTCCAGAGACTCTGAACTAGAATTTTTGAAAAATTCAATATATTTTCATAGTTACTACCAATTAAAATAATTGCCGGCTTTTTTTTCTTAAAATTTCTCCCCTCTGTTGTCGCAAAACATAGATAAATCCACTTCTAAGTTATATATTTCAAAAATCCTAGTTCAACCTCTGTACAAAGGTCTGAGCTATATACAGGCAAAATATTATTATAATAGAAGCATTTTTCATAAGAGGAGAATGTTTAGAAAATGGGTCATTTTATGATCATTTTTTGTCAAAATATTTTGCTTAAACAATTTTTTATTGTAAAAATATTTTTAAGAAAATTTTATATACGTTTTCTAATCTAAGTGACACTAAATATCATAAGTATTACCCATTTATAAGCTTTTGCAAAATCACAGTTCCGAACGTAGTCGGATATCTTAAATTATGTCCCTGCATCATCTGATTTAAATTTTAGTACACCAGAAATTGTACAAGTTTCCATTTTGAGACAAAAAGGGGGTACAGGATATTATGAATTGTGAGAAAAATCATGACCCAAAATTGTTGATGGAATTAGTCTTTCTCATTAACTGCTTTTTGTGAATCATATGATATAAAGTATAATGATAGCATAAATACCTGATTTCAAATTAGTGAATACTGTATTTCATTTCGATATGTAACCGTAATATGTTGTATTAGAATTTTGCGAAGTGTATTGAATTTATCTTTTTTTTTTTTTAAAAAAAAATGTTGAATATTTTGATCAGATTTATAAAAATGAAATCTTATTTTCAATATAATTTTTCTAATGTTCTTATTGAAAAATGAATGTTGTATTCTTTCTCCTGTGAGTATAATTTTTAAATAAAAAATCTAGATACAAATCTAAAAATGTTTAAAATATATTCTTCATAAGTACTTTTGAAGTAAAATTTACAAGTACGGTTGATGTTCGGGAACAAGGTATGTTTGATACAAATTATCGTAAAATCCGGCCCATAACGCTCACTTTTAACACAAAAAATAGGACCGAAATTTGTCTTAATTTAAATCTTAAATGCAATCAAATATATGCTAACATTTACATTTTACTGTAATTCATAATATCTCAATATAGAGTACAAATATTTTCGCTGTATTTAAAAAAATACAACAATGGCAAATTTAAAGAAAATGGTTTCATTTTAATAATAAAAGAAAGTGCTCTTTTCTCCATAATACTTATTTAAAAATAATTGCAAATACTATCTGGCAAACATCAAACGATAAATTTACTCTAGCATAAACTCGATGCGGCTCTAATTGATACAAATCTTTTAAATAACGGCTAATATATCGTTTTTTTTTTATTTTTAACCCGTGGTCACTCGCACCTGTTTTTGCTACCTTCGTTACTCGCGGGGTGTAGAGAACACCCCAAACTTTTAACACGTGTATTTAATTATGAAAATAAAATTAAATCATTATGATACATTTTTATAAAGTAAAAGATATTTTTTGTGTTATACAAATAAAATTATTAAATTTATTGCATACAAATGAGACTAACTTTAATTTAAACTAAACATACAACATTTTCATTTTAAAACACATAATTTTATATTTTTTCATAAACTAGTATAAAACATATATACCAGTAATAAATATACTTAACAATTAATGAGATAATGATAGTAGAAAGTATATAGAAAAATAATATTTTAATCATTTTTCGAACATTCAGAGCAGACTGTATACAAATGCTCTACTTCTCACGGGAGTTCTCAGCCCCCCAGATAAACTTTTGAAGGTCATTACATTCCAATCGTTCGAGAAAGAGGGATTGTATCAGGCCCGAAGGTTCAATGACCTAAAATGTGCAGCTACAGAAGAAATCGGGGTTCTGCGCATTCTTTTTAGAATCCTGGGAGTATTTTCTTGTTGCTGGGGTGTACAGAACACCCCGCGCGAGTGATCGCGGGTTAATTAATCCTTATAATGCTTTTTGCTTTTTTAGCTTTATATTAATTTATGTTTTCTGTTCTTATGGTTTTGGCAATTCTTAAGAAAAATCAAATGGATTGTGTTCCTTAATTTTAATTATTCCTTTTCCTAAAATATTTTACATTTGTACCCTATTTTCAAACCAGTGCAATAATTCTTTTAATTCAAAAATTTTTTCCCTTCTTTTGAAAATGACAAAAAATTTATTGCTTATGACCATTGATTTATCAAATTTACACCTATTTTAGCTACCAATTCTTTGAAGATACAATTTTAGCGATGAGTTTTTTAATAGAAACGACTTCTAAAATATCCAAATGAAACTTTAGCAGAAAGGGTATGATTCACAATAATTCCCATTTTAAACATATTGTGTATGAAGATATTAATTTTAAATAACTTTTATAAACATTTATTATGTTAAGTATAGATTATTGGTCATACTGATACGATGATATCCGTATTACAGACCTGTGTTCAATGTACACTCATGCACAAAAAAATTAACGTACCAAGAAACAATTGCGGGATCATAACGAAACTTGGAAGGTACTTGGCAGGAAGGTACATGTCGGGAAGATATGTAAATGATTAGAAATGCAGCGTGATTGGGCATTACGTATAGCCGGTAGAGGGTGTTAAACGTCGTTCTCCGTGGAGTATAAAAAAGGTAACCAAAGCTTGTTTGAGTGTGTTGAATCACTTACAAATAAAGAATGGAGGTAGACATGCCGTTTCGCCGTTTTCGAAGACAATATGAGCAGCTGTCGCAGTTTGAGATGGGGAGAATCATCGGCATGATGGAAGATGGCTGTCATAAGACTGTCTCCTCACTGTTACTACCCTTCCTTGGCCTGCACGATCTCCAGATTCGTCAAGATCGAGCAGATCTGGGATTATTTGGGACGGCGAGTTGGGCATCCCACGAGTTCATCGGCATAATGGAAGCTGGGTGTTCAGCTAGGCGAGTAGCTCGTCAATGAGGCCGCTCTGATTGTGTTGTGAGGGGTTGTTGGGACCAATGGATCCGATAGATGTCATTTACACAACAGACCAGTCGTCAAGAAGACCACCACATCGTAAGAAATGCACGCGTACAGCCAACTGCTTCATCGGCCGCCATCCAGTGACGGGGCCCCCCTTTCATGGGGGCCCCCTGTGCTTCGAACCCATACGAAGGGTGCCCTGGCTGAAGGCCTTTTGGGATAGGGGCCCATTACGTGTGCTCCCCCACCCATTACGCCTGTTTGGAGTGGTGCCGCGCACGGGGAAAATGGACTGCAGTGGAATGGAACCGGTTCTTTAGCGACGAATCCCGATTCAATCTCGCAGTGATGACAATCGTTTGTGAGGAATTTGGGGATTCTGCCTTTGGATACAGCTACACACCCCCCACAGCTGGTGTGATGGTATGGGGTGTCATTGCCTACAATATAAAGGTCTACCCTAGTACTGATCTGTGGCACCATGACAGCCTAGCGGAATGTCCATGACATCCTTCACCCACATGTGTTATCATGCAACGGCTCCCCCGGGCCCTTTTTTAAAAAACAATGCTCGACCCCACTGACAGGGGGATCCAAAAAAAGTTCTGCACTGTTATACTCTTCCTTGGCCCCCAACCCGGGTTTTTAATCGAGCAGATCTGGGATCATTTGGGGCGGCGGTTGGGGGTCCCAAAAGTTTGCACGGACTAGAGGGGAGGTTTCAGCAAATATGGAACGAAATGTCTCAAGACAAAAAAGTTAATTCCCCAATCCCCATCGCGATCGGGTTCCCAAAAAGGAGGGTTTAACAGGGGATTAAAATTTTTGCCTTTTCCCCTGAAATAAAAGATATTTTTTTTGATTTTCTACCATTTCTTATATCAATGTATTCCATTGTTTAAACTTTATTTTTACGACTCCTTCTTGGTGCACTAGCTTTTTTGTCCATGAATGTATTTTATCAATTGGAGTTTTGAATAATTTAATGCAGCATCTAAACTTGAGAGTTTAAGACAGCATAGAAGTCGTCAAGGGCATGAGTTTCTTCACGAGCATTATTCCAATACTGATTCTAATAAAAATAGATGTAGGTGTTGTTGAACTTTAGTGTTCACCCAACTACCATACTTGATGACAAGGCGGCATCTCAAAAACTTTTGTTTAAGAACAGGG
>BMAV01025898.1:0-127710 GCA_019973955.1 Trichonephila inaurata madagascariensis
GGTTTGGTTATGTCGCCACCTTGACCAGGGTTTTAAAAATGTGGTCCGTCGCCAAAAGCCCTCGTGTTAATATTTTCACTACTTCTATATATACCCAAGGTTTTTTAGATCTTGAATTGGGATTTTTGAAATATACATGTTATTTTAGAGTTACTGTTTATTGAAATAATAACCGTTTTTTTTTTTAAAAATTTCTTTTTTTATATAATAACATATAAATAAAATCCATTCAAAATTTTCTTAATTCAAAAATTCTAGTTCAAGCTGTGTACAGAAGTTTTAACTATATATATAGGCAAAATATTATTACAGAAGCACCTTTCATAAAAGGATGTTTTGAAAATCATTCTTCCTTCATTTTTTTAAAAAATTGCATTTAAAAATTTTTTTTTGTAATGACATTTTAAAAAATTAATACAAAATTTTCTAATTCAAGTGACATAAATATCAAATAAAATATAAAATTTTCATTTATATTTTTAAGACACGGCCCAACTCACGGAACATGAAAAATATCAGGGAAATTTACGCTTTTTTTTTTTTTAAAAAAAGAATGTAATGATGTAAAGGGCCATTAAAAAAGCTTTATATTAAATTTTAAAAAAAAAAAAAAAAATTTTTAATTTTGTATAAATTTAAAAGTGTAGTTTAGATGTTACTATGGTCAATCTTATTTTTTTTTTTTTTTAATATTTTTTTTCCCCTTCAAAATTTCAGGTTTTAAATGAATGTCAAAAATTTTTTTGAAGATTGCGAAATAGCTGGCATTATTATACCTCCTTCCTCCAGATACAACCCCCACACACACACACCCTTTTTTGAAATTTGCCTTTTGTTTTTGCTTCGGAATTTCTGGAAAACAATTTTCAACTTCTGTACTGTGAGAGAGAGAGACATATTTAAGACTGAAATATTTTATTATACTCAACTCCAAATTAAATATGGTCGCAACTAGCTAATGGGAGCAGGGGCCCTAAAAAATTTAATAAAAAAAAGAAATTCTTATCGGGCACTATAAAAAGAAACACAGACGCAAAAGTTTATCCATTCAACACATAACAAATCTCCGAGACCCAAGCCAAGATACGACGACACAATCCAAAATATAATTCTTGCTGATATAACCCAAACTAGCACTAACAACATCTTACTACTCTATTGTCCTCCTCGATTTCTCTTTTAAATAGAAAATTTTATTTACATAAGACACGGTTACATAAATAGGTTCTCAAATCAAACAATCCATTAAAAGAATTCCCTAAAAGAAAGGCCCAAGGTTTTAGCGTCTAGGGAATCAAGGACTTATCCGCCCCAAAGAAGTCTCGATTCTGGACATAACGCTCGACCCGACCCTTTGGGTGAATGCGGCTTAAACGCATAGTGAAATTGGGACGGACGTCGTATTTGTACCTTTCAATGACAAAAACGACACCTGAGCTGGCACCTTTTTTACCCTACCACACCAACTGGGGGACATGGGCCATGACGACTTGCGTCATCGGTCCCACAAGGGCTTTCGTGGCATTTGGGAAATTTTTCCCCCAAAAGCTTGCCAGAGTTCGTGACCAAAAAACCAGGTACCCTGCCCCTGAAAAATTGCATTTTTTGCAAAAGAAATTTATTTTGATTTCCAAGAATATACACAGTTACAATAGTTTCCGTTTTTTTCCCTTTACCTAAAATACTATTTCAATCTTTTCGTTATTTCACTAATTCTCAAAACATATTTATTTTTTATTTAAATTTTTAAAAAATTTATATACCATTCCATTTTTACTGAATTACCCCCCCTTCCCTAAAAGGAATTTTAATTTCAAAATTCCATGGAAAAAATTTTCAAAAAACCCCCGTTTTTAAAGTAACCCAAGGGGTCCACAAACCGGTTCCCCTTAAAAGGGGGAACCCCTTCCTCCGCTTAAATTTTCCTTTACCCGGTTTTTCCCAAAAAACAAAAATTCCGGTCCCCCAAATCCCTTTTTCCAAAAAGTTTACCCCCTTGATTTTGGCATGGGGTTTAAAGCCCCCAATTCCTCTCTAAAATCTTTTTAAAAAGGGGGGGCTCAGAGGGGTTGCAAAATTTGGAAAATTTAAAACAAAATTAATCAGGTAGATTTTCCCGCCATGGTGGTAGTTAATGAAGTATGAAGTTTTTATCCTTTTTTTAAAAAAAAGTCTTGTGCTGTAATTAGAGTGTTGCCCTTTTTTTAGGAATAATTTAGTTTAGTATTGGGAGGGGGATTGGTTTTTTTTTTAGGGCTACATGGGGGTTTTGTGGTGGGGGGGGGAGGAAACCTTTTTGCCTTCCTTTTTATTTGCTTTTTTAACAATGATTTCCAATTTTTTTTAAAGTTTTTTAAAATTTTTTGTTTTAATAAAAGTTTTCTTATTCTCACAACTTTGATTATTTTGAGATTAGATATGAATAATTTGCTTCCAAGTTATTTTAATAATACGTTTGCACAATTCTGTATAATTTTATCAGATGTGAATATTTGTTATAGGGGTAGAAAAAACTAGGGCGACATAGAAAAACAAACAAAAATATTTGAAAGAGATCCTTTTCTTAGTAAAACTTTTTATTCTATTGTTTTCACTGACAAGAAAAGTATAATTTCATGAAATTTAAATACAAAAAAAAAGTTTATTATTTTCTAGTATTATGTCCTTAAACACGAAACCATTAGGCGATTTTCACTTATGAAAAGGAAATCAGATTCGCAAATATTTCATCGGATAATCAGTCTCTTCAAAAAACAAAAAAAATATTTACAAATCAAATCGCTGAATGGCCGCGTCTCTTTAGATATATATGTAACGTCGTTGGCCGGTGTTGGTGTATTTGGATATCAGGTCTCAGGAAAAACATCTTCAGAATTAATTTTCATCTTGTTTAATTACACACACATAACATAGATAATCAATCATCTTTATATTTCACATCTATTTGGTAAGAACACGAAAACCGACACAAATAACAGAAGCGACTAACAGCAGCGACATTTCACATGACGAACACAAAGACAAAGAGAGTGTCAAAATTTTTTTTATCCGGCGTCGCCATCAAAAACGGGAAAGGGGGGAAAAGATTTTTGATACTAGTTGATTACGATTAAGATTCGAGCGTTAGTTTTGAACCAAAAAATTAAAGTTTGTTTAAATATTATTAAAAGAGTTAATATTAAAAGGATGCTAGAGGGAATTGTTACATATATATACCCATATCATAAAACTTTTACTCTCTCTCTCTCTCTAAGGAATATTAAAACTTTCATTTCAAAGTATGCTACAACTTTAAAATATAATTTCAACGAAATCACAAAATCAAATATAAAACTATATATATGCGCTTTTTTCCCCTTTTCTTAAAAAATTATAGTTGTTTTTTTTTTAAAAATTAATTTAGAAAGTTAACAATATAGACCTAAGCTCAGTGTCATGGATTTAGAATAGTTACTGGCTGGAGACAGAATGATATGGGATCAGGCTTTATAGATCCACCTTCTGATGAATAATTGTTGTGTGTTTTTATCCTGGGATACACGTGAAATACACAAGTAGAAGAACAAAACATACAATACAAACAGAAGAATATAGACATTTATTACGGATAAAGATGATCCCAGCATATACCATAAGGGGTGCGCTGCTTTCCATTCAAGTCGGGAATCCATTACAGGCAAAGTCCGAATTCTTTTCCCGAAAAAAATACAACCATGTCTTACTCAGGATACGAACGTGAACCCACTCGGTTACATGCCGAGGGTCATATCCACCATACTGGTTGGGCGGCTGTGGTAGAATTAATAAATAAAAGAAAATCATATATTTCTATCAACGTAACTATGAAACAATACTAGAGGCATTGTCGACGGATTTCAAAATTTAGAACCTAGTTCAAATGGCGAGGATGATATTTAAACTAATACCTCTTTCCTATACTTTTTTAAGCGAAAACTTTGATATTCTATATTATCCATTACGACAGGTCTTCAGTAGAACATGAATCCAAACCCACAGCTCGATTAGAACACAGACAATGACAGAAAAACCAGATTTAGAGTTAGTTTACTAGCTTATATTTTTCAAGTATCTCAAAATCACTTCTTAAAAATATCCCCGCAAAACGACAATTTTCCTCCTGATATAGATAAAAAATGACAACAATATATATATATATAAAGTATCTTTAAAATTATCACGAAAACTTTCTGCCGCATATCAACATACAACATTTTCCACTATCGCAGTAAAGCAGTGCTTCTAAAGTTTCAATATTTGCGACCACACAGTATTCAATCATAATTTTCATCGCATTCCCCCCCCCTCTCCATACAATAACATCATGTATTTAATTCAATAATACACTTTGACACTAAAGCTACAATAGGACTTTAACCTCTTAAGTGTCATTGGCGTATATAAACGTCTCGTTCAGCCAAAGCGTTAATTGCCCGAACGTATATATACATCATTTCCGAAGTACATATTTTCTGTGCACTGCTGTCAATAAAGTTATTCCGAAGACTTTAGAATGTAATAAAAAGGACTTGTAGTGTTTGGGATTTACTTTTTTGGGGAGTTTGTTTTTTTACCCTTTTCTTCCCCCCCATAAAAAACCTTTTGGGGGAAAATGGGGGTTTTGGGGGGCGAATCATGTTTAATTTGAGTAAGGGAAAAATTAATAAATCGTACAAATTTCAAGATCAGTGTTATTTTTTGTCTATAATTTTATTATAAAAGGTCAGGGCCCTTGAAAATTTTTAAAGTTTTAATTTATATTTTAAATTAACTATAAAATACTTTTGTGTACTGATACATTTCAATTATTATATCAGTGTAAAAAAGTATTTTTTTTTTTTTATTATCCAGAATGTATTTTGTTTGTTTACACATTCAAAAATTTTAAAATTTAAAAAAATATATTTTTTTAAAAAACCCTTTTTTTTCGATTTTTCAATTCCCGCCCCCCCCTTTGTTATCAGGGGGAAATTTTTTGGGAGCGCTGCGTAAAGGCGTATGGTCAATTAAATCAGGGTACCCCTTTCTGTTAGAAATCTTAGAATAAAATAAATACTCAGTGACCAACAGCCATTAGCTGAGTAACAGTTCCACGTCAAAGCACTTGCTCCAATTTGACAAACGTGCCTTAAGATTTGGCGACAAATTACCAACGTGAAATATCGCCATGGCGCTCTGTGCAAAACCCCCCAAACAAATGCCTTTTCAACCCGGATTAATTAGAACAATGATTCGGCAAACCGGGGGGAAAGAGGCCCAGTGGGGAATCAACATTTGGGGAGACGCCGGTGAATCCATGAAACAAATGCCATCAAACAGCATGTCCGGGAAAGACATTTTTATCCCGTCCAGGACATCGATTCCGGGGGTTGCACCGATCCAAGACTCTTCTGGAGCGGAATTAATGACATACTGATAATCCTTCTAGTTCCAGGTATGACAATCCTGTCGATAAAATGGCGAGAGAAAATCCAGAAATTCATTTTGCAGTGACAATTTTGGAGGTTTGGATTTGAATTTAATTATGCGTTTTGGTGAGATGGGATAGACAGGCTTAGGGAGGGATAAGTAATTCCCTTTGATAAGTGTCTTATCTTTGGATGGAAATTGTGAACTCTGCATTGTTAAGGAAATATGGTCTAGAAACGAACGATTCCCTGCGAAACAAAGGTAATCTTCTTACTTTTAAGTATATCCACCACGATTAGATATATAAGGGATCAATCTTGTTTTCTTAGCTTTCGAAAAGGGAAAGCATTAAAATAATTAAAGTTAATCAAGTAATAATTGCTTACCTATCGTTTTGAAAAGATTCATGATATTTTGAATCAGTATTATAGACCATGGAATTTATTTAATTCTGGAATAATGAAATTGAAAGCATTTGTTTCATTTTTATAAGAATTGTTAATTTTCACAAGTAACTAATTTAAATATTCTAATAAAAATTTTATTTATGTTGCATTTACCTAGTATAGGAAACAATTATCTCTGCATACGTAGGAAAAAAGCAACTCACTAACAGACTTATCACGTGATCTTATCATGTGATTAGATCAACAAAATTGAAACATTGCAGACAAGTCTCTTCTGCCGAGTAGAAATACACTGAGAAAGTATATCGTGAAAAATAACCCCCAAGGGGATTGTGGAGGCGTTATAGACAAATTTTCTGTTTTTGAACAAATAGATCTACAGACTTGAAACTTGGCAAATATGTTTCTACTGTTGAGTAGAGACCCACTAAGAAAGAATTTTGTGTTAATCGACTCCAAAGGGGGAATATAGGTGAAAAAATACTACTATTAGACCTACAAATTTGAAAATTAACAGGTATGTTTCTTTTGCAGAGTAGAGATCTGCTATAAGGGGGTTTTGTGGAAATCGACTCTCAGGTGGCGTTGCCAGGGTAACGAGGGCGTTTAAAATAAAAATTATCACTTTTGAAGTACTAGACTTACAGAGGTGAGAAAATTGGCAAACATGTTTCTTTTGTTGAATAGAGGTACGCTAAGAACGAGTTTTTGGGAAATCGACTCCCAGAAAAGGTTGAAAAACGTTACAGATAAAAAAAAATTACTTTTTTTTTTTAACTACTGGACCTATAGGGATGAAATTTAATAAACATGTTTCTTTTGCAGATAGAATCCACTAAAAATAGATTTTATGGAATTGACTTTTAAGGAGACAGGGTTACGGAAGCACAAAAGAAAAAAAAATCCGCTTAGAAGTTCAAGACTAGCCTTTTTAAATAAAGAGGTAGAGAATATAAGAATGTTTTTCAATACAATCGAAAGCTTTTTTCTAGAATTTACGTATCAATAACTTGAGATATAACAGAAAGAACTACCCAGAAAAACGGGCTGGCAACGGCTAGTCAATTCATAAAAAATTCGGTAATATATACAGTTTACAACTAAAACTATTCACGGACTATGACTAAATCCTGCTATAGATTATACCAAATAAAATCTCTTTTATCTACAATGAAGGTAAATGATAGAAAAAGTACAATAAATCTCTCTTTATCCAAAAATTTAGCTTCTCCTTTTAACTACATTAAAGAATATTATTTTATACCGAATTAGAAGATGAAGCTCATTTCAGGATCTTGATTTATCTGCCTATAGCAACGTCAAGAAAAGCTGTAGACTCTTTAACATCAGTGAAATCAATGGAACAAAAGAAATGAATTCGAAATCAAGCAATTAAAATACGAAAAAAAATCTTAACGTTTCTACTTTCCATTTATTGAAATACGAGAGTGAGTCGGAAAATACGTTTTCCCTGTCGACTGTGGTCAGAGTTGTGTGTGGAAGTCAAACATAGAATGAGACATTAAATATAAGACATTACTTTTCCACATAAGTACCAAGTATATTGAGACATTTGTCATACCGTTTTATAAGCTTCAAAAAACACTCCAAGAAAAACTCAGGGGTTTGTATACGGAAGAAGCGTTTACTTTTGAGTGGACTTTTTAGAGGTTGGAACCACGGTGTTACAATTCTTAAGCGGTATTGTGGTCCCCTGATCGAAATTGAAAAAGGTGATTCGGAAAAAGCGGCCTGGGCTTCTCAATTGTAACTCTTGGTTGGGAACGCCTACACCATCCACCATACAGTCCTGCTCTCACACCAAGCGATTTTCATCTGTATCTGGCTTTGAAGAAGAATCTCGCCTGAAGGTGCTTTGGTTGATTGATTGAATATTAACGTCGCACTGTTCAGCTACACGAGGGCTTTTGGCAACGGACCACGTAATTTTGAACCATGGTCAAGTGACGTGGATGACACCTGTGAGCTGGCACCCCTCTCCTAACTACCACACCACACCAACGGGAGGACGTTTCAGCTCTCGACAGATTTAACGTGCATCGCTGCCCTACACGGCGGGTCTTTAGTGGAACTGGGCTCGAACTCGTGACAAGGCAAGCCACGGTCCAATACCTATACCACTCAGCTACTGCGGCCGAAGGTGCTTTGGAAGCAATGATGAAGTTAAACAAGCCGTTAAACGCTTCTTCCGTATGCCCTGAATTTTTGCTGGAGGGGTTTTTGAAGCTTATCAAACGGTATGACAAATCTCACAATGTACTTGGTACTTATTGAAAAAAAAGTTATGTCTTACATTAAATTTCTCATTCTATGTTATGACTTCTACATACAACCCAGACCACAATCAAAAGGGGAAACTTACTTTCCACACCCCTCTTAACTTAAATTAGTAATGAAGCAAGTATGTTATAAGGTAGCCCAAAATAATTAGAATTTTTGAACAACTTAAGGCTTATCACACGTATACGTATTTGGAGCAATTTTTCTTTCAAGCAACCCTTTGGAGCGATTTTTCACAATTGTCATAGCAACGGCTTCGAACAATTTTTTCCCATAGAGCTTTGAGAATTGCTCGAAATTCCAGCCAATAACGCTTTTCAGCTCCTTATTTCATAAACAAAATAGCATCAGAAATAGCAAATAATATTTTTAATGGCGTATAATATTTTAAACAGAATGGCGTTCCATTTCTTTTTACAGCAGTTAACATAAGCGTGAATGGAATAAGAGAAATAATATTGGAGGTTCGTTTTCTGAAGCAAAAAAATCGGCGAGTAATTTTTCAATGGGAAGATATGGTGCGGCTGACGTCAGAGCGTATCATTTTGTTTGCGGCAAACTTTCACCCTCACAACTGCTTCAAACGGTTGTTCAAAAGAGACTTGAGTTGTCCCTTGACATACATGTGCGTGTAAGGCCTTCTGAGAGAGGAATTTAAGAGAATGTTAGACCAAGTGTCGCCTTCGTTATTTAATTTAGTTCAAAGTAAGGAATCCGAGGTACTCATTCGCCAGTATCGCATTGGGTGCCTGCATATGTATACAGGTTGGTCCCCTATTCATGGTACAAACTTTGAGGGTAGATACAGGTCATTGTAACAATCATTTATTGTATAGGAATGTATGGGCGTTTGGTTGCTTTGCCAGTAGGGGGCAGTAGATGTCTAGCCACCGTTCAACACGATGCATCTCAGTAGGGAAAAACGCCATTCACAATTGTGCTGACTTCTACGATGGAAGACTTAACCTATGCCGAAAAACCAGACATGCCTTACATGTATGGCCGTGCAAATGATAACGTAGAGAATGTTACGAATGTTTCACTCGCAGTTTCCTGATCGACAAATCCCGAATCACAGAATTTTTCAGTGGTTTCATCGCCAACTTCATGAAACACGTTCGTTCCACGTCACCAGACATGATGCCAATCGACGAACAGATGTACGCAGTTCAAGCCTGGAAGACAGCATCTTGAACGTTGTGGCTGATAGATCAGGGTCAAGTGTAAGAACTATTGCTCATCACGTAAGTGTGTGTCTTCAGACCATTTGTAAAGTTTTAAACGAAAATCGCTTATACCTCTTCCATTTTCAGCGAGTACAAACTTTGAATCTAGAAGACTATTCTCCAACTGCCAGGGGATGGTACATCAATGTGCGCAGCAGCTGGACTTCATGTCTCATGTGTTGAACAGTTATGAGCTGTTATTGTAAACATTACACTTGTCAACGATGTTTCCAATAAACATTTTGTCTTTCCTTTCGTCTCTTATTTTTTGGGTTTGTGCCTCACTGCGTCACTTACTCCCATACATTTCTATACAATAAATGATTGTTACAATGTCCTGTACCTACCCTTAAAGTTTGTACCATGATTTCGAGACCACACTGTATGTATAGGGAGTGCGCGCATAGTTCTAATTTAATTCTAATTTTGATTCTAATTTAGCTTTCCTCTTCATTTACATAAATTTTTGATACATGAAGAACTTAATAAATGTTTGCATCAGCTAATCCTACTTATTTAAATTTTTAGCAGAATAAAAAATAGAAGTTATTTTTAAATATGTATGAAGTCAGAAATTTTAACGAAGAAGCTCAAAATTAATTTCAAGTTTGGAATTATTACATCTGTCTAGACTAATTCAAAAATATGCGATTAAAACTTTCATATTTTCAAGAAGAGTTTTTCCAGACTATTTCTTTAAAACTGAAATCTTATTTTCTTTTGACTACGTAATTTTTCAGACTAATTCTTAAAGTAAAGAAATTGGTTCAAATGCGATACGAACTCTTAAAAATGTTCTATCTCGCATTTTTTATATTTTGTCGTCTTTAAATTGCAACTAAAACTAAAAAATTCTCTGAGAAATTCTTTCTTCATATTTTAAATATTCAGTTTATATTTTGAAATGTACCATAAACTGGTTGCTAAATGAATTTTGATTTTTTACTGTACAAGGTATTCTAAAGTAAGACAGAGAGCAATTATTCATAATGTTTAAAAGTATTTACTGAATACTTCCAATTTATTTAAAAAGTGGTATTTATTGGATCAATTTAAGGCAATTAAGTATTGTAAAAACTTATTTTCTTTTAATTTTTAGGAAATCTAGCAAGGATGAATTTTATTCTTTTTGGTTATTTTCCTCGAGAATTTCTTAACTTTGAAGACACAATAAAATAAAATGAAAAGTAATAAGACTTAAGCAGAGTGACTTTAAATAAACAATAAGTCACTTTGAGGTAATTACAGTTTTATTATACGGGCAATTAAATGGGAATATCTACCCCCGTATCTTTATAATAACCTTATAAAAGGAGATACTCTCAAGCTTGAAAAATATTTTTAGAAGTGAAACTGAGATTTCATTGATTTTTTACTTCATAGGACTTTTATACTGATAATTTAAAAGTTTTAAATTGTTTTAATTACAGCATTATGCAGTATTTCTTACGAGGGTGTGGTTAACGGACCTGTTTGTACCTGAAAAATGTTCAGAAAATAAAAATAGAAAAACTAGCATGTTCCTTATCGAATGAAAGTTAGAAGCTTGATTTAAAACTACACACCAAAATTTAATTTATTTCGAAGGAAAAAATGTGTGTGTTGTTATAGCTTATTAAAAACAATTATTTAAATCTAATTAGTTCGTTCGTCTTAAAATATTTATTTTTGCTAGGAAATATGCAATCAAATTTAAAACTTCAACGGAAACTGTCTGGTACGTGTTCATTATTTAGAATACCTAATTATTAGTTACAACGACAGCATTTTAGGTAATTGTTTGTTACTTTTTACGGTAAAATACATTACATTTAATTAAATAGATCGCCAAAAATGTTTTAAGATTTAATAATTCTATGTTGTTTTCCAAACATTCTCCTGGATTTCTGAAAAAGATTCCGGTAAATGACAGTAATAACATTTTTATTTGAGTCATGATATGAAGACTTGTTTTAAATACCTTATATAAGAGTTTTAAAAATTTGGGTTAGCCATGTACTCTTTAAGAAGAAATACTAACTTAAGAGTCCATTTATATATATTTTTCATCAAGTTATTTCCAGGATCTTCTTGAGTAAGACATATTTTAATCTCATACTAGGGGGATAAATACAGGTCAGGGCTTAAAGTATCCAAAAGTAATGGCTTATTATTACGGAATTACCCATCAGAATGTAATAAACTGTTCATTCGTGGAATGGAAAACTCTCCGATATTTTTTGGGTCTAGTCCGATCGGGCGCCTCTGCACGTATTATTTGGCAATTGCAGACGATAAACCTTTACCTGACTTCATTAATAAAGATGTGAACGCCACAACAAAATGAGCAGTGCGTACTTTAATTAACGGAATTTAAATCTGTCACGCGTGCGCAGCGACGTGTTCGAACAGAATGGAACGGCGATCATCCGACATCAAAATCTATCCACCAATAGGAAAGAAAAGGAGACGGGAGCTTTGGTATCTCAAACTGGCGAGTATCCTTAAGTTTTCGTGATAGAAGACACTGTTGATCGTGTGCGTGTATCATTTGGTAGGAGTCTGATAAGTCTATCAGGCAAAACATTAATGACATTCGTTCCATTCGGTACGAACACGTCGCTGTACATACGTGACTGATTTAAATTCCGTTAACCTATGTACATACTGCACTTTTTGCTGTGGCGTCTACATCTTTGCTAATTAAGTCAGTGTAAGAAGTTTATCGTCTGCGATTGCGGAATAATGCACGCACATGCGGCCAATCGCACTAGACCCAAAAAATCTCGGAGAGTTTTCCAATCCGGGGATGAACAGTTTATTATATTCTGATGGGTATTTCTGTAATAATAAGCTTTTACTTTTGGATACTTAAGCCCGGACACCCTGTATATTTTTCATCAAGCTATTTCTAGGATCTTGTTGAGTAAGAGAAATTTAAATCTCATAGTATGGGTATAAATATAATAAGGGAACAATTTTAAAAAGTTAGACAAAATACACAAATAATTAATTCATGAGCAAAAAATTTCCCGGTCTAAAATCTTCATATTCAATTTAAATCCATATGAGGCTACACAAGAAAAACGTTGTCGGTAGTTCTGTTTGAGAAGTAGTGAATTCATAGCATCCATGTTTTCTTTGAATGGGCTAAATTCATGTGACGTCATAATCATATGATAATTACATACACGTTTTTTCAGCCAATAAGGTCAAAAATTTATGGCATCATAGTCACATGATAAATATAATCGTGGTTCCAGCCAATCAGTTAATGCTTTTCGCTGTTTCCCTAACTTTTGCTTTTGACAGAAACTTTCTTTTAAGAACTTCACATTTGTCAACAATAATAACGCTTACAGCTAAGCAAAATGAACTTTATTTAAAAGTACATGTCTAATATAAGAATTTTCTTTTTATAAAAATTGTGAAAACTTTGTGAAAATTCTTAATAGTTGAATGCCTTTACTCAATTATCTAATTCTAGCTTTAAATTTAGAAGTAGAACAACAAGTAAAAGTCTAATGTCAGTTTTGAATTCAATGGAGAACACGTGATTGAATTTATCACGTGATGCCAAGAACTTAGCCTACTACCTCCAGTAATACCATTATTCTACATTTAACTAGAAAATGTTTTCATTTCCATTAATTTCTATAAATGAATCCTAAACTCGATAGGCGAAACATAATCCTTCATTCCTCAGTGGCTCGACAGCCCAGGATGGGCCTTGGCCTTCTTCCTGCTATTGTTCACCAATTCTTAGTTCTCAAAAATAGGAGATATTTTTCTAGTCCATGTATCAATCTAAGATTTTGCTTGCCCTTTCTTCGTGTGCCAATTAGTTGAGCATTGAAGACATTTTTAGTGGCGCGGTCTTCATTCATTCTGGCCACGTGACTGACATTTAATTCCTTGTATTTTGATGAAGTTAACAATGCCTGATTCCCTATATGATTGATTGTTTTCGAATTTTGATCTCCTTCGCCACGTTCCATTTTCCTGAATTCCTCCAAAAATAAATCTTAGATCTTCCTTTGTTAGATACTTATCACGTTCTCATTTGTTCGAGACATGGACCAAGTTTCACATGCATAAGTTAATACTAATCTTAAAAGACTTTTATACAATAGAACCTTTGTTTTTCTTTTGATTATAAATTCAATTTCATATATATTTTCGTATTCATTTAAGACATCTATTAGTCACAGTAATTCTCTTTCGGATTTCAGTAGTATAATCGTTTCTATTGTTATTTTCTGAGAAACATAATTCAACTGAATAAATTAAAATTATATTCGCGAAAAGAAATAACACTTCAAAGACGACTGAATCTCGCAAAATGTTCTACGTTTAAGAAAATAAGACTTGACAATTCTAGAATAAAACTGCTTCTTCATCGAACAAGCTTTCAACTGGCTGTTCACCAAAATAATCAATACCGGAATTCGATTTTTTCCAATCCGGGTGATGCAGTATATCCACCTAGTACTTTTAATAAAACGAGCACCCTATTTGTCGGATTGGCTCATTTGCCTATTCAAAGGCGCCCGATTGAAGGCAATACATAAAAGTGGCAAATATCAGTGCGGTGTGTTGTGAGCCACCCCTTTTTTTTCACTCCCTGTTTCCGATTGGAAACACTCCTTGATAAATGCAGACACCAGCATCTGGGAAATTGAGACATTGTTGGAGAAGGGTGAAAACTCACCGCAATCTCCCTCCACTTGATTCATTATGTGAACTATTTCAATTGCGAGATTGAAAAAGACGTGCTTGAATTCGGGTATTCTGCAATGTCAAAACTGCGAGAAGTATCGGGTATGAAATAGTTCTAGGTAGAGAAAGTGTTCCATTAATATTGCTAAAAGTGCATTTTTGTACGTCAAAGTAGAATGGGCTAAATTTATGTGACGTCATAGTCACATGACAACTTGAATCACTTGTTTCTAGCCAACCAGTTCATAAATTCCTGTTGAGTCATAGTCACATGATAATTAAAATCATGTACTTCCAGCCAATCAGCTCATGCGCTTTTTTTGTTGCCAACTTTTATTTTTTGAAGAAACCTTATCTTGAAAAGTACATTTTTATCCACAATAATAACGCACACTATAAACAAAATACACTTGATTTAAAAATACACCCATGGTATAAGAACTTTTTTAATTTTAAAACACTTTTTTTGAAGAATCTTATTACTTGAACTTTTTTAGCCAATTATTAAATATGAAATTTTATACCTAATATTTAGAACTAGAGAGAAAAGCAAATACACCTCTAATGTCAGTTATGAATTCAATGAAGAACACGTGATTGTGTTTATCACGCGACCGCGATTGCTTCAACTCATTGTAAAATTTAGCTTCTAGTAAAGATATATCCCAAATTTCTCTTTTATTTCAACATTGAATAACAGTAGGGGAAAAAATTTAGAACATTTTGATATTAATATTTTAACCTTCATACAAATTATTGAATATAATACTTTTATTGTGTATTATTGAATATAATACAATGTAATTCTTCCTCCAAAGATGTTATGGATTTTTAGGAGTGATGGCAGGCCATTAAATTATATTTTCAATCTAAATAACCCAAGTTCAGATTTGCTTAATCGCATCATGGCCAATGTTAAATCAACAAATTTTAACTAGAATAATTGCTCAAAGATTATACAAACATTAATTTAAGTTATAATTAAATTTATTATTACACATTTAAAATTTTACATTTACAAAAAAGAATACAATAAGAGAAAACTTAGCTTTAAGTGAGAATGAGAGGAGCCTGGCTCACCTGTGTCCATGGGGGGTAGCAATTGACTTTCCTCTACGTGGTGTTTTTGGGGTGGAAGTTGGATGGGGAAAAGTCTGCTAAAATGGGCGCGCGTCTCATTAAATAGTGAACCGAATCACCTGCAAATTCTTGGACCAGAACTCACTACTGTCTTCAAGCTGAGTCTCTAATTAGATATTCCCAATCGCGCAAAGTTACATTCTATAAGATTTGTGTGATTTTCGACCTCAAAAGATACCCAAGATCTTGAAAGGCCCTTTCCGAAGGAATGTGACGACATTCGGTCAAAGGGGTTCATATAGAAATTAGCAGAAAAAAGGGATCATCCAGCCTCCCCATCAGGAGCTAAAGAAGTCGTTTTCCGAAATACTTTTTCCATCTCCATGACATTAAAAATAATGTTTAAAGAGCATTTTTTGTAAAGATTGATTTCTTTATACAGTTAGCAGATTTTGTATGCATTTGTTAAGAGAACTTTTCTTTTTAAAAAGATGTTTTAATTATTATATAATATGTGGAGTAATATCTCAAAACAGTCAAAATGATAAAAAAAAAAGTGTACATTTTGTGAGGTTCTCTTATCCACGCCAAGAGATGTAGGAGGAAGGGAAGGAACACCAGCTACATATATCCAAAATTATTCAATTTAATTTATCACACAATCAACAACAAAAGTTCAAGCCATCAAAATTAAAAGATGCGCTCAAATGAAGCAGTACGTAGAAAAATAACGAGGTACGTGCAATATGAGAAAACTTTGAATAACAGTACATTACTTTATAGGTTCGAATCTACTTTCCTAGCTATCTAATCTCTAGTGAACAATCGTCACTTTAAGCTATTCGACTACGTTCGGAACCGTGATTTTGCAAAAGATTACAAATGGATAATATTTATGATATTTAGTGTCACTTAGATTAGAAATTGTATGTAAAATTGTTTTAAGAATATTATTACAGTAAAAAATTATTTAAGTGCAATATTTTGACAAAAAAGGAACATAGAATGACCCATTTTCAAAACATTCTCCTTTTATGAAAAATGCTTTTATTATAATAATAGTTTGCCTGTATATAGCTTAAATCTCTGTACAGAGGCTGAACTAGAATTTTTGACATATATAACTTAGAAGTTGATTTATCCGTATTTTACGACAACAGAGGGAAGAAATTTTAAGAAAAAAACGCAGGTAATTATTTCAATGGGTAGTAACTCTGAAAATAACGTGATTTTTTCAAAATTCCTTGTTCAGACTCTCTGGAGAAGTCTTTACTTTATATAAGCACACAAAAGATTATTACTATAAAAGCATTTTTTATAAAAGGAAAACTTTTTGAAAAAAGGTTATTCTAAGTTAATTTTTTGCCAAAGTATTGTATTTAAATAAATTTTTTTTGTCATAATGTCCTCAAAACAATTTTATACATATATTCTATAAAAAGCGCATAAATGGATAATTTTCATGATATTTAGTGTCACTTAGATTAGAATATATGTATAAAATTGTTTTAATATCCTTAAAACAATTTTATACATATATTCTAAAACAATTAACTTCTTAAACAATTTTATAAAATTGTTTTAATGTCCTTAAAACAATTTTATACATATATTCTAAAACAATTAACTTCTTAAACAATTTTATACATATATTCTGATCAAGTGACACTAAATATCATGAAAATTATCCATTTATGCGCTTTTTATAGAATATATGTATAAAATTGTTTTGAGGACATTATGACAAAAAAAATTATTTAAATACAATACTTTGGTAAAAATTAACTTACAATAACCTTTTTTCAAAAAGTTCTCCTTTTATAAAAAACTGCTTCTAAAATAATATTTTGCTTATATAAAGTAAAGACTTCTCCAGAGAGTCTGAACTATGATTTTTAAAAAATTCACATTATTTTCAGTTACAACCAATTGAAATAATTATCGGCGTTCTTTTCTTAAATTTCTCCCTTCTGTTGTCGTAAAACATGGATAAACCCACTTCTAAGTTATACATTTCAAAAATTCTAGTTGAGCCTCTGTAGAGTGGTCTGAGCTATATACAGGCAAAATATTATTATAATAGAAGCATTTTTCACAAAAGGTGAATATTTTGAAAATGGGTCATTCTATGTTCATTTTTTGTCAAAATATTGTACTTAAATAATTTTTATTGTAATAATATTCTTAAAAACAATTTTTATATCATATTCTAATCTAAGTGCCACTAAATATCATAAATATTATCCATGTATATGCTTTTGCAAAATCACGGTTCTGAACGTAGTCGGATACCTTAATAATTACAATTATCTGCGTAACACTATCAATTTGATTAATGTCTGATCCACTAGTAATCTATCCTATTTCTGTCCTTTTAGCTTGAAAGCTTAGACTATATATAGTAAACCTAATTTAAATAATCACGTTCTCTTCTTCAGAGGGTTCGTTACAAATAAAATAGTTTGAAAAGACCAAAGATTTCCCGAGAGGGCTTGTTATTAGGAAAGATGTGGATATAGCTGTCTCACAATTTTAACCAGTAAATTTTAAAGAAACGTATTTCTTTGAGAAAAATCTATCCGTAAGATATTCATTTATATAGTATTATGTAAAGTTTCAAAGTTATTAGTAGTTTATTTATTTATTTTTTCGAATATATTCCTTTGTGAGATTTCAAGTAAAAACTTAATTAATGTTTACCAGCATCGTAAATTTTGATTTCTAAATACACATGATTTAATTAGATCAAAAATTTAAACAATCAGAGGCAGAGAAATATGTAGTTTCTTTCAATTAAAAAAATTAAAAAGTTATTATTTATATTTATTGTAATTATTATATATAACTATATAGTTATATAATTATTATATAATTTATTATTATATTTATTGTAAAGTGACTTGATTGAGATTTTGCGTGTGGAAATTTTCAGAGATTAAAAATATATAATTAATAAATATTCATTTAACCAATTATTGTAAAAAAATTTAAGATAGATTTGGGGAAAACACACACACAACTTAGTCATGGTAAACATACCTTTAAAACACAAACACTTGCTTTTTAATTTATTAAAGTATCAAAAATATCAACACCCATGAAAAAAGTTTTCAACGATAAATAATTTAAACTTAAAAGCAAAATTGAAATTAAAATTCAGTTTTATATGCATATATCAAAAAGTGCAATGATTAAATTCCAAAGAATTCCAACATGATTTTATCAATTTATATATGTGAAAAAAGTAGTTGTTGGCTGATGAGTAAATGTTTTAAAATAGAGTAAAATTTAAATTTATACTTAAAAAATTTAATTCACTACAGGAAACAATTTAACTGACTATTAACTACAGTACTTTCCTATATAGCAACATTACGCTTATATTACATTTAACAGTACTATTTGTATAAAATTATTATACAAAAGCTTCTTAAAATAGTAAAATGGCCGTTAAACTGTCTTTCAATTAACTATTATTTAAAATCAACTTATAACTATAATAATAATTCATTGCTGCTAAATTTTTAAAAATAAAATAAAAAGTATGTGAAATATTTAATAGAATAAGAAAACTTTTTTAACAGGAATAGATATCAGAATAATTCCCGTAATCGCTGACAATGTAATTTTATAACTAATTTTATAAGTAATTTATATACTTTTAACAATTTTATTATATTAAAACTACAATTCCGAATACAATCTAAACACTACATTAATACGTTTTTGTAATTAAAATAGTTTTTAAATCAATTTGATTCGTAAATCGAAAAAAAGGAGCAATTAAAATTTTGTACAAATAGGCTAACAAAGTAGGAAATGTTATAAGGACAGTTGTAATAAAGTTTGTTTAATTTATGTCTGATGTAGCATAGTACAAGACAATTAGAAAATAGTTTGATAAATAATAAAACATATCAATGAAAAGCTCACAAATAATAAGCAAAATGGTATATTATTCAATATTCAAAAGCATACATATTAAATAATGAGTAAACATTTCGTCAATATAGCATTATAGCAATACGAAATCCCTTTAATAATGAAAAGCTCAGATTGTAACAAAAAAGTTTCGGAAATTTAACTTTATAACAATATCAATAGCCGAAGTTCATAACAATAAGACTGTCTTGATACATTTAAATATCAAACAAAGCCAAATAAATAAATTTTTAACAGTATAACTATTTTAAAATATTTAAACTGTTGTATTTAAATATAAGCTAAAGTTTCTAAAATATTACTTGTTTCAAAGTACAATAAAATAGCGACAAAATTGGAAAATATAACATCTAACTTTATCTCAACGAATAACAGCAGGATTAAAATCATTTATATACTGAATTATGTTCTTCGCTCTAAAATTCAATTGCTTTATTTTTAAATCTTCGAATAATAGTGCGTTTCGAAATTACATATTCCAAAGAGAAAATGTAAAGTAAATATTATATTAAAACATATTTCTTCTAAAATCTACTATTTATAGGATAAAAAGAATTATCTAAATATACATACTTGAAATTCTAGTCTAAGTGAACTATGAATACCATTCACAATAGTGATTAAAATTCGATTTCTTGCAGACATATAAGAGACAGAATCGCGTTTGTGTTAGTTATAAATAATTATATTACTAGTTAGTTATAAATGAAATACTACCTTTGGCAATTATATAAGCAAATATATGCAAGAAAAATCATCCAAAATCGAGAACGATTATTTTCTGTATAAAAACTAAATCGTATGCTTTTTGTTTCTAACATAAAGTTCCAAACATTTATTTTGAAGATACAATTTTGTATTCATTTCAGTTAATTTTTCATTTCTAATACAATTTCGAGTTCTAATAACTAACAAAGTACAAACACTTTTCGAATTATTTTAGTTATGAAACTTTTCCATACATTTCATGAAAACTGACAAATGGTTCTCGCAATATGTTGCGAAAGTAAAATAATAATAATAATAATGCGCAGACGATAATGCTTTTTTAAATATACTAGTGCGAATTTGCAACATGTGATTATTTTATAAATTCAAGTTTTAATCCATGAAATAGGTTTAGAGTAAAACAAAACATGGAGATTATTATGAGAATTTTCATGCATAAGAGCTCTAGTGCATTTACTATTCAAATTGATTACGATGAAATTGAAATACTGAAAACTTATTTTGATGATTCTTTCACATAAAATATTTTCAAGACCAGATTAATCTAAATAATTTTCTCAATTTTTATTGCAGGTGGAAAAAGTTAGCATCAATGCTAATAGAGAAAGAAACTTTAATTATAATAATAATAAAATAATATTAAATTTATTAAGATAATTAGTATTCAAAAGGCTTCTTAATATAAAATTTAATCTTTTGTGTAATTAATTTGAGAATGCTCTAAATAATCTGACAAGGGGAGGGCGGGACTAAGGAAATTCATTTGGGATCGAGACTTGGTTTAATAGTAGTACTCCTTTAGGTGTCAACCCCTCAATGTAATTCCACCAAATGGCCAGTCAATTCAGAGAAAACAGCCTTCGAAATTCATGTTTAGCTTTTATACAATTAAATTTTTATTTACCCCAATGAGTTCGTAGCTTGATTGGTAAATCGTCAGCTTACTATGCGCAAGGTCAGGGTTCGATTCCATGCGATCAATTTTTTTTTCTTCAATTCATTTGATTTTTTTTAAATTAAATAAATCTATTTATGAAAGGTTTATTAAATATTAAATTTTTTTTGTAATTATTTTGTATATTATAAAGTAAAAAAAATTTAAAATATATAACTTAAATTATTTATTAGTAAAATTATTTAAAATTATTATTAATTAGAAATATTTAAAATTATTAATAGTTTAAAATATTTAAAATTATTATTAATTAAAAATATTTAAAATAATTATTAAATAAAAATATTTAAAATTATTATTAATTAAAAATATTTAAAATAATTATTAATTAAAAATATTTAAAATAATTATTAAATAAAAATATTTAAAATTATTATTAATTAAAAATATTTAAAATAATTATTAAATAAAAATATTTAAAATAATTATTAAATAAAAATATTTAAAATAATTATTAATGGAAATTATTAACAATTAAAATTAGTAGATTAATTATTATTTATTGAAATTAACAAATTAATTACTATTTATTATAATTTATTAATTAATTACTTTTATTATAATTAATTAATTATTATTAAGCATTAGTATTAGTAAGAAATATTGTTAATTTATTATTAAAATTATTATTATTTTATTATTAAAATTATTATTATTTTATTATTAAAATTATTATTAATTCCTTATTAAAATTATTATTAACTTATTATTAAAATTATTGTTTATTATTAAAATTATGATTTATTATTCAAATTATTATTAATTTATTATAAAAATTATTTAAATTAACTTTTTGAAATTAAAAAAATTTATTTGAAAATGACTTAGTAAATATTTATAAAATTATAAAATAATTAAATTTATAAAATATAAAAAAGACATATTTTTTATTATATTAATTATAAAATAATTAATTTAATAATAATAATATATTTTATAAAATATAAAAAAGACATATTTTTTATTATATTATTTATAAAATAATTAATTTAATAATAATAATATATTTTATAAATTATTTTATATAACATTTTATTTAAAACATATTGTATTTCACATTATAAAACTATTTGTAACTAATTTTTATGTAAAATATCAGACAATATTTATTGTATATTTTATTATAAATATTATTTATTAATATGGAATATATTTATAAAATTTAATATAAATATTTATATAATTACAGTAATTTTTTTTTTTTACTTTATAAGATACTAAATGATTACAAAAAAAATTTAATATTGAATAAACCTTTCATAAATAAATTTATTTAATTTAAAAAAATAATTAAATGAATTGAAGAAAAAAATTATCGACAGAGAATGGAATCGAACCCTGACCGCGCAAAGTAAGTAGATGATTTCCAATCGGTACAACTTTTTTGGGGGAAATTAAATTTAATTGTATAAAAACTAACATGAATTTCAACTTTTTTGATGTTTGGCCATTCGGCAAAAAATTGAGGGTGAACCCCCCAAAAGGAGAAAAACTATTAACCAATCTGATCCCAAAGGGTTTTTTTTTCCCTCTCCTTTTTGAAAAAATTTAAGTTTTTGTTAATTTCAGGATTATATCCATTTTTATGGGACCTTATATTAAATTAAATGAGCAGACAAAATTAATATACAGTTTTTGTTTCAAATTCCTTTTAATTATTAATCATTTTGAAATAGTTCTTTTTTTCTCAATTAATTTTTATTTTGATATGCTTAATATTTTACTTTACGCTTAATAAAATAAAAACTGTTTTAAAATTAATGTACTTAGTAGCAAAAAATTTATAAAATAGATTGCCGCTATCATTTCCCTTTTCTTAATAACATGCGATGAGTGGATCGATATTTAAAAAAATTAACTACTTATATGGCCCATTAACGACATTTTTCGAATCCATATTTGCCTTTTTTATATATATATATATATTATATATATATATATATATATATATATTACTAATTTTAAGTTAATTGGATTTAATTTTTGGATTACAAAGATTTCATGACATGTATTTCGAAACACTTAAAAAAAAGAAAATTTTAGCGATTCACTTTTTTCACAATAAATAATTTGTAATTTTTTTAATATTTATTTTTTTTTACCCTATTTTTAAAGTAGGAAAGATTAATTTAACAATTAACATAAGCATTTTTAAAAAATATCAAATAGAGATTTTTTTTTTTAAATTTAAATATTTAAGACACCTGTCACCTGTTTAACATTAGAATAGTCATCTTATAACCTCCTTCCGTAACTCAAAAACTTCTAAGCAAAATTCTTTGAGATATGAAATTTAAGTTTGTTTTCACACGCGAAGAGGAATCAGTTGTATGATAAAAGAGAATCCGTAATAAGAAAACTTCATTTTAGAAGGCAGCCGCTTAAGGCTTTATTTCTAGCAGTCAATTCGAATTTGCAAACGTATTGCAATCAATCGTATGCATTTTCGCCTTTCGTTCTAACATCTAGACTGCAGCCTTTATTTGAATGCAATAAAATGTATTCTAAAAAGCAAAAAATAACAAAGAGAATACATTCAGCATTAGCATTTTTCATCCATTTTTTAAAAATATTTTTAGTTTTTTCTTAAATATTTGTATAGTCGAAAGGATCATTAAAATAAACATAGAATTTTTCCAAACATAAAACAGACAAAATATTTCAGGGAGAAATTCCGTTTTCCGCCATCCATCCGGTATAGTAGTTAGCGACGCTGACTGCTGTGCCATAGGGCCCGGGTTTGAATCTCGGAGAAGGCATGGATGTTTGTAAATGTATAGTGGCTCCACGGCATGAGGGTACTATAAATAGCCATTGAGCCGTAAGTTCTCTCATGAGGTTGGTGGAAGGAGAAGAGAGGTGTGAGGCCCCAGACCACCTCCAGGGTGTTCTCCCTCAAATTTGGGGTGGAAATGAACCAAATAGTATTGTTACCTGTATGATATTTAGAGCTACGGCTAACGACAGTTGTCATTTAACCCTTTACCATGAAGAATTTCGTGTACCTCAATCTGGCCTTTGCCGATCAAGTGGCAACAACAACTGTCCATTTTCTTCTCTTTCGAATGCAGTTTATTACATTCAATTGGACACAACAGTCTAGAATTGTATAAATTAATGGATTGTTTTGAAATGAAATGGTCCTCACATTACAAACGAGAAAAACATACTCCATAAAACTAACTCTACATTCATACATTTAAAATGGCCGGTAGAAAAGTGTCTTGAAAAAATATTGGCATATTCTAGGAAAACCGAGGTAGTTTAATGGTCATGGTCACGAACTCGTGTCTGGCGCGTCATGTGTTCGAGCCCTAATGCCACACTAAAGACCCACCATGTAAAGGAGTCACGTTAAATAAATTTTGTCCTTTTCTGTTACTTATATTTTGGAGGATTCTGGGTGAAGAATTTACTTAACATTTTTTTTTTCTTTCTAAGTCTTATCTTTTATAATTTTCAATTTTTTTCCTATGGGTTTTTTTCCCCTCGTGGTATGTAGAATTTGATTATTATTACTGTATTAGGGTTTTGTATTTTTAAAACCTAATTAAATACTTCATACAAGGTTTATTTTCCTTTTCATCCTAGTGATGTAGGCAAATATAGCAGAAGCTTGGCGCTTTATGATGTGTTTAATGCTAATATATTACTGTGATTATTTAACTTTGACCTATACTGCCTGGTTCTACATGTATACTTTGTCTATACCAATTATTATTAAGCTTTAAGTTAGATTTCTAGTAATTTAGTTCTTGATTAAGGTTTAGAAACGAATGAATACAAATTAATTTGGCTCAGCAATTTTTGCTTATATGCACTTTTTCCTTAAAGTATCCGATTACTTGCGACAACATTTTTAAAAAGGTGGAGATATGGTGTAATTTTCTTTTTATCTTTTTTATGTGGCTTTTAGATTGATTTGTACACTTTAAGAAAAATATACTAAAATTAAGATGATAAAAGAAATTATTATTACTAAAATGGGAAAAATTTGGTAAAAATTTACAAAAAATTATATAAGCGGAGCCCATTTTGTACAAAAAATTTATGAACAAATTTTCATTTTTGATGTGTTGCTTTGCTATTCATTTTTAAATAACCTTCAGGATAAGAGATATTTTAATTTTTACAAAAACTAGAGCTCTTTATCTTAGTTATTATATAAAATTGCTAAAAAAAAGTGATTATATTCACATAAGAGAATGTAAATGTTGTAATAAAACACAGTGATTGATAAATCTGAAGATTAAAACACTTCTACTGTTATACAGAACATACACAAAAAATTTCAGTTAATTATTTTCTAAATTTTTGAGCAATCATAGTTTGAGAATTTTCAAAAAAAAAACACACACACATTTCGAGCAAAACGCATTTTAAAGTATGACATCTTGTTTAAAATAGTGGCATCTGCTTTTACTAAAACACTTGTAGTTTTGGTTCAAGTGAATGGAAAATATTAAACTAGGTATTTTTATGAAGCTAATAAGTGGCCTGTAAAATAAAATCGTAAAAAAACGTCACTTTTTATGTTGTAATACTTCATATTCTGCTTCTGTTCCTTTCGTAAGGTAAATAATCTTATTTTTTTTTCATTATTTAATGAGTAGAGATCAAGCACTTGCCCTTCAACATATTTGTGGCGTTCATTACTAAGCTAAATAATTCTAAATGAAGTACTCAAGACATAAAAGAAAATTAAATTTAAAACCTTCTACATACCCCCACCCATTGTCTATCAAAAGCTCATCCTCTTCCAAAATGATTTTAAAGCAATTCAGAATTCCTTTTGGAGTCTTCTTCTTCATGGAGGTACTTTAAAAGTTGTTACTCCACTTTAAAGTTATACATTCAAATAAAATATCCTTATTTTGTCGGTTTCAAGCCCATTCAGAATACATCTACATATTAAAGTGCGATATTATGCAGAAAAGGCCTTTAATGACTACCCTAAGTGATCCTATCCAAAGAAGGCACCTAGAGATATGTAAATCTAGGTACCTTGTACAATTTGTTGCTCTTTTAGCCTCTTTTCTCCAATATATCTAGCGGCTCTTTTAACCATTATGGCTTTCATCTAGATTTACGCTTATACAGCGCATTTTTCTTACGTTATGTTCCCCATCTTATTAGATGCTTTTCCAGACTTCGTTTGATGTTTTTAGAGTGTCAAACCTGAAAGTTGCTAAATGGTGGATTTTATTACGCCCAGAAATTTTGATGGAATATGCAAGTTTGCAACGTTTTGATGTATTTACTGTTGAGTAGGGAAAGATTGATGTAAGTGCATTGGATATTTTTTGCGAATTTCTAAGACTTTTCAATCGTTTTCGACGGTAATCAGAATCGTGAATATTAGTGTATATTTTCTAATATTTTCTACGTATGTTTGATACGTTTATGAACATTTAAATAAAACGGTGAAAAATTGATACTATCAAACTTCGAAGCAATTTAAATCTCCGTAGTTATTTTTAACTAACATTCATTTTATAATGACCTTTGTTTTGACAATAAAAATCGTTGAATATATAACGAAAAAATGCAAGATATATATATATATATATATATATATATATATAAAGCAAACACTTATACTGTGAAATATCAAAAGATTAAAAATATAAAAAGTAAATTTTCACATAAATTTGTTATCGTAACGTATAGGTAATTTTGTATCCTTTTTTTTTACAGAGTTGAAATCACATTTCATACCTTAGATGAAATCTCTTCATGTAGATATACATAAATTTGTCTTGATTCAAAATTAATTTTGGTGTGTCGGTTGGACATTTGGAGAACAAGGGTGCCAGTTCATCGTCCACGTCACGTGACCGTAGTTAAAATTAAGAGATCTATTGCCAATATAGTTCTCGAATAATATAGAAGTACGACATTAGTAAGCAATTCATGATGATTACATGATAAATACAATTACGCTTTAACCATTGAATTTGAAACTGACTTTAAAATAGTAATGAACGGGCCGCTCCTTTCATTGGTGTTTAGGAGTTAGAATAAAGATCAGCCATAGTCAGAATCATTCTAGTACATTATTCCTTTACTAAATTACAACAACCCAGGGTAGGAAATGCACACTTCTATAAAGTATAGGTGCAACTACACGGCAGAAAGGATACTTAATAATTTATAATGATTAAATTAACTTACGCTTAGAAAACTCTTTGATTGCTTATGGTCTGAATTACCATAATCCAGCGCTTCTCAAACTGTGGGGCGCGCCCTAGGAGGCGTGATAACCCGAGGAGGGGGGGGGGCGCGAGCATATTGAAAAGTCAAAAAAACAAAAGATTATTTAACAAAAATTATTAATTTATTGAAGTAAACAAAATACATTTTGACATAATAAAAAATTAATAAACAACATTTGCATGATGTAATACATTTATAAATGTATAAGTATTGCACAATGCATTTTATAGTTAATTTAACGATACTAATTTAAGAATAAGTTTAATAATTACCAGTGACCCCACAGGTTTTCATATATAAAATTATATGCAAACATTAACGCTTTTCTTGATAATTTGATATAGTTTCTAATTAATCTCTTAACTGCCGATTAAACGTTTCGCGATTCACTCCCCAATGCCACCGTTTTGCATATATACAAACCTATGTGGAGTATTGGGGGAGGAGGAGACAGGGAATAAATAAGAAAATCCCCTGAAATAAGTAAATCCTTCGCAAACCCTATCAAGCTCATTTTAATGCATTCCAAAGCCTTCGGAATAATTTTATAGATAGCAGTGAACAGAAAAGATCGTTTTTCGGAAAGACGTATATATACGTAAGGGGCAATTTAAACACTGACTGAGTTAGAAGTTTATATATGCCGGAAGTAATTAATATATTAAAGTCGTATTGTAGCTTTAGCGTCAAAGTATCGTATTATCGAATTCAATACATTGTTATTGCATAGAGGGGAGCGCGATGAAAATTATGATTGAATATTGGGTCGCAAGTATTGAAAGTTTGAAGCACTGCCGTAATCCCTTTCTAAGCTATTTGACCTCTGGTCATTGTTATTCAATTATAACTTATTGACTAAATTGTCAATTAACTATCTTAAATATTAAACAATTAATTGTCGAGCCACTCTCGACTAGCTTTCAACCCCTTACCGTTAATCACTAACTTCTATCATCTTACTCCTAGCGATTCTCTCTCTCTCGTACCTAAAAGTTAATGCATAAATATAAGCCTTCATTTACATAAACCGTGTCTTCTTCGGGAGAAAGTTTTCAATCGAAGAACATTTAAAAAAATCAATTTCCCCAAGAGGATTAGTGAGAAGTTCGCGAATAGACCCTTTACAAACTTGTACTTACTGCTTTTTTAAAATTTAGAAAAAATTTCAAATTTGATAATTTAGTAAAGATGTCCAAATAGTCATTCAGAATTTTTTTTTTAAAAAATTATTTTATTATACGTGTAATCAAGTGCACTTTGCATACATATAGGTGTTATTAATGTTGACAAATATGTACTTTTTAAAAGGGGGAAGCAGATAAACTGATCCATAATAACCACATTCTACCAAGAGACCACATCTACGAGAAGTTTTAACAAGCGTCTGTAATTGCCGTCTCGGTAAGTATCATCCGTATGGAAGTACACCGGTTTTGGTAGAATGGTTGTGCAGGCATTCACAATCCTTTGTTCAAGAAGTCCAACAACGACTTGGCTAATGTGGTTCAAAGCCCAGAGACAGTGGCAGTGAAAAATCAAACTCCACCCTCTTTCGGTTGGATTGTAAGATCTGGATTTCGCATTTACATTATACCAACAATGAAGTTAAACGGAAGTAGTGTTATGAGATTTGAGTATATTCCTTTTGGTATGATCTGAGGCCCTGGGGCATAATATTTCGTACACTGAACGCTGTGATCTACTACACTATTCTGAATGACCACATGCTATCTACGTTAAGCAGTTTTATGTAGTGGACCACTGTTGCCTCTAACACGACAACGACAGCTCTTCTATTGCAAGGTCCATCATCGCTTGGTATGAGGATAATGGGACTCAACAATTGAACTTATTATCCCACAATTTAGATCTTAGCCCTATAGAACGTCTATGGGTGAATTGGAATGTTGTTTAATAGGGTACACCCATCTTTTAAACTGGTGGGTGAAATTACTTGTCTTTCCTAAGAGGAGTGATAGAAATCCATCCATTCTGTCGTAAAACAATTGGTGTAAATTTTTCTCCAGATGATCACCGCTGTAATTGCGTCTTGTGGAGATTTATCAATCTATTGATGGTGAGTAAGCATCGTTTTCCTTGTGTGTGTGTGTGTGTGTGTGTGTGTGTGTGTGTGTGTGTGTGTGTGTGTGTGTGTGTGTGTGTGTGTGTGTGTGTGTGTGTGTGTGTGTGTGTGTGTGTGTGTGTGTGTGTGTGTGTGTGTGTGTGTGTGTGTGTCTGTGTTTAAGTATATATAGGAAACTACGCATGCATATTCAAAAGTACAACTTTTCATTTAACTTTGTCGATATTTAAAAAAGTTTTTAAATGAATATTATATAGCATTCACACATTTAGTTGACTCAACTGATGTGTGCATTGCAAAATTGTAATTAAAATTATGCATATTTAAAAAAGATACGTTTTTAATTCATTGGTTTTGGAATTTTTTCTGCAATAAAAGTAACCTTAAAAACTTAATACATTCAAATCGGGAAATAAATGAAAAATTTCATGATTAAAATCTATTTGCTTTATATTCCATGTCCTTTACGACACTAGCTTTCATAAACAACTTATAATTCACGTATTAGAACGGAATAATTGTAAATATTTTCAGTCTTTAATGAGAAAATAATACCCGTTCTAGCTGCAATTGAATTAATTTAAATCCATTCGTTATTAGAAATATAAAAAAGAAAAGCTTCTCTCAATGCAAAGATCAAGCTCATAAAGCTTTCAAAAAAAAAGTATGAATTAAAAACATCCAAATTTATTATTCGATACTTTTGAAATTAAGAGTGAATGTTTCAAAGATAAAGAACCACAGTTTAATCCTTATCAGATCGGGTAATTCGCAATTTAATTAGTTGCTCAATTTAGCTATAACGCCTTGTTATCTCGCTAACAAAATCGAGTAAACAATAATTAACAGGTTGCTCAATTTATTTTTAATTTTACGAATTCTTTAACTGGAGTTTTCGAATATAAGTATGAAGCGTAATTATTTTAAAATATTTGAGCGGTGATTAAAACGGAGTTATACAAAGATTAAATGTTTTCTTTCTTCAAAAATTAATTTATCTTAAATTTTCTTTCATAAAAAACAAGTAGCGATTAATTAGCAAGTAACCTAACGTTATGAATATAAGAAGATAATTGGTTTCCAAACTAGGGGATTAAGGCGAAACAGGTTTCGATAGATAAATCCTTCATCAGTTTAAGTTTTTTTTATGATTAAAATATATTTCTCAGGCATAATTAATTAAAGTGATTTTGATTTTTCTTGTAAAGTATCTTTTAAAATATTGATATTGAAAGATAAGAGAAACGAAAAAAAAAGCAACGAATGTTTGTCATCAATTTAGGTTTTGTTTTCATCCACACAAAACACTTGTATTTTATAAAATATATTCTATAAAATAGTCTTTTATAATAATAATAATTTTTAATAATATATCCTTTTATAAAATACATATATTCACCCAACAATTATTTTTGGTTCTTTAATTAAGATCTCTCAGGATAAAAAGCGTTCTTTATTCAACTATTTTTTTCTTCAAGGATTTGTGTTTATCTCACACAACAGGCATGGCGAACCTTTATGGATCAGCGTACCATTTTTTCTTAAGAAGTGTTTAATGAGATATAGACGTATCGTCAAATAATTTTGACTCTTGATTATTGGGAAAGTGTAATAAAATTAAATACTAACAGTACAAAACTCTTTATTTATTACAAAAAAGCATACCTTTTGCATTGTATAGTTGTAAATGTTTATTTATACGTGTAATTCAAATTAAAGTAAACATTAATGAGACTTCTGTTATTGCAGTTTGGGTGACAAATAACATATATTCGGATTGTAAAACGTTACTTTTAGTTGAATGCATGCTGAATTGGAGTCATCTGCAAACGGTTTCTAAGTAATTAATTATTTTTACTATGGTTCACTTTTTTGACAAGAGTATTTGTGATTAGTTTCAAAACGCCGTTTTATAGATAATTTTCTGCACACCATTATTCCAGAACTTAAATTACACACTACTTTGTCGCCTTAACTAATAATGCCATATTTCTAGATTCGCCCAATTTGAAATTCTCTGATGCAATTACTTTCTTGCACTCTTTGTTCTCTTGCTGAACTAGCAGTTTTGTTCTTTTGCTGAACTTTAATAACAGTTAAAAATCGTAAATATAACACAAATAAACTTTAAAATACAGTTGTGTCAATGAAATTTATTATGTTATGCGTGGACAAACTTTGCCTCATAAGCAATTATACTCCACAATGTAACAAATGAAAGACAATAACAAACGAGTGTTGCTTCCTGCATATGTTTATAATACTTCATAGTGAACTTCGTTATTTTGAAATAAAATGTAAACCATTTTGATCACTGGCGTGCTCAAAATATTGTGTCGCGTGCCAATGGTCCACCATTCCTGTCATAAACTATTATTAAATTCTTCTAAGAAACTCTCATCTACAAAAGTTTTTAAAAAGTCATTGAGTTTAATTAAAATTAAAAGTAATAAATACATTGCTGGTCAATAAAATTACTATGCAATGAAGGTGGTGCGCAACAGACGTAGGTTTACAGAAAACATTAAGATATGCAAATCATTAGCATTTTAGAAACTTGAATAAAGATGGTACTATCTGCAATTTGTAAACAAGGAAAAAGAACATTGATTGTTTGTGAGATGCTCGTATTATATATTGTGTAAAAAGAAAGGAATATATTAATATCTTTCAAAATTTGAACTGGAAAGGGATTGTAGTTTATCATCCCGTACAAACCGTTGGACCCGCATTGGTAGTGATCACATGATTACCATATGAATATGAAATTAATAAATTCAGACGAGTCATATTAAATGCTTTGCAGAATATCAGCGAACACCGGATCCTAACCAAGATCTGTTGACCGTGTGATTTTGCGTCACGGATTGTACCTCCACGTCATGTTTTTTGCATAACTTTATTTTATTTATGTATCCAACGCCTCCGTGCAGGACTTCTTGACCATTTGACGCCGAGCTTCCCAGTACCGACCGACGATGTCGTTAGCCGGGTATTCATCGAGTCCAGTGCATTGGAGCAGGTGGCTGCCGTTCATTCTGAATGGCCGCATATTGGGCTGGCCACGTTAGCAGCCACGCCAAACCACTGGAGGTCTACTTCCCAAAAGTCATTTTCCGGTAGTTAGGCGAAACCCAACAACCCTCGGCTCTCGAATAACTTAGAATAAGCATCCACGCAAACAGGTTGCGATGTCTGTAGCGCTAAGGACTGTCAATAAAATTATCATTACTGTAATTTCTTTTTCCATTGCCATATAGATGAGCTTGCCTACTGTAGAGCGTCGAATGATAATTATGGATGCAAGAATAAAATCCTGTTGTCTTTTCTGACTTATCGTGATTCTGCGCACAGCATTTTGATGGATGTATTTCTGTGCGAAGAAAATGAATGAACTTTTCCTGCTTACATTCCTCATCATTATACGGGCCCAATACCTGAAGTGATGGTATGTGTTGCCACCGAATGGATATCCTGATCACACAAAATTCACAGAAGGTACTCTGGACAGCCATCTTTCATTTCGGTTGGAATAAAGTCTTGTTCTGCTTTTCTTCGAGGCCTTCGGAAAGGTATTTTCATCAAGATAATATACAACACTATGTTGCCCATGTTGTTCCTGACTTTCCTCCGTAAAAAGTCACGCTGTAGACAACTTTCCTCAGAAAGTAATTCCCTACCAGGTCAGCTATTGGGATCTATTACTCTAATCATTCTTAGGTTCGAATCGTAGGAAAAGAAATGTCACCCACAACTTTTTGAGGCAAATGTTTTCTGCTATTGAGGGACTTAACGAAAGCCTTTTTAAGAAAATTATTTTCCTAACCGTTTCCAGTACTTAGCAGATGTATAAATTCCATATTGCATTGCGTGTCATTTGGAGTGCTAGACGTCATCAGCAATCTCTCGTAGAAATGGCAATTCCATTTCGTGCATATGCCATAGTATTCTACAACTCTAGTCAAGATTTATCAATGAAGTTAAAGCCTTGGGATAAATTGTGATTTTGGTACATTCATTCAATCACGTGAGACTGTGATATCCTACTATCTAGTATTCAGTTTCCGGATCACCACTTGAAGATCTGTCATTTATGGTGTTGTTTGGACAGATTTTGGTCCACATTTATCCACCTTGGGCTTTGAGTGAAAAAGAAATTTCAAACCGGAATAGTTATTAGATTATTTTAATCCTATAATTGTCAGTTACGAGTTGCTTGTAGTGTTAGATTCTTATTCCCCTTAAGACCTAGCCAGCAAATTCGTTCGTTCCAAGGGAGGGAAAAACTTTTTTTTATTGTTTTTTCCATTGTCATTGGGGTCAGTGTGTCGGAACTGGGTGATTGAGGTTGTAGTTTGAGACTTCGAATCATCAGACATAGTTATACCTTTTATTTCAATTTAATCAATTTATGATCAATCAAGGGACAAAAAACGAGGAAGAATTTAATTTAGATCACAAAAACAATCTCTTAAGATTAATAACTAAACTCTTAAAATAAATAATTAAGCACTCTGATTTTGATCCGATAGAAGAGCACTCGATCGATCTCTCCTGGATCTCGCTGTATTTCAATCTCAAACTTCCTCATCTCTCTTTTACCCAAAGTTTCCGAAAGGCAATTCTCTAAACTCGCAATCACTTACTTTGAATACACATTGCCAGGGTTTAAATAGCACTCAAATTAGTATAAAATCAAGTTCACACTCTATGGAAGGTGGCTTTAAACTCAAATAACAGTTAAAGAAGTATTTCCCCAAGAGAATTAATTAAAGGACGCGAATAGAATCCGTCACAAGTATAGTGTTAATAACCAAAGAAAATGTAATATTTAACGATAAAAATATTTCGGGTCTTAAGGGGACAAGAATATTTAAGCCAAACAAAACCACATGATCGTGTGAGCTGGATCTTAAAGGGACATGACGAGCTAATTGGAACACTTTTTAAGACGTTCAGATGCATTTTAGGGATAGTACTAGAGGTATATGTTTCAGATTTGTAGCTGTATATCCCTACTATTAGCTCACTCTCGCTATATATATATTTATTTGGTATTTATTACTAGCTGGTATACTCGTTCTTCGCATGGGTGAACTGAAAATTTAAACAAAACACATTGAAGGATAAGGAAGTTTTTAATAAGTTAGTTTTACGTGAATTGCAAATCAAACAAAAAAAAGCTTTTTGCAAATCTCAGCTGAACAAAAAAAGAAAGAAAAAAAAACATCTTTGTTAAGTCTTAAGTATGTAGTTTTAATAGCTGATAAAAAAAGGATTTCTTTTATTTATAACTCCCCGTAACTCTCTTGAGGGTCGATTTTTGAAAATATCTCCCTAAGCTGATCTCTGCTCAGCAAAAATACACATTGTTAAAAGTTTTGTGTAATGAATGCTTTTAAAATAGTTTAAATAATTTATATCTGAAAGTGTAATACATTAATATTACTTTCTGTTGTATTTATTTTAAGTTAAAATTGTAATATTCGCAGGCAACGCCGTTTCTTAAATTATAATGGCGATTCAGTGAAAAACATAGCAAAATGTTGACGATAGAGTCAAGTTGGCAAATGTCTAGCCACTTTCATAGCTCGAGTATTATTAGAGCTTTGTAAGACCCGCCGTGTAGGGGTACGATGCACGTTAATACTTTATATACCGTATAATGATTTACTGCAGTTTTTCTCATGCAATATTTTTTTTGGATCACTACATTGAAAATTAAGGGTTATACATAAACAAAATACTTCACTTTGGGAAATTTAATCCGTTAGAGCTAATAAATTAATTAAAGATATTCCACTGTAAAATTAATTATACACACCGTTCACATAAAATTAATAGTCAAATCGTTTTCTAAGGTCTTCTCATTAACATACAAAAACATAAGAAACTTAAATTCTGACATTAACTATTTTTAGGAACAAAAATGATAATCTTTGCAATCCGCTGAAAATGCTATATCTGCTACAAAACTATTCGCCTTCCCCGCTAAAATACTCATCATAGAACCCGTGCTGCCATATATCTTGGAAGAGTAGATTTCTAAGAATATTTCTGCTAAGTATTGGTAGAAATATTCCTGCTAATTTGGTGTGGTGTGGTATTTAGGAGAAGGGGGTGCCAGTTCAGGTGTCGTCCACGTCACTTGACCATGGTTCAGAATTACGTGGTCCGTCGCCAAAAGCCCTCGTGTAGCTAAACAGTGTGATGTTAATATTCACTCACTCCAAAAAATACAGTACAGTAGTTTTAATTATTTTTATACTTAAAAATGCAATATCTGACTATTGAATTAAAATTATAGAGTTATAATTAACTACTAATCACAAATTTAAAAATTTGTCCAAATGATGGAGTGTGAAAGAGAAAGTTTATTTACTTTAAGTACCAGAAGCGATAAAAGTATTTATATTGAAAAAAGATCAATTTCTTACTACCACAAATGTGAATAGTAAAATCATAAAAAAAATATTCAAATAAAGAGAGATTTATAACAACTTCTCCCTTCAAAACTTAGTTTTATTCTGAAATAAAAAAAATTTAGGGATTATGCCGATCACAGGAATTAATTAGAAGCGAGCACCTTGCGTAGCAAAACAAAAAAAAGATAGATAGATGCTGACGTGGGCATTTTTGCAGCGCACGCCGGAATTGCTTGCAGATGGCAGAATTTTTTCTTACTTACTTGACAAATATCTTTATATTTTGGACACTTCACACAATATCTTTATAAATTATAGCCTATGTGTTATTCTTATATATAAGCTATATTACTGTGAAGTTTCATTAAAATCCATTCAGTTGTTTTGCGTGAAAGACGGCCAAACATCCTCACAAACTTTCGCATTTATAATATATATCTAGATTTATTTTGTTCAAATTTTCAATCATTAATAAAATACTTTCTATTAATCCAATCAAGTTCAAATAAATTTTTTTAAACTTGTAGTGTATGACACTTGATGTTAATACAGTTTTTTCAAATATTAATTAATTTAATTTAATTAATTCCGGTTTTTGACGCTAACTTGGATTTGTCTCTATTGTTTGAAACAATGTAACTGCTAGAACAAAGACAAAGGTTGGCGTCAAAAACCTGTTTTTCGGCCAAACCAGGTGTGCAACGTTACAACAATGCAGACAAATCATGCTCTTTTTTCAATTCCTACTATTAGTCCACTCCCTCCCAAAATATATATTTATTTATATATATCTTATTCACATTTTCTAATAAAATACTTTTTATTCATCCATTTAAAGTAGGAATTGACTTAAAAATTTTTTATATTATTTGTTTAGGGATAATACTAGGCATATGATTCAGATTTAGCTTTATATCTGTAATTAAGCAATAATGAATTTTAGATTTAAGTGATATCATTGAAGATTCCTTGTATTCTCTCAACCTCATGAAACTCATGATATTTTTATTAATACCTTGAATAACTACGAATGAAGAATATCTGTTTTTGATGCAAAATTTTACTTAATTTCATTACTTGAAACTATTTAATATCAAGAAGAAAAAGCAGGAAATGGAACTCTAGATTCTTTTGTTCTTTAGATTATTGAAAGTCAAAATAGTATATTTTAATAGGGTCAGGATTGATAGATACATATCTTAAAAAGAAAATTTTTAAGTGTTAAACAATAAATATATATTGCTTTTATTTTAATGTTTAAATAAAAACGTATTTTATATATTGCTGGTTTTTCTTTTTTTTCAAAATTTCTTAAACTGAAAACAACCTTCACAGCACGAGCTTATTTTTAATGAAATATTTTTAAGATAGTACTCCGAAGTTTTAAAAATTTTAGAAAGAAATTTTATCCTTGGCAGCAATTTCTTACTCTTCTGTTCTCCTAACAACCTTAATTTACAGCTTAGAATGTTGGAAATGGCTAAATTATGGCTAAATGTAAATAACAAACTTACTTTGCACATTTTTTATAAACTAGGTTACTTTTGTTCAGCTCTTTTACTTAATAAAACTTAGAATACAGTTCTATTTTTTGAAGAATAATAACAAACTGAAATAAAGTTACGTCTAGATCACAAATGCTTGTCTCTATCATTTCTCCCATCTCAAAGAAGCAAGAAAACTGATCCAATGAACATTGTTTTAAGTCTACTTGTTCCAAAAATGTAACTCAAAATTACTGATTGTTTAAGTAAACTTTCGATACAAAACATCCACTGAAGACATATACTTCCCAACAACTTCAACTTTCACTTCACAATGTAAAATCGATGCCACTCTTAAATTAATATCTTCCGTGACTTCAGACCACATAAAGTTCAATTTCAAGACAAACTTTTTCCGGGCGAACGAGGTGATGATAAAATAAGGCACTTTTAATGAAAGAGGTACAGAGAAAAGATAAGAAGAGCAAAAACAGAGGGGCGAACATTTTTAAGAGTCTGATAAGCAGAAAGATCAACACACATTGCGCTCTTTGACATGTGAAGTACTTATCCTACAAGAAATGGCTGAAGTAAGGCAAACAAACGCCAACTACTTGGGAAATGAAAACAGAAGTCAGAAGAAAGTCATTCCCAAGACAAAAGAAAGAAGTGTGTTTTAATAACAGCCAGAGTTGTCTTAAGTGGAAGGATTTGGATTCGCTCTTTCGCTTTTTTATTATTATTCTTTTGGCTAGGCTTAATAAATGGAGCTTGATTCGCCATTTGTTTTTTAGGGTTAAAAGAGAATCGAGGTTATTTAAAATCCGTCTGCTTCCGTATTTTTAGTTTCTTCATTGATTCTTTCAGAGAATTAAAGTTCTGTGGTTTCTATATTCTAGTTTATTGAGATAGTTTCATAAAGAAGTTAAGTTACAATACGTGTTTGAGACAACAGTGGGATAAAATAATAGCTTAGGATAGAACATTACTTTTGATTCGACCACTATTCTTTCCGGTTTACAGTCGAATAAATATGTTTCTGACTATACTCTGATATGTTTTCCTTTGTTTTCGTAAAAGAAATACATTTCGAACATGAATATTTGTGAACAAAAATAAGAGGAATGAAATATTTTAGATAGTACTTAAATCAGGAAATAAAAATAGTTCATATAATTTTTTTAAATACGGACATAAATTAATTTATACGTATAGTTAACTAAATTATACGGATAGCTTATAAGTTTAACTAAATCCTGTAATCTTCTTTATAAACATTCTATTTAAATATTTAAAATAAAAAAATTTTCCTTTTTAAATTTTTGAAAAAATTCTATAACATTTTTGATTTTATAGGATATGATTGAAAAAGTTCTATTTCCCTTATTCACGATTTTTCCCTTTTCCCCTTAAAATTATGCAGTAGAAAGTTATAAATCAAATAATACGTACACTCTTGTGTTATTTGCGTATAATTTAATCAATACACTTACAATAAACAAATTTATACATTTAAAATACTCTTATTGCTCTAATCAATACACCATTTAGTAATCAATAACGTACAGTTTAGTGGAATCGTATTTTTACACTGCTCCTTATGTTAATTGAAATGATTATATTTTCGAATAATCACTAATTTCTTTGAAAAATTCAAAGAAATGATTCAAAATATTGAGACAAACAATAAATGTGGAATAATATATGTAATAAATTTAATGTTTTAATGACGTCATAAATCAATTTGGAATTGGTTTAAACACAAAGATATCATTTTAAATTCATGCAAATTTTAAGGGAGATTCTTTTATAAATTTTTAGAGTAAAACCCCTTCCTTTTTACTTCTCAAAGTCGGTGGAGCAAAGAATTGCTTGTCATCGACATCGTTCTTTTTCTGAATAAGCAGACCGGAAACTTCTTTCAGATTTCATGAATGCATTTCTCCGTAACTTTCTGTCAGGATTACCGAAATGACATCTGACGTTATCAGATTCGCATTCTTTTTTTTTGGGTTTCCCTTTTTAACACGGAAAAGGGGTTTTTAAAAAAAATAATTTTTTTATTTACCATAGGGAAAAAATAACGAGAGGGGTTTTTGTTTTTTTAACCTTGAAGCCATTTAGATTTTCTTATTCAATTAAGCAGAAATTATTAAAAATCTTTTACGTAAACTTTAATTTAAGGAATGTTGGAAGATACTGCTATAAAAATTTTTAAAAAATAGTACTTGATCTCTAATCAGTACAATCAAAATGTTTTCGGCAGATTTCTCGAACATTAAAATTAAGTAGAACTAAGTAATAATTAGATTTCTTTATATACCGATGCATAGAGAATAGTGATGCTATCGCAAATGTTTAAATTTTTTACATAAATGATTTAAGTTCTATTTAGGAAAAGAATCCGATTATGTTCGCATGTTTATTCAAGAGTGTACTTTAAACAAATTTCGCTTTCCAGTGTTACCTTATATATATATATATATATATATATATATATATAATATATATATATGGCCAACTTATTAAGATAACATCCCATTCCAACACTGACAAAAGGATAAAAATAATACAAAAGAGTAATGGAGATAATAATAGCTGATATGAATTACTGACTTGGGAAGCTATTATAAAAAAATTTTTATAAAATGGGTTGAACAAGTTTTTTAAACCTTCCATTATATATATAATATATATATATGTCTTCATTTTAAGTGCAATTTTTTAGTTCCTCTATCTTGTAATGGATTTGTGATATTCTATCCATTATTTCCTATTGGTTTTGCTCAGTGTATTTAAAAAGGGGAAGGTTGGCTGGCCAAAAATTTCCCCCCTTTTATATAAATTATTTTTATATAATAGCTGTCTAAGTCAGTAATGTTCATAACACTGCAGCATCCTTTTTAAATTTAAATTTATAATCTCGATTACTCTTTGTCCTTCATTGTGTGATTTTCCTGCTGTCTATGTGTTTGTCGAATGTCATTGTTTGGATGTTATCTCATGTTTGTAGAGAACTGGCTATAAATATAATATTATATATAATATATATATATATATATATATATATATATATATATATATATATATTATATATATATATATATATATATATATATATATATATATATATATGAATACAATAAAATTTATTAAACATTCATTTTTCTTCATATTTTATCATCGGGTGCCCAACTTAAGCTTAATATTTTTATAGCAATCGTACTCTATATGCAAAATATTACATAATAGTACATATATTAGACAAAGAACCATATTCTAACTCATGTGCCTAGTTAAAAAAAAAGGGGAAACTATTGAATTTTCTCTTAATATTCATTTCTAACTTAAATATTTGAACCTCATTAAAACTAACAACAATCCTCTCACAAAACAGATGCAACTTTGTGTGTTTAGGATATTAACAGTAGCATTTTTTATATAAGAAATGCCTTTAAATGTAATATTATTAGGATAACTTTCTGGGGTTGTCGTATTTATTTTCTATTTCAGAAACATTGTTATTAATTTTTCAACGTAGCAGATTATTGGTTAGCAATAATGAAAATGTGATTTTCAGTATTATATATATTTACATGTTTAGTTCGTGACTATTTTTTCAATTTTCTGTATAATTAAATTTCTAATAAATTCAGTGTTAATAAATTGTTTTAAATTTTTATATTACATAGGTTCATTCTTTTCTTTTTTGTTATACTTTTCAACTAAGTTCAATATAATTTTTTCTTTTTTTCTCTTTCCCTACATATATTCAAAAAAAAGTTTTTTTATGCCCGGGTTATTTTTTTTAAAAAATTTTTTTTTCTTTTTTTAATTTTTTGATTTTTCATTTAATAAAAATTTATTTTTTCATGTTTTTTGCACATTTTTTTTTTAAAGTATTTTATAAGTTTCCTTTAAATTGTTTTCAGTGAGGAATTTTTTTTTTTTTGACTTTTGTTTTCATCTTAAAAATTGGTTGTTTTTTTTTTTTGGTTTTTGTTTTAGATTAAGTTTTAAAAATTAAGGCAAAAATATAGACTAAATTTTTACAGGGAAAAAAGGGATTTAAACTGCTTTTTGAGCATTTTTAAAATTTAGTTTTAGTTTAAAATTGACTGATATTTTCTTTCTTCCCCAATGTTAAAAAAATATTGGGGAATTTTGGAAATTTAAACTTAATTTTAGGTTTTGCTATTATACTTTTTTTATTCTATTTTTCCCCCCAACTTTTTTTTTAATTTTGTTTCAGTTCTTATATTAATTATGGCAATTTTAGGGTCATGATTTTTGATTTAATACTATATTTAATGATAAAAGAAAATTTTTAAAAAAAAAACCCAAAAATATTTTTTTGTACAAAAGAAAAGAAATCTGAAGGGAAAAATAACTAATAAACTTTATTTAATTTTAATTTTTTTATCCAGAATCAAAATTTTTTTCTTTAAAAATCATAAAAGCGCCCCCAAACCATATGAACGGGTGAATTTTTTTTGGGTTTAAGAAAGAATTAAAATTCAAAATATTTTTAGAAAAAAATACTCAACAAAATTTTTAATTCTGGTCTAATCAATGAAATATTTGAAATTTTAAAAAAATATTTTAAAAAAATAAAAATTTCAATTTCCCAAAATTTTTCTAAAAAAGGATTTTTCGTCCGAAAGGGGGCCGCAAATTAAATTTCCTCTCGAATATGTCGAAAATCTTTTAAAACTTTTAATTCCATTTTTTTTCTTTCTGCATTATTTGATTTTACATCATTTTTTATATTTGAAAATCCATAATTTTTTTTTAAAATTCAAGTCATATATATATATATTATATATTCAAGTCTACCCCTAAAAATAAAAATTAAGGTTGTTGAGTTATGTACTGGTCTTAATATTGAAGTTTTAAAAAAATCATTTTGTGAAAAAATTTCTTTTTAATTAGATCATAAATTTTACTTTCGAAATTTTAAACGTAATATAAATCTTATAAAATATTAGAAATTATAATGCGTATCAGAACTAAATGTCCAATAATGTGTATTTCCTGCAAAATAATTTTCAAATTTTTAAACCCCATTTTAAAAAAAATTTTTTTTTAAATTTTCTTCCGGGGGGAGTAAAATTCCTTTAAGATGCTTAGCGTTTTATCTGAATAACCCTCTTTTGTAGGGGGAAAATGGGAAAAGTATTTTTTAATCTAACCCAAAATTTTTTGAAAAATTAAACCTTCTGTTTCGTTATTAAATCTAAATAATTGCCTTGAGTAAGCCTAACGTTTTGAGGGTAGTTCAATCCATAATTCCCATATTTCTATTTACAGTTCCTTCTTAAGAATATTCTCGTTATTTATGTAAGAAATGATATAATCTATGAATAGTTTTGGGTTAAATTAAAGATTTGTATTAAAACAATTTATGTTAAGATGATCTCAAATGTGTCTTTCCTTTAAATAATAGATATTCAAATTGTGTTTTTGGTTTTATGATTTGGTGTAATAACGGATGTCGTCTGTGTTTAAAACTATGACCGCTTGAGGGTCACATTGCAATAAAAAAAAATTTGCTAAGCCACACAACAATTTTTTTAAAAATTTAAAAAATTTAACCTTGTAGTTTTTTAAAATAAAAAGAATTCAAATTAATGAGTTGATGATTTGTTTTGTTTAACAACCCAAAACGATATCGGCTTATTTGACGAGGTTGTATTTTTAAAAACATTTTCAAAATGTTTTTTTAGTGAGTTTGTCAAATTTTTTTTTTGTATGCTTCATTTTGAAAATAATCGTTTAAAAAATAGGTACTGCCAAAAGATGAAGACATTAATAAAGCATGATTTAAAAAATTTAAAATTTATCAGGGGGAGGTAATCTTTTTTATAAAAATTTCCCGTAAAAAAACATTTTCAAATTTTTCTTCAATTGAATGACTTTTTGAGCTCAATGCATTATTCCATTTGAATATTTAAGGTTTTAAAGGAAAAAACGGTCGGAGTGAAAAACAATAATTCGAAACGTAAATTCTCATGGCATACTAAAATGATTTTTTTTTTTTTTTTTTTTTAGATTTTTATTTCAAAATAAGAATAAAATATCAATAAAATATGAAAAATATTGCTAAAATTTATTTTTTGATAAAAGTGTATATTTTTAAATATTTTCATAATTTGTGTTCGGGTCACATTTTAAAGGCTTTCGGGACACACTTTAGACAACCATGGTGTATATGTTACCGTTAAAGAGTAAAATACGTTATTTCATAGAATAGCATGGAATTTCATGAAATAACTAGACGCGTCAGTTAAGGTATGTAATGATTAAAAGCAAGTTTGTTTTGAAAAAATCTATTTTTACCATTTTCCCCAATTAATTCGAATAGTATAGTATATTCTCCGTATAACGCACCCCCTTTTTTTACGAAGAAACATGGAAGTCATTTATTTGAGGTATTATTCCAAACTTTCGAAAAAAAATATGAATAGTATGTTTCTAGAACTCTCTAAAACCCTACAGATAAAGCATATTAATGCATAAGATAAGTCATTTCTTTTAAATAAACATTTTGATACATGTAAAAGACTAATTTTTACTTGCTGATATCTTTTCTTCATTTTTAAAGCTGTCCTTTTTATACTCGTCGTGTAACGCAAACCTGTAAATTTCGATTTTATTTTTTGTGTTAAAAGTGCGCGTTATACGCCGGATTTTACGGTAAATAAATATACTCTCAAGAAAACACACTCTTAAGAAAATTTATTTATATATGTGTCAAGGAGAACAAAGAAACTTAAATAATTAATTCAAGTCTAAGTACTAAAAAAAAGAATACGTTTCTTAAAATACATCAAATGCAAATTTTAAGAAAAAAACGCTGATAATTATTTCAAATGGTTGTAACTCTGAAAATAATGCGAATTTTTTAAAAATCATAGTTGAGTCTCTGTATAGAGGTCTGAGCTATATACAGACAAAATATTATTATAATAGAAGCATTTTTCACAAAAGGAGAACATTTTGAAAAAAGGTTATTCTACTTTAATTTTTAGCCGAAATATTGTTTTAAATAACTTTTTTTGTCAAAATGTTCTTAAAACAATTTTATACATGTATTCTAATCTAAGTGACACTAAATATCATAAATGTTATCCATTTATACGCTTTTGCAAAATCACGGTTCCGAACGTAGTCGGATACCTTAAAGTATGTAAAATTATTGAATTCTACGATTCAACTATAGGCATTCTATAGATTAACGAATACTTGAGCTTTAACGTATGAAATACAGCACTCAAAAGCATTTTAAACCGATTTTAGCTGCCTTTAGTCAGTTTTGAACTTCTAGCTGCTTTGCAATGACGTGTTCGGGCTTAACCTTCATCCCGTTGTTTTTATAAGGTAGAATTTAGAAAGTTTATTTATGTTAGCGCTTTACATTTTGGATTATTAAATATTTTTGAACCTTTTTTATAACCAATGACTTCTGAAGGAAGGGGAGATAAACCTATAAGTAAGAAAGATTTAATGCAAGAGAGATTTGAATCTTTATTAAGGTATCCGACTACTTTCGGACCGTGATTTTGCAAAACCGTATAAATGGATAATATTTATGATATTTAGTGTCACTTAGATTAGAAAATGTATATAAAATTGTCTTAAGGATAGTATTACAATAAAAAATTATTTAAGTACAATATTTTGACAAAAAATGAACATAGTATGACCGATTTTCAAAATATTCTCCTTTTGTGAAAAATGGTAGTATTATAATAATATTTCACCCGTATATAGCTCAGACCTCTGTACAGAGGCTCAACTAGAATTTTTAAAATATATAACTTAGAAGTGGGTTTATCCATGTTTTACGACAACAGAGGGGAGAAATTTTAAGAAAAACGCCGATAATTATTTCAATGGATTATAACTCTAAAAATAATGTGAATTTTTCAAAACTCATAGTTGAGCCTCTGTACAGAGATCTGAGCTATATACAGGCAAAATATTATTATAATAGAAGCATTTTTCACAAAAGGAGAACATTTGGAAAAAATTTTATTCTAAGTTAATTTTTGCTGAAATATTGTATTTAAATAATGTTTTTTGTCAAAATGTCCTTAAAACAATTTTATACATGTATTCTAATCTAAGTGACACTAAATATCATGAAAATTATCCATTTATGCGCTTTTTTAAAATCATGGTTCCGAACTTAGTCGGATACCTTAATAAGCGTGGGACAAAGGAAAAAGAGTTCTGTACTTACTCGCGAAAAACTATTATGATAGCAGAAGCTCGTAAGAAGAGCTAAAACAGCACAGAAAAATGGACCACGTGACTATTGGTTACTCCAGCATTATAATGTCTTTAAGTTCAAGAAGAGAGAGAAAGTTAATTGTACCAGTAACAGTTGCAAAACATATTCGTCCTTTTTTTTCAGATTAACTATAATTAGCAATATGAGCAATAACAAATTATACACCATCTGCTTTTCTTTATTATTTATCAATTAATCATTCTCAATAGGGATAAAATATATTTTTCGAGAAGTTTTAGATATTTGTGATCTGCTAATTTTTTAAATAATTATGAAATTGTTTATTTCCACTTTTAACCCGCGGGCACTTCGCCTGTTTTCTACGTCAAACACTCAGTGTAAAACACCCCAAACTCTCTAACACGTGTATTTAAATAAGGAAAAATTTTTAAGTCAATTATGATATATATTTATGAAGTATAAGAGGTTTTTGTATTATACAAACAAAATTTTTTAATTTATTGCATTCAAATGAGACTAGCATTAATTTAAACTAAACCTACAAAATTTTCATTTTGCAGTACACAATTTTATATTTTTTCATAAACCACAAGTAAAACGTATATACCAGTAATAAATATACTTTATAATTATTGAAAAGGATAGTAAAAGTAGAAAATAATATTTTAATCTTTTTTCAAACATTCAGAGTAGACTGTATTCATATGCTTTAAGCACATTTTTTTCTTACATTGAAGACAAAACAAATAATTTTACATCTTTCCCCGTGGACAAGCAGTGCAACCCCCCTTTTAATGGGATTAATGCTTTTTTTAATATATTCTTGTCAGTAAAGCTTTTTTGAGTGTTTTGTTAAGTTTTTGGGGAAAACGATCTCATATCCCGCTGTGGGCTGCACAAGATTCACAATCTCCTCTAATAATATTGAATGTCTCATTTATTTTCAGGAAGAACCGAATGATAGACAAGGAAGCATTAATTCCTGCAGTATTAAGTAGATGATAAAATATTCGCAATGGCCAAAAGGGTTACATATTCGCGATACATCATATATACTGACATTTCTGAGTGGGATCAACTTCCACCTGTATTATAAAAAATTTATGATTTCAAGTTTCATCTTCTAACTTTGGTTACGAAATCACGCAGTTATCGAATGCACTTAGTTCATTTTGTCATTCTGCTGATACAGTATCTAATGACGACAAAATCGCTATTTCTCCATTTCTCATGAGTTTTTTTCATAATTTTAGAAACGTTTTTGAAATTTTTTTAAAAATTTGTATTTTACAAATATTTTATAGAATTATATTATTTTTATACCGCATTTATTGAAATTTTAAATAAAATATTCCTGCATATTAATATATTTGAAAAAAAAACGTAAGCGGAAAGAGTAAAATGTACTTTTCCGTAGATGCTTCGAGTACGAAAATATAACTCAATCACTCGTGGGGTGTTCTCAGCACCCCAAATAAACCTTTGAAGGTCGTTACATTCCAATCGTCCTAGCGAGATTGATTACATCAGGTCTGAAGGTTCAATGATCTAAAATGGGCAGCTACAGAAAAAATCGTGGCTCTGCGCATTATTTTTAGAATTGTAGGAGGCTTTTCTTGTTGCTGGGGTGTACAGAACACCCCGCGCGAGTGATCGCGGGTTAACGGTCTATCATTAATTTTATTGAATAATGAGTTAGTTATTTTATAAAATAACTAAGTAAAGTATGAAATTGTTCCTATTATATGCTTTAACTCATTTGTTCAGTTATTTCATGAAATTCCTAGTTATTCTATGAAATAATTAAATTATACATTTTAACGGTAACATATAATATATATACTGAGTTGCATATATATATATGCGTGAGTACAGTGTCACAGTGTAAATTTCAACACTGAACGCATAAGTAGAAAGTGTTGAAAGTCAGCAGAAATCCTAGTTATCAAAATGTCGTGATTTATATTTCAATAGGAACATAATATACATATCATATAATAATTGGTTGATCATTCGCCGGTGGAATTTACAATATTTACGTATGAAACAGGTTAAGGACATAGAGAAATGGTTAAGAACAAATGATGATTAATGATAACATATTACAGTAGTTCGTCATGAGATCGGAAGCTGAAATGTGGTGAACAATGATGCTGTGCTATTTAGTCGAGCATGTAGGGTCAGCCTAACACTATTGCAAACGAAATCGTGTATACTGTTGGGTCAGCGAGAGTTTTTTAAAACAGGACAGAGATGAGGACAAGCAGCTGATGTCCTGTTGGTGAATAATGGCCAACAACGTGGCGTGACTATCGTGTAACCTGACATTATCTCTCTGATATCGTCTTAGTGCTGCATTAGCTGAGCTTATATATTTTCAGAGGATTCTAATAAACGGATTCTATTTCAAAAATTCCATTATGCAGAGAGTAAAATTTTTTAATTCTAGAAGTATTCGGATAGCAAATATATTGTTTGCTACAGAAACATTTCTAAAAACTCGCGAACTACGGAAAAAGGATCTGGCAGTAAAAATAAAAACTATCGTAAATATTTATTTTATATCTCTTGGCTTCCAAACTATAAAAAATTATTCTTAATTACTTTGAAACATTTTAAGTTCTTTTATCAATTTATTTCCCCACTCTAGAAATGTAAATCCGTTAATATCTAGGCTCCAGTCTTAACAGTACTGCTGCAGATAGACAAAACAAACATGTATACACAGTTTAGTACAGTCGAACCACTCTAACAGGTAACAGCATAAGGGCCTTTTCATACGAATCAACTTATAACACACATAAAAGATGGAGCAGACAGTCGGGAACTAATTCTGAATAGGAATCTCTCCTCAGTCCCTTTCACCTGTGGTCAACTGGTACTCCTTCAAACTCTCGAAAACCACGCTTTCTTCCCAACTAGTTTGACTCAACTAAAGGGATATTATGGAAGCTACTGCTCTTCACACGTGGTAACTAGTATATCGAAAATGAAAAATGCTTTTTATTGCCTCTTCTGGCTTCAATCATTGTACCAGTGAGTCCCGCAATCCTTTTTCCCTAACGACACTCCTTTTTCAGTCAGATTTCTGTTCCCGTGGAAAAGGAATTCTCTCTCTCCTTTTCAAACTACAAGAATGCTGCCAGAAAACAAGTTGACTGGCACAAAGTTGCCTCGTGTGAAATCAATCTAATTGTATTAATTCACACTCCAGTTTATTGTATTTTCATTGATATCAAAATACTACTAGTAGTATTCAAAATTCTATAGCGTGGAACATTTTTGCAGTAGAGCGACTACAGTAACATTTCTGTGTTATTGCATTCTTCCCCTTTTCTAAAAAAGGTATGTTCCAAATCACGGGGTTGGTGAGGTCACCGTGGCGTCATACTTTGTAGTCGGATGTATTTAATCGTCGACGATTAAAAGAGATGCGTTTGTTGAGCAGATAACGGATACTAATTTTTGTGTTCGTTTGGGAAAAAGTGCAACGGAAATTTATGAAATTTTGAAGCAGGTGTAAGGCTATGATACATTAACGCAAATGCAAACTTTTGAGTGGCGTTGACGTTTCGCAGATGGAAGGGAAAGTGTCGAAGACGACAAACTCTTAGAACGTCCGCAGACTTCCCACAACGCTGAAAACATCAAAAAGGTTTCTGCGGTAGTACGTAAAAACAGGCTTCAAACAGCAGAATCAGTTGAGATATCCTCTGCCACATGTCAATGGATAGCAACTAAGGATCTTAACTGGCATAAGGTGTGTCAACAAATCGTTCCCTGCATGTTAAGCGAAGACCAATCTGCAGATGAAATTAAAAATGCATCTCAGGTTGAATTAAAGGACACGGCTAAAAATGGATTCCATAAATGTTTCGATGACCTTTACAAGCCATGGGAAAAGTGTCTTGTTACTCAAGAGTCTTATTTCGATGAAAGGTGTGTTTCAGCAGTTTAATTGGTAATATTTTTTTAAGTTACAAACTTAGTCCATGAACTTTTGAATCGTTTTAAGTATATAAATAAATATAACTTAACTATATGAGACACCCTGACTAATTATTTCCTCTAAGTCTCTAATCCTCAAAATCTTAATGAAAAAAACTCTATGTCTGCGAATTCTCTACCTTCTGTATCTGCTTATTTTTATCTATTTCTAAAAGAATATTCCAAAATAGTGAGTTATTGTGTATTATTTATCCATTAAATTTAAATTATATATTTGTACATTATTAGTATGTTAACATTAAAGGATATTATTCATCATCTCCCTTAGGAAAGCAATTAGAGATTTTTTACTCTAAATTCAAAGATATATTTTATGAATAATTCATTTTTAGAATGTTGAGATATGTTTATTTGGCGAGCTTGTTGATGAATTGCGTTAAGAAAAAAATGCTTATCTAATATTTTAAATATATTCTAAAAGATTTGAAGAAGTTTGCTTAAGAATTAAATTCTTAGACGATCATATACACAAATTCAGTTCTAAATTAGATCTTTGGGGATATATGAAGCGATCGAATGTTTCTGAGTATGAATGTGGGATTTCAATTCAATTATTTTTCTTTTACAGTAAAAATCTCTTTCGCCGTTTTTATGGTATGATACACAAAAATTTTAACATTTCAAATATCAAATTTCAGTTTTGATTAAATTTTGCAAAATATTTTAACTTTTAGAATATTTTAAATTCCTTCGATTCAAGTAGCTCTTCAAAACAGAAAAAATTTCAGATTCATGAATTATTTATATTTTTGGGGATTTTTCAAAAATTATCGTATAATAATTCCTTTATTTAACTCACAAAATCACATTTTTAAAAAATTTCTCTATTTTTACATATTCGAAGAACCTTACAACTTTTATCAAATTGACCAAGGCTATAGCAAAGAAAGAAAATAGGAAAGGTAGAATAAGAACCCTAAAAAGGATTTACAAAACTAACGTCTCAAGAAATTTTGTAAGTAAAATCAATACTTATTCCTTAGTAAATCATGAAAAATATGCCATAAAAAGTACACAGGTTGCTTACAAAAGTACTGTCCATTCCGTTTTAACCTGATAACGGGGATAAGTCTTAAGCATGGTGAATAGTAGCGCTACAGGGAAACTTCAAATGAAAGCCACTTCATAATAATGCCCTCTCTTTATTATGAAAAGATACTTTACTTGCAGTAACAGTAATTAGAGAGAATGTGTAAAATGCCCTTTGCTTGGTCACAATTTCCTAAATCTGTGACATAAAACAAATAGAAGAAAAAAGCTATTTTTCGACTAAAAACTAGTCGATGCCATTGCTCAGTAATACTGCCCTGAAAAAAAGGCTGTGATTCAGATTCTATGTCTGCATATTTTAATGGATGTGTCTGAAAACCAGTGGCGTAACATACACCTTCGCAGCTCCCGCATCACGGGGGGCAGATTTCTAGAGGGCCAAAGTCTGACTGACTGATCTTTCTACCCTTTGTAAGCTCCGATGTGGTGCTCAAAACCTGTCTTTGCAGGGAGACCCTAGTATACTCCGTTACGCCACTGTTGGAAACCCATTAGTGTTCTTCATGCCGATTATGCAAACTCATTTCTCAAGGCACACTAACTGAACTCAACCAGTGTTCGAAATGTGAATTGTATGAAATGCTGAATTGTATGAAATTTACCGAGCTACACTCCAAATTTGGTGTACATATTTCTCTCGATTTTTGCTGTCCATTGCTAAACCACAAACAGTCCAAACCACGTGATTGGATAAAAAATTCGTAGAAAGGTTTTGCTTGCTCACACCTTGAAATAAATCAATGAAACTAGAGAAGGATTGTAGGAATGTGATTTTGACCAACTATGAAAAGATTTTCTAGACTTAAAACTAGATGATGAAATTGATGGATAGTTTATTCTGTGTTGTATTGAATGTGTTTGACTGTTCCTTTTTTTTGCCACAGATTTCACTTCTTTGTATAGGGGTGAAGAAACTGGAAAATAGATCTATTTTACGAGCTTCCACTATTTACAACCAGCTGATGAAATTGGAAAATCACAATTAGAAAAATTAAAAATACCGAATAAACAAAAAAAATTAGAAAATAGAGTATGAAGGGTATCACGTTTCACCAAAATAATGTTCTCTGACTGCGTGACAGATTGTTTGAATCTATGAGATTGTCCCACTTCTTGAATTCTTCAGACATTGCACCCTTAAATTTTCAATTTAAGATTTTAATCCTTACAAAAATGTTCTTAAATGGTATATATGGTCAACACAAAATCTGACTGAAAAAACGTTAACTTCAAAAGTCTAGAGAACTTTTAGATGAATGGAATCTTCAAGTTGAGTGAAAGACCGCAAAAAGCTGTGGAACAAAAAATGACATTAACATAATCCAAAAAAGTCATGATGAAAATTAAAATTTCCTGATTTTAAATTTTCCTTAAAAACTGACAAAAATGTTCTGGAAAATCCATTAAAACGAAATTCAGTCTACTGAATACAGATTGGTAAGGATATTGTTCATAAACAAAACTCTCCGGTATTGTCTTCGAGATTAATCCTGATATGTTTATGGTCAAAAATATTGTTGCGTATTAAATTATCCTTTAAATATTCGAAAGATTATTTTTGAGTAAACCGTAATTTATTCTGGAACCCACTGATTAAAAGTGGTTTTCTTCTAAGAGGGAATATTTAACACATACACCTAAATCCCCAATTACTTAGATTCAAAGGTCAAAGCAATGCAAATTTGTAATCACAATTTCGCATTAGACAAATGAAACTCACAGTCACTGTCAAATGTTTGACTTCAAATTTGCTTCTCAACATCATCCTTATATTGACTGGAAAGTACATTGTAGGATGTTTTGAAGGTACTTAATCAAATATTCACTCTAGAACCTTTTGAACTCTGGGAGAAACTTCTATCTTTGTCACTTGGCTTTATTTAGCACCCACATGTATCACCAAATCTGTCTCTAAGGTCATTTATATGCATGTTCTCTCTGTTTTATAACACATAAACAACTTTTCCGGCTGCAATACCGCTTCGGCACAGAAGAAAACAAAATCTAAAATCCTGTAACAATATGAATCGAGTTCGATATTAATTGAATCGAAACAAGTGGACTTGGTTAGCTCAAACTACTTTACATTCGATGACAAATATGCACTCGGTAATATATGTTACATATATTTATTAAACCATTATATCCCAGCAAATACTTTTGGCGCTTATGTTTCATAATAATTGTTGAAAGCTACGTACCTCCCAGTAGGAATAAATTAAGTAAATCACAGTAAATTAAAAAATTAATATTGAACCGTAAACAAATTTAAAAAAAAACTATCTCCTTCTATTTCCCCCCCCCCCCAATATGTCGCCCAAAAAACAATACCTGAAGATCCCCAGGCCAATCATTAAAGAAACACACGTTTGACTTATCCCCAAGAAAATATCACTGTCCAGGGCCACACCATTACCGAGAGTGGTTCAGTGAATCGGTCACCAATATCCTTTACAGTATCGAATCGTTCCCACATAACTATACACCAGAGGGATACCCCTTTCCTTGGCTTACTCCTTTCCTTCGCCAATGGTTGCAGGGGATCACGGGAACACGGTTAAAAAAGTTCGGGAAACAATTTGGGTAAAATAATTCCCTCCCGTCCCCTGGGGAATCGTAATTTTTGGGGATTATAAAGGACTTGCAAATTAAGGGAAAAGGGGAAGAAATTTGTTATTCGTTCTGGCCAGATCTCTGGAGATATCTATGTGATAGTAGGCATTCCAGTGAACGGATCGCATGCTACGATTCAACGTTTCAGTGATTTTCGGGTCGTAGTGAACGGGTGGGTTTTATTCTTTTAAATGGATTATCGGTGAAGTGGAATTGCTCAGTAAGTAAAAATACTTATCTCTTTAGTGGGTGAAAGATCATTTATTCTAGAAAGCTGTGGTTCTTGAAAGAAAGGAGTAAAATGGAAGATTCAGATATATAATCATGTAGAATGAAAAGGGCTTCTAATGCTTCCTTTTCTGAGAATAATTATAATGCACATACTTTTAAACTTAATTTTCTTCTTCTTCTTTTTTTTAAAATTTCTGAAAATGTTATTATAATATCGTCAGGGAATAATTGAATCCGACTGACTTCATTTCTCTCTCGATACATGTTTGATATTTAAAGAAGAATAAAAACGTAGCTAGAGATATTTAATTAACTTTTCATTAATATAATTCTGAATGAGATATGTTTTTTAAACATTTATTTTTGGAAAATTTAGGAGTATAGATAGAGACATAAGTCACGTAGCAACACTCTTTTTGTGGAAAAATTGAGTTTTGCAGTAAAATTTTGCCGTCCAGCATGAAAAAAAATAATTTTGTCAACCCCAGATGATGTGATATCAGTGTTGCCAGATTGGTAGCTTTATCACACTTTGCGACACATTAGGTGACAAATGATATTTATTGCCAAGGAACCATTGAGAAGTCTGTGGGCGTTGAAATGGGCTTTCATTAGTGGGCATCTGGACTGTGAAAACAGTCCTCAATCCCATATCTTGTGGTCTTTGATATGGGAGACGGTGATGGGGTTTTTTTGGTCTAATGAGAGGCATGACGGTGATTAGCTGCGGTGAGGAGCCGGAAGGCGTGCCTAAAAGTTTCTTCATGAGGAAGATTGAAAACATTTTCGTGATTGAGAGTTTAAAGGCTGCTCTCTGGGAAGTCTGGGGGTCGATCCTACATAAGGGACATTTGGGAAAAAGTTCGAGTCAGTTCAGTTCAGACGAGGGTTCAGTCGTGTACGTTGACTGCGATAAATGGAACTATCTGTCTGAGTTCTTGCTAGCAGAACTCTTTGGAGAGACGTTTCTAGAACGCTGCAAATCTGAATTCCAACAATGTTATTTACAATAGGGATATTTGCGCTTTTGTAAATAATCTGTTATAATAATCTTGTGACGAATCTATACGCGACCTCTAAACATCCTCTTTGGGAATCTTTGGGCTAGCATTCACGTTTAATTCACAGCCATCCCTCTCAAGAAGATATTTAGATTAGTTCGACTATATAAAATCAGAGTCTTGCAATTATAGTAGAAGGAGCTAAGAAAAGCTGTTATATCCGCTACGCAGGTGAGATTGAGTAAAAGTTGATTTTCGCTGCTTAAGATTAAGAGTGGTGTTTGCCGCTGTATTAAATTAGTGGAGTTGAGGGTTCGTAACCAATGATAGAGAGATTAGTTTGAGTTAAATTAGTTACTTAAGCCTATTTGCTTAATACTCATTGCTTTCTCCTTAGACACTCACTTAGAAATTAAAGTATTGTTGGTTGGTGTGTTAGAGTAAATAAATAATTGTTAGTATGGAAGTTTTTGATTTTGCTTTTATTCCTCCTAACCCTTAGGTAGGCAAAACGGTTAGGGAACCACTTCAGGGGTAAGTCGCTCATAATCTGTTATATCTGTTTCGTAAATAATCTGTTATATCTGTTCTTTCCCATTAAAAATTCTCAGAGCATATTAATCTTCATTGTCCTTTTTCATTTTTTCCTTAAAAACAAATACATAAAAGAGGGATTCATATTTTTTGAAAAAAGTTTTGTTTAAAAGTAATATTAAATGTTATATATATATGTGTGTTAGAGTATATGTTTATTATATTATGTAAGTAATATTAAAAAAGTCTTTTAAAATTGTGAAAAAAAATTAATTTAATGTTTTTATATATTGAGGCCTGTATGTTTCCTTAATGGACAGTTAAAATATTATCATTTTTGTAAAGCTGTAAATTCGATGGCTATCACTAATATAAAATATTTTGTGACTACTAAATTGAATTTTTTTATTTCTCATATAGCAATACCGTTATTGTTGATGATGATGATGTCGTATCCATGATGGGACCAAATCATATAGTACCATGGGCCCAGATCACTGTTCTGGCAATCTGTTCAATGTTGTCCACATAGAGATTTGTTGACGAAAGGAGAACCCTATTTTTTGTAGAGAAGTAAGAATAGCTGGACAATCAAAAATATGAGTTCTAATAAGTTATGACAATTCATATAAGAACTTCTACCATCCCTATCAAACTTCATTCCTCTATAATGACCTGTTCTTAGCCTAGCAATAGTTCTTGTTATAGGGTGGTCTCCACTTATATTACAGAATTGATGCTTTACAGGAATTGACTTCTCTCTCAATTTGAAATCTGCGACAGCATTTGCGTCTAATAAAGTAATGTTGACTAAGTTGTAATTAATAAGATTTCTAGCTTCTTTAGCTAGTCTATCTGCGCTTTCATTGCCTGCAATGTCAACACGTGCAGGTAACCATTGGAGAAAGCAGACTTTATCCAACTCCTGCAATATAAACAGGCGAGAGCAAATATCTTCATTAATCCTTGAATCTCTTTTTAGAATTGCCTGGAGGGCTGCTTTTGTGTCACAGAAAATGACGAGACCTCTAGCCTGTTCCAGAATAGGGAGAGTCTCATATAGATCGAGAGCCTCAATTATCACCCGAAATTCACAAGTGAAACAAGAGGCCATGGCTCCAGCACCGATTACTCGTTGGTAGTTTGCATCACTTGGAGTGGTCATAAATATTGTGGAACCTCTGTGAAATTGGAACCCAGGGTGTCCATCTCCTGGATTATCTGCGTGAGCTAGAGGTGTAGGATTAACAAAAGGACTAGACGTATCCATATTCTTAATATGGCTTTATTAAGAATTTAAACTTAAACGTTTAACAGATTAGATGATAATAATATATATGAGAGAATCTACGATGACAAAACATACAATATCTATAATACCGAAATAACGTAACTCGGACCACTATCAATATCTAACCCACCTAAACTCAATTCCAATAATATCACAAGTTCTAATATCAAATAGTCAATCCTACCTTGATCCGATCACCGATCTAATCATAAGTGAGTTACGTCTTTACTCGAGTGCAATGGTATGCACCTTGACCCAATGGCTCTATCTTCGGGATAACCTCTGTTGGCTGTCACTTCACAATCGTATCACTCTCTATCATGACATTCCCCAAATTGCCACCACACTTACTGAAACTTCTGATATTTATAAGCTATCTAATTTGCATCTTATATTCACGTTTCACTTCTTGGGTTTGGGTTGGAAAAGAGTTGCCATTAATCCTGGCCCCAAAAGAACCCGAATTACATGTTAATGAAAAGATGCGTGAGCACGTCACACCTCCATTAAAGAATATTTCATAAGAAAAACCGTCTGTATATGTAAACACAAAATCATGTTGGGGATTTTTAGCAATAGTCTTGAACCCTTTTTCTTTGATGATACTAGTAGATTCACTTCTAGTACATGGCTCGAACAGACTTTTACAATTGTGATGTTCTTAGAAACCCAGCAGAACAATACTATTAAATTAAATATTAGAAATGTAAATAATAGAAATGGGTAAAACTAATTTTGTCACAACTTTAAGAAATTTTTAAGAGAAAAAAAAAGAGTTTCTTTCCCAAAACACATCAAAGCAATACTGAGTTGTTTTTTAATGTAACGGTTTTTCTAATAAATATAAATCCGTTAGACTCCGCTATAAAATATATTCTCATTTTAAGAAACCCCAAAATACTATTGTTATTGAAATAAAAAAGGAAGTTTCCGAAAACTGTTCGTTCTTTTTGTGTTGAGCTGATTGATGCCTTTTTACATTATTCAATAACAAAATATATTTATCTCATTCGCAAAAAAATAAGTCAACGAACAAATCATGATCTTCTAACGCATTAAAAACTGAGAGTTTAGGAAGTACTTTCAGGAACAATTCAACAAAAAAGAAAGTAAAGAATAAACGAACGAAGAAAAAAAAAAATGGAACAAAAAAGAACACACAGTGTGATGTTCCTCTGAAATGATTTTTCGTGATTTTTCTGTAGGTAGAGCTCGAACAACAAAACTCAAGAATCAGATCAGGAAAGTACCAGTGGAAAAAAAAAGTCGTATGTTTTCGCTTACTTTTGTAAGCCCCGCGCGTAAAAAAAATCAAAATGGCGATAAAAAAATTGGAGTGAATGAAAAATACGAAAAGAAGAGGAAAATCTTCGAGAAATGGGAAGTGGCAAACTAATAGTTACAAACAGAATAAACTATTGAACTTGAAACGAAGCCAACTGGTCGGTTTGTAGCAGCAAAAAGATGGAAAACTTCAAAGAGGCAAAAAGTAAAAACATTTCTTTCACACAAACATGAAAAAGAACGACCGTTAACTGATTTGTTGGGGGAAATGGTTTCTTTTGAAAGAGATTTTGGGAATAAAGTTTGTGAAGAAGGCAGAATTTTTTTTAAAAAAAAGATTTGAAATGAGGATGAATTATTCGACTCTTTTAAATTCTACTTTGATCATATTTGGATGCTAGAATTTCTTGCTTTATCTCGTAATTGCTTTAGAAAAAGGAATTCGAAACGAGATGAAACATGGAATTACATTTCATTCTTCTGTTTGTGTTATTGGCGTGCAGTTTTATGCATAAATTGTTCAACAGTTTATTGAAAAGTATTGATTTATGTGTGTTGTTATTCCTCCGAGTTTTTCTTTTAACTTCATTATGTTTCCAGTAAGTGGATGATGAAAGAATGCCAATATAATCCACTTACAAGAAATTGAGTTTAAAAAAAAATTCTGAACTTAAGGAGGTGGAAAATCCTAATATTTGTAAAGTTTAGATCTTTTAATATTTTTTATTGAAAAATATCTTTATATGTTTACAATTTTTATTTTTTATTTTTCATAATCTCATTACTTATTGGTTAATGGTCATTATTACCTTTGATCAAAATTGTGTTCTTAAAAATGGAAAATACGTTAATATTTTCCATAGCTGTAATTAGTTAATAAGATAACATGAATCGCTTACATAATGAAAATATTTTTGTCCGACAAATTCCATTAAGATAAAAAATATTGAACAAGCTGTAAATATTCTAAAAGTATATGCTGTGTTTTTATCTGACGTAATTTACAGAAATTGCATTTTTTACTTTTTATTAAACTTTGAAGATTATAAGTAATTCTATATTTAACTTTGATTGAGTGTTTATTAACGCTTCAGTTTAAGAGCAGTTGGAAAGCTAAAATCTTTTTTTTTTCTTTTGACAATTTGATATTTTTGCATTTTTAAATTGTGTATATTTTAACTTTTCTAAAAATACCTTACTTTAACCTCTAGGTTATTAGAAGCCTTTAAAACCTATTTTTTAAATAATCGTTGAAACTGGGCCACGCCCATTTGAACGGCGAAAAATGTAAACAAAGTACTTCGTTTTTGCTTAAAAGTTGAACGCCTGATCTAATCCAAAACTCGTATATTTTACTGTAAATTGAGCTTTTTATTTTTTTATTTACTAGCCGATTAGAAACCTCACTGTATATACATTAAAATCAACTTATCTCAAAATGTAAGTTTTGATGTTCGATGTACCTTTTCTGAAAAACTACTGTTCACAGGTATGTAAATTTTTTATGATATATTTATAATGATGGCTAAAATATACTAAAATGAGCTTTTGGAAAAAACTCAAAAATTTATTTTTTACAAATTCTTTATGTGAAAGATGAGTCAAATTTCGCAATGTTTGATAAAATATTTCATAAATTATGAAAAATTCAAAATTAGCTAAAAGCTATTTAAGTATAATGAGAAAGGTGTACTTTAATTGTATGAAAAATTTCAAGCATGTACATATAACAGATTTTGAGAAAAGGTACATCGAAAACAGCCAATTTAACATTGTCAGTAGAGAGAGAGGTTTCCTCCACTTAATCAAAGAGAGGGCTATTGGCGATGGATCTCGTAACTTTAAACTACGGATAAGTGACGATGACGACACCCCATCTCCAAACTTCACAATAGACCAAAGGAGGACGTTTGAGATACAACAGATTTATCATGCATCAGCCCCTCAACACGGTGGTTCTTCAATGGCACCAGGCTCGAATTCATGACACACGAGCTCGTGACCATTTCCACTAAGATACCACAATCACATATTTAAATTTGAAGCATAATAGATTTATATGTTTATAAGTTTCTTTTGTTTTTATAAGGTCCAATGTGATGCATATTTAAAATCGATATATTTGTTATTTTCTGGATCGGTGAATATTCAATGGCTACATAATGCGATTTATAAAAAAAAACTTTGATTAAATGGTTTTCTACAAATTAGTTGTTTGCAAGCACCCTATGCATGTATACTACGTAAGACAGTATTTGAGCTCAAAATACAATAAGCAAACCATTTAACTTTTTAAAGAATCAAGTAATATAAAAAAAAATTGAAGTCAATTTCTACTTAGATCAACAAAGAAAATTTTTATTTTATCTACTTTTTATTAAATAGTTACAATTAATATAAATATGTATATACATAGGACAGAATCACAATATTAAGTGGTAATTAATTTTTATTAATTACATTAAAGTATCGTATTGTCATCCAAAACAATCGTGTATATAAAATTTCAGTTCAACTGAATGCTTTAAAACGTGAGAAAAAACCTTTTCAAGTTTTTGACAGTCGTCAAAGGTCTAAGTCCACAAAAATGATGCCAACGTGGTTATTTGTAATTTTTAAATAATTAGTTTTAATCAATTTTTTATTAATTATAATTAAATTATTGTATTGTCATCCAAATAATCATGTATATAAAATTTCAGCTCAACTGAACGCTTTAAAATGTATTTTATTAACGATTGAAAATTCCACCAAGATAAATAAATAAATATATAGAGTGTGAGAGCTAATAGGTAGGAATTGAAAAAAATGCTATTTCTCCTATGTTATTTGACGCCTATGATGGTTGATTTATTACAAGAAATTTTTAACTTACATGTACGACGAACTATGTATTACAAAAGTTGATACAGGTTTTGTGATAACACACACGTGATTGATATTCTAAAAATACATTTTTTAACCAGTTAACTGTGGCGCCCCCTTTTGAGACCGGACAACTATGTGTGTCATGGAAATCGAGCGATGACAAATATACTCGTCAATCAAAGAGTAAGTGTCACTGTTAAAATATTAGATCAAAAAAGATGGGTTTACTTCATAAAATTACCAATTTTATTATTAATACTTATTTATTTGGTTACCATAAACATATATTGCATATATTACTCAAAAAATCAAGAAAAATCACATATAAAGGTAAGAATTTAAATTCCTTCTGAATTTTAGTGACCAGCAAAATTCCTGGACTGAGACCTAACATATACTGATTTTTTTCCTTCTTTACCGGCAAAAATTTCTACCTATTTTGACACAACGGAAGTTGTGGAATAGGTGCTGTAGGGTTGATCATAGTCCTCTTACCAGAAAGCATCCTTGCCGTTCCCATCCCAGGGCTGCGGTAGACCAGTGGTTAAGGTATCGGACCATGACAGGCATGTCATGAGTTCGAGCCCAATACCATTAAAGACCCTCCGTATAGGGCCGCGATGCACGCTAAATCTGTGAAAGCTGAAATGTCCTCCCATTGGTGGGTAGTTAAGAGATGGGGTGCCAAATTAGGTGTCGTCCACGTCACTTGACCATGGTTCAAAATTACGTGGTCCGTCGCCAAAAGCCCTCGTGTTGCTGAACAGTGCGACGTTAATATTCGCTCACTCGCCTTTCCCACCCCAGTAAACTATCTATTTTTTTAGGCAGGATGTCATTGGCTATTACTCTAATGTCAGCACGTGGTTTAACATCTAACAATCGGCATTTGTACCTCTCGATGGCTGGGTAACTTCGGGTTAGCAGCTATCAATAGTCTTAGCGCCTGGTCGGCGTCACGCATTTGTCCCAAGGCTGACCATACCTGAAGAAACCCCATTGTAAATAAAATTTCCGACTTCTTCCTTTGTCCCTTTTAAGCTAACTTCTAAAAAACATTAACTTCGCACATAAATAAATCGGGAATGAGAACTTATTCTCTGTTTCAGCCGGTGCATACGGGAATACTTGAGTTCATGTTAAATATTTCGTATTTTCTATTTATTTGTTTTACTCCGGACTGGCCTCAAAATATTCTAAACATCTTGAAATTTGATAATATGTTATGTTCTTCTCAAAAATTGCAATTTAAATAGCCAATGGTCACTACTTTTTACGCATGATGAGTATTCTCGTCAATCCCAGTTAACTGGTTAAGAATGCTTATTAAAAACTCATTAAAAAATGTATGAATTCTAAATTGAATTATTTTTTTTAAAATGTAAATACTGCTTTGATTCAAAAATGCATACCAACTTTTGTTACATGTATCAATAGCAATAGTTTGAAAAAATATCAAAGCATTTGGCACAATAGAAGAAAAAAGGCCTCAGCATTTGAAATGAACAAAAAAAAAGGATTTTTTTTTCTCAGAAATTATGCTTAAAATTTTTATTTGCTATAGGAATTAACATAAAGACGAACGTAAACTTCATGAGAATCCTGACATTTTTTAACTTAGAGTTCGAAAATTTTGTGAGATAATGTAAAATGTATATAAAAAAACAATTTAAGTTTAAAAAATTGATTTGATTTTTTAACAAATTTTTGTCAATGGAATCGCACTGTAACACTTATGTACAGTACACTTAGACAATAAGCCCTTTAGAGTGTAACAAACAGCAGGTTTTGAGATGGTTACATTTAATCATATTTTACAGCTATTTTTAGCTTAGTACATGGAGGAATTTTGACAAAAAATCATTAATGTCAAATTTGAACGCTTATAAAACATTTATTTCTAAAAAATTTTTATCCTGTGGTTTGTCACACTTTAGATGGGTAAAAAAGTATAACAATGAAAATAAAATGACACTATATCTATAATGTATTTTTATTTATGCTGTTTTTCTTAATTCTGTTAAAATTTTATAAAAATAATATCTTTTTTTCAAAAACAAAGGGTGATGCTTGTTACTTATTTAATAATTATGTCTCTAATCCTATAATGTTCTTTAAAACAATAAAATTCTTTTGAAAATCAATTTTTGAAAAATTGGTCTCTGAATCTGTTTTAAATTGCCATTTATGACATTAAACAACGACAAAGGTGAAGAAGCGTTAAATGCATTTATGAAAAAAACATTTTACTATATAATGAATAAATAATAATAAACGAAAATAACAGTCCAACAGCATATATAAAAAGGAAAATCGCTCATTGCGTCCCTGCAGCACAATGAATAGCGCTTCGGGCTTCTAATCCAAAAGTCGTGGGTTTGAATCCTACCTGGGATGGCCTAATTTCTGAGAATGTGATTAATGAATGAATAAATATAGTTACAAAAACAAAGAGGTAATAGTCCAACACCATATATAAAAAGGAAAATGACTTTCCATTTTGCCACGTAACATTGTCACTCAGTTTATATGTATATACATATTTATGTTAATTGTAATTATTTATATAATAAAAAGTAACTAAAATAAAATTTGTCTTTATTCATTAGAGTAGTAATTGATTTTTAAAAAAAATTTATATTACTAGTATTTTCTAAATTTGTCTTAAATAATATGAATGCATAACAAAATAAAAATAAGCAAACAAAAATAAAAACACGCACTGGTATTTTGTGGATTCTGTTTTATTAGCACTTCATTAAAACTAACAAAAAGCCATTAATAAAATTACCATTAATTAAAAATTATAAATTTGCAATCCATAATGGAACTCAGAGCCGTCTCCACAAGATAAGAAACGTTTGAAAAACGAAACGACTTCTTGTTCATTCACTTCGATTAAAACGATTACGATAAAAAACAAGAAGAAATGAAATGAACAAAGAAATAAAAAGTAAATAAATTCTTGTGTGCATATATACAAAAAAAGAAGGATTTGGTGATTTGCATTCTAATAAACGTCCCCCAATTCGCATTTGAATATTTTCAATTTAATATCCATTAAAAAGACATTACTCTAAAAGGGAAGAAGCGCCTTACCTCTCTCTCTAGTACAATGTCGTCCTGTAGTAAATACGTTACAGTAAATAGATTTTGTTAGATTGGAGGAATCAAATTATCGATTTGCTATGGCTGTGGGAAACTTTAACAAGATGGGTGTTTTTTAAATGATACTAATTCATTATACGTATTCGCTTTTTCTAAAATAAAAAAGAGTTAGTAAAAAAGTGTTGCATTCTGTATGTGTGTTGAATGGGATAAAAATTAAATAAATATGATTGCAAATTAATGTCCATTTTTGGAATAAGGTATGATAATTTACTATTTTTTCGGAAAAAGAATTCATAAAATTACATTATGCAAACGTAATTATTAGAAAAAATTGTTAAATTTTTCCCTTATACACTTTCAGTGAACTACGAAAAAGTAACTTTTTGAGTCTTTATAATGAACAATTGAAACAAAATAAATCAATAATTTCTTAAAGGATATTTACAATATTGTTACGGATTTCTTACAATGAATGCTGAGTTTCATCTATGAATAGTGTGAATAGTTTATATTTGGATGTTTAATACGTTAATTTTACTTTCTATTGCATTTAATTTATGATAAAAATTGTAATATTCGCAAAGCAATGCCGTCCCCTACATTATCATGGTGTTTCACTTGAAAATTTGGTGAAATATTGTCAATACAGCCAAGTTGGCATCCATTTTGGTGACCATATTTACTTACTTACTTACTCGGGAGAACTGAGGAATACTCAAGGGGCTTCGAGCTGCAAAAAGAAAAAAGTTTATTGATATGCACATATACAAAATGGTCCCGAATAAGGTATCCTCCCAAAAATTCTTAAGAAAAGAAGGAATAAAATATAAAATACAGTAAAATCACTCTACAAAAGTGGCCTCTCACCCGGTACCGGAATGGGATTGATATTAAAGTAACAATGTAAATACTTAAAAAACACATACACACAGATTCTGCCTCACTAATGAGACAGGAAAGTCCTTGGAAAGGAAATAAGATACAAAGGGAAGAATAGGGGTATAGATGCTTCTAAAATTACTGAAACAATTCATAACATCATAAACTATGACGTAAGAGGACTTTTCGAGAAAACACTGGAAAGTGCCATATAGACTATAAATAGCAGTCGCTTGCTGAAACTGAGTCAGTATTACTTCATTTGTTGTTAACTTTCCTGCGGAAGAAGGGTTGATTGTAGATAATCAGTAACATAACGTACTTACATTTTTAGACATTGATAGTAGTTTCAGAATGCCGTAGAAGATGTGAAAACTTTCTAGGAATTGTTCAAATTTTACGGCTGTATCCTGAATATTTAAAGATTGTTTTTTGACAATAAATTCCTTTGCTCTTAACGAACAGTTTTGTTCTTAAAAACTGGTAGCACAAAATCCACGAATTTCTATCTACGTAACAATATGAAAAAGAATTTATTCAAATATTAATGCTGTTTTATAAATTTGTAATAACAATTAATCATTATTAAATAACATGAAAAACTAATTAGAAATTTAAAAGAAAAAAAAAAGATCATGAATCCTCAAAAAATGAATAAAATTAGGATTATAATTACTCAAAAAAACGTTTTGAAGCCAAGGAAAGAAATGGCCTTATTTTATAATGGCCATTAAAAATATTTTGAATCATAATTAAAATTTTGAAAAGACATTATGATGACGTCATTTCGCTTATTCAAACGGACGGTTAGAATTCTTATAATTAAGTTATATGTTTAATAAGTTTTTTAAAAATATGTAAAGGACTTGACTTTTTAATTAATGTTTTCTCACGGCGAAATTAAATTTCTTTTACGAAGAAGTGCATAACAATGAAAATATTTGTTTTCTTTAGAAATAATACTTTTATGTGTCTGAAAATTCACAACATGTATTTAATTAACTTAATGTATTATCTTTATATAAGAAAGGACACGCGAATGATATTATATTCTGAAAGTCCATATCTATTATTTGTCAAAGATTTGCATTTAAAATTAAATGTCTATTTAACTATTCTAAATCTACATCTATATATTAATGAATTATTTAACGACGATTATATATAGGATAGAGGGAAAATGTTTTTCGTTATTACTATTTCGTGTTAAGAAAATCTCAATGCTTTTTCAAAAATCCATTATGCTCCGATTAATTTTCTTTCAATTGTAATGTAGGCTCAGAAGTACGTATTTACTTGAATCTAAGCCGTACTATTTTTCCCGTTTAATACTGCTGAAAATCGGGCGCGGCTTAGAAAAAAAAACGTTTGTTGGATGGGAGAAATTGGTTTTCCACCCTTTTTTACAGAAAAAATGTAATCGCCCATTCTGGCCACTTGAATCGATGACTTATAATATTCTTCAGTTTATTTCCGGTACTCCATGTATCCTAAATATCGTTGTCTGCTGGTATTTATGAAATTTTTTGTATACGCTGACTTTTAATCACCTAAATTTAAAAGATATCGGTAATAGCATCAAGACGACTTCACTATGACGCAAGTACTTTATGCAGAAGGAAAAAATATGAAAACAGCAGCTCCTACGGAAAATTTGAGACAAATGAAACAAATATACGTGAATGGCGTAAGCAAAATGATACAGTTTTTGCTTGTAAATATTCAAAAGTTTTTAATAATTCTTTTACAGTTTTCTATAATACATTCTTTTTTTAAAAAAAATGGTGCATAACGAATGCATTCGATGGTATAAAAGATGAAATCGTGTGGGAAAATGGCGACACCGGCACCAATTCCGAAATCTGCTGTGACGAGGGGAGTGAAGAATCATTTTTTCGAAGCATGATACTGACAAAATAATTACACGCTGATATGTGTATTTTGAAGTTTTTAATAGTGGTAAAAAAAATTAATTCTTATAGCTTATTATTTTTCATTAAAATATTTTTTAAAATTTCTGAAGTATCGAATATTGAACCTTTCCCACAATTTTTTTTATTTTTTCTCAAAAATGTGCAGAAAATTAGGCAGCTTAGAATCGATGGCGGCTAAGATTCGAGTAAATACGTTTTACTATTAAACAACCTTACTATTTTAAATCCAATTGTAAAATTTTCATTTAAATTTTGTATTAATTTTTCCGGTTAAATTTAACCCTTTGACACATATAAATTATTTTAATATTGGGGTAAACTTTCAAGCCTAAAAAATTTCTTTTTAAAAATTTTCCTGTATTTACTAACTTCCTCAATTTTTTGATCAAGGTGTTTTCCAAACTAAAGCACAAAAGAAAAAAAGGGTTATTCATGGTTAAAAAATTAAAAAATTATTTTCAAATTCTTTGGGGGAGGTTATATAGGGTATATATAAATTTTCGAGACATAAACTTAATGTATAGGATAAAATTTTTTGGAAAAAGATGTAATTAGTTTTCCGAAATAAATGGTTGGAAGAAAAAACTTTTTTTATCCTGTCCTTAAGAATTTAATGATAGGTTCTTCCATCTGGACAAGCAAGTAGTCTATATTTATGAATCAAGGAAATTATTTAAAAATTTTAGTTGAGGCATAAAATGTGTGTGTGCATTAGTTAAAGTGTTAAGTTATCCGACTACTTGCGGTAACTTTTTTTTAAAAAAAAAATAGATATATGGAGATTATTTGTGGTTTTTAGATTTATTTGATATAATTTTAGGAAAAAATCCTAAATTGAAAACAGAAAAAAAAAATTATTACTATTAAAATGGGAAAAAACTGGTGAAAATGTACAAAAAATTGCATAAACGAGGCCCGCTCTGTACAAAAATTTTATGAACAAATTCTCAATTTCTCAATTTTGACATGTTACTTTGTTATTCATGTTTGAAATTACCTTCAGGATAAGAGATATTTTAATTTTTACAAAAATTAGAGCACTTTATCTTCACATAAAGGACTGTAAATTTTGAAATAAAACAGGGATTGGTAAATCTGATGATCAAAACACTTTTACTGTTATACAAAACATACACAAAAAACTTTCAGCATATTTCTTTAAAAACTTTTTGAGCAATCGCTTTCCCCCTTTCGAGCTTTTCGAAAAAAACACATTTCGAGTCAAATGCATTTTAAAGTTTGACATCTTATGCAAAGTTATGGCATCTGCTTTTACTAAAACACTTGTAGTTTTCGTTCTAGTGAATGGAACATAAAAAACTTGGTATTTTTATAAAGCTAATAAGATGGCCTGTAAAATAAAATCATTAAAATATTTGACAATTTTTAAAAAAAATCATGATTTGAGGCAAGTCGAATATCTTAAGAAGATAATAATAAAAATTTGCGCTTAAGTTTGGCGCTTAAATTTTCACATAGAGAAAAATAAGTTCTCCTGAGATAAAGGATTTAGAAAATATTTTGTATTCTCCTTTTTTTTTAGGTTTATCATTATATTTTTTTCCTAATGGGCTACATATTGACAATTATCCTCTGCAGACAAGGTGAATTCCTAAATGTGAAAGCCATTTCAAGGTGGCACCATCTAGTGGCGACCCTCGCTACCAAATTTAGATGCTTAAACTAATTTTTTAATTCAAGCTCTCGTCGGATGCTAAATATTGCAATGATTAAATTTTGCCGAGATTAAATACTGTAGATGTGACGGGGCTTTACGGAGTTTTTCCTACTAATCTTTTTGGGGAATCTTTGGGGCCATCAATTGAGTTATTTCGCAGCCAATCCTCTCAAGAAGAAACCGTTATATGCAGATTAGTTAGTAGATATATAGTGGAGGTTTAGTAATCGTGAAGAAGGAGGAAAGGAAGCTGAGTTGCTGAACGTAGAGTGGTCATGGTAAGGATCTGAACTTAGATGTATGATTATACAACGGACTTTAGCTATTCAAATAAATTAAGGAAGTTAGGATTCATAGGATAACTTTACTTAAAGTTATTTGGTTAGGATTATCGGAGCTTATTCACATAAGATTTAGAGCTGCGATTTATCACTCTTGATTTCCTCCCTATCGTAAGATTGTCTTTGGTTATTATATTTGATAATAATAAATTGGTTTTATTATGGCTAGCTTGGATCATTAATCCTTACCTCATACAAATCTAGGTCGAGTAGATGAAGAGATGGCTTCCCCAAGTGGGAGGCTATCACAAAGGATCTTTTACATGCCACATAATCATATGGCATTCATACCTTCGATTTTCGCATCCAGAAAATCTATCGACTCCAGCCGGGGTCGAACCCGCTACCTCTAAGCCACCGAGCCGACCACATTTATATAGAATACTAGGCGTTACCCATTCACTTAGCTTGGTATTACATCATGAATGATTATATACCATTTACAAATTATTGATATTTAAATTTAAGCATTAGGCGTTCTAATTTATTGAAAAACATTCTTTTAGTCTTCCCTCTTGATTTAAAAAGGACAGAGCTTGAATTTCTAAAACGGAAGTATAAATCTCTTTTACAGTCCTGCCCCCCCCTTCCATAGTGATTTCATCAAAAGTGGATCTCTACTCAATGAAATGAGCATGAATGCGAAATTTTAAATTTGAAAGCTAATAGTTCAAAATCGGGAAATTTAAACCCATAACACAACCACAAAATCCGTTCTCTGCGGATTTCAACTCAATAAAGGAAACATACTGACCAAATTTCAAGTCTGTTAAACTAAGAGTTCAAAAATAGGGACATTTTAAATATATATATATGCCCCGTAACTCCTCCTGGCAGTCGATTTCCGTATAACCCGTTCTTAGGGGATTTCAACTCAACAAAAGAAACATGCACACAAAATTTCAAGTCTAATTGTTTAACAGTTCAAAATGAGAAATTTTAATCCGTACATCCCCCTTCTTTCTTAACTGCTGGAAACACCCTTTTGAAGCCGGTGTCTGATAAATCCATTCTTAGCTCATTAGTACTTGTGAGGTTCTTTCATTCAAGCCTAGAGATGTGGGAGGAAGGGAAGGAAGACTAGCCATATCCAAAAACACTCTATTTATTGCCACACAATCAGCAGCACAAGTTCAAATAATCTTAAATAAAAGATGCGCCCAGGTAGATAAATAACGAGGTATGTGAAGTATGAGAAATACATTAAATTCCAATATACAGTCGGACCTCTATATAATGAAGTCGCTAAATCCCGAAAAAAATTTCGTTATATGGAAAATTCGTTATACACAGGATCATCCTTCAATTTTCTTTATAAACCACATAAAACAAATTTTAAATTCATAAACACTATGTATTAAAAAAAGTAATTATTCACAGCTTTTTGCAAATTAATATATACTTATTTCACATATCTTAGCTATCAAAAAGAAAGAAAGAGAAATTGCTAGGAAAGTTTTTTGGGGCCTTTATCCACTTCCTGAAGAATTAATTTTTTTTTTTTCATTAATGCTCAAGCACTTACGTTTTGACATTTTCGACCTACAAGAAACGAAGTTACCAGTGTGACTGATGGACACTACAACTGAACGGAGGCTAATCCAAGGACACGGGGACATCGAAGATGTTTCCAGTGAACTGGACAATGGGGTTAAGGATTGCACTTCTGGGATGAAACTCCCAAAATTCTATCGCTCTCGCGGCGAGTTAGACACGTAATAAAACCATTTCAAGATTTATGACCACAGTAAAATGTGTTAAAAGAGAGAACAACTTGAAATGTTCAGAAATGTTTAAAATAGGGACAAGAAAATTGAATCACAAGAGAAAATTTCCGTTATATAGAAAATGCACTTCGTTATTGGGAGGTTATTTTACGAAGAAAATCGTAAAATGTTCTTGGTTCCAGGAAAAAGTTCGCTACATAGAAAAATTCGTAATATAGAGATTCGTAATATGGAGGTTCGACTGTACTTAACTTCAGGATCGAATCTACTTTTCTAGCTATCTAAGCTATATTTAAACTCTAGTGACCAACCGTGACTTTTAATTATTACAACTATCAAATATCTGAATTACACTATAAATTTGATTAATACATCACTAGCAATCTATCCTATCTCCATCACATTTTCACATACTGAACAAAAGAAACATGCTTACCTAATTACAAATCTGTAGATTTAATAGTTCAAAAACGGAATTTTTTATTTATATGCCCTTAAACCTCAAAGGCATATGGCCTTTTTAATAATATGCCCTTTATATGCCTCTTCTCTTGGGATCGATTGCCTCAAAACCAGTTCTTATCTCATTACTACCCATCAAAAGAAACATGCTTACTTAATTTCAAGTGTGTAGGTCCAATATTTTCGGAGATCTCGTGATGAGTGTGTGAGAGATTGAATCCCTTTGATCTCTTATATTAGATAAACTTTTTCTTAAAAATTGTTCCAAATACATACAAAAGTTTCAAATAAAAAAAAGTATGTAATGTATGTAATTTTTAGCTAACTTGAAATTTCAGACTTTGGGATCTCACAGAACATTAATAACCATTACTCCACAACTTCAGAATTATATTTTTGCAAAATAATTTAATAAATCAAATACATTAGCTTATATTACAGAAGCAAAAAATTTATGTAAGTTTCGCGATATAACAGTTAAAATACATCCAGAAATGCTAATGTAAAATTATTTCACATTAAATTTAGTTTCACAAATATACATTATGCAAATATTATCTCAAAACTCACTTAAAATTTCCGCAGAGGGAAAAAAAAGTTCCTTATTTGACTTTACAAATCCCTAACTATTCATATCTTTAAAAATACATGGATGCAGCGCTAGAAGAAGAAATTTTTTGAATAAATATTTCAATTCCATTACTTCACAAAATTCTATTGAAAAATATTGCGACATTAAAAAAATTTCCATATCCCGAAACGTCTTTTAAAAATACTTTATCATTTAATTTCAAACTAACTTTATAAAATGACACCAATATGACACCCAGTCTTTTCAAGTTCAAAGAATCCTTTTAAATAAATTTCGAAGAATTCCTTTTTAGCCTTTGTCAATCACATGCGTTTTAAAAATAGTGGATACCTTTTCGATTTAATACTATATCATTCTCAAAGACAAGCTTTTAGGTGTCAAAAAAGTTCGTCTTCAGGGAATTTTAGTGACTTTGAAAGACAAGGGAAATTTGAGTTGAAATTTGCAGTTTGAAATCTGAAAAGAGTCTGTGGATTTTTTTTTTTTTTAAAAAATGTTTCCAATATAATGGTTTTTATAAAATTCTCTAAAGTGATTTTAAGCGGATATAAAAGACCTTTATAGTTTTCAAAATTTTCTTTTTGATTTAATGTTACTGTGTTGCTATAATAATTCTCATTTTTAACACGCTTTTCTAAGTTTCACTTGTATGTAATGGAATCTTTGAACTCGATTTTCACCCACTTTAAAAGGTCAGATTAATTCAATTTTGCACACTTGTCAAGGACCGATGACAATACAATAATTTCATAATTTTGTTTCATTGTCTTGATCAGGATCCTCGTAAAAGAGGATTTTAAGGATTTCGAGATTTGTCGACTAATTCATTATATCGTTTCCAGATTTGCGATTAATTCATTATATCGTTTCCAGATTTGGCGACTAATTGTAGAAACCATTTTCAGATTTGGCAACTAATTCCATATGCCATTTCCAGATTTGGCGACTAAAAGATTAAAGAGCAACCCTAAAACCGCGAACAGGCTTGCGGTTAATACAAATAAAACAAAAAAAAGTGTTTTTTATGTGAAAAAGGGTAGGGGGGGTGTGTTTTCTGAAAAAAAAAAATTAAAAAAAGTCTTGGAATAAAAATAATTTATGTTCTTACTCAAATTTTTTAATTTTTAAAAGCAATATTTTTTAAAGTAGTACAATTCTTATATCAATGCATTAAAAAGGTATAAATTTTGTTAACTGCTAAATTTTTTTTTATTTTGATAAAGCTTTATTTAAAAGTGATATCAATTAACTTTATAGCAAACGTTTAAAATGATATAATACGATTGCATTTAATATTTCTTTTAACCACTTTTAAAAATTGGGCCTTATCTATAGGCGGTCTTTGAAATATAATGTAGGGATTCTTTCGACCCCTAACGGGCCCAAAATTTAAATATCCAGAAGAGCAAGATAATTTCCCGGCGACATAATGGCCCCAAATATCAAACTCAAGAAAAAATTAACAAAGAATAAATGATATTTTTAAAAGAAAAAAAAAAAATTTTTTGTGCGAACTGAAATGAAAAAATAAATTATATTTTAAAAAAAACAAAAAAACACGCTTTTTATTGAATCGACAAAAGTAATTTTAATAAAAGAATAAAAGGGTTAAAAAAAAATTAATTCTTTGGGAAAAAATTTTGGGTGTGCTTTGTACACATTTTACACTAACTAAACATTTCAAATAGAACAAGAAAAAATTATAAAAAATTTATAGAGCCCCCCTGCTTTTATCCCAATGACATTAATTTTCTCGTTTAATTTTTATTTTTAATTAAAATTACTTTTTAGTTCGATTCACTATAAAAGCGTGTTTTTTAGTTTTTTAAACTATATTAATCTAGGTATTTAAAATACTTTATTGTTGATATAATTGATTTATGATATTTTAAAATGTTGGAACCCTTTTGGGGTATAATTATTGTAGGGGTATATTGTTGGTGACCCATGATGTGCGGATTGAAAAAAAAGGCTTTAGATCCCCAAAGTGCCAAAGCAGCTTCGCAAACTAACACTTTATCAGAACGATCAAAACTTCTGGGTCTTCCACTGATCTTGAAAACCCGGGTTTGAATTGCGGGGCCCTGAAGATTTGTTATGGAGAAGTTGAACATTAAAGGGGTTTTGGGGGGAAAGATTTTGTAACTTCTTTGTCCCAGTTGAAATTTTCCCTTTTACGTGCTTTTTCAAGTCTAGTTATTATATGTTTGACGGTTACTATTTAGAACTGGGATGGAAAAATTTTAAAAATTTTTGTTGATTAGTTTTGGCTGGAAAAAAACATTGGCGTCGATGGGTTCCCGAGGTTAATGATTGGGGGGAAAATTGATTCTTTGGCTTTCTCATTACCGAGGATATTTACTGGGGTGGTACCTTTATATTCAGGATCTCTTTTTGGATGCGTTTCCCTGGTTGGGTAAATTTTGGGGACTTCCCTTTTGGGTTTGCAGATGATAAGCAGTCGATACTGAATTGTATAATATCGACTGCGTATATTAAAGCGCTTTAAAGTTTAAACTTTAAAACGAACAATTTCAAAATTAAATAAATCTTGTGAATTCATTTAATAATTTTAATTTAATAACTTTCACATATTCTTGTGGCATATCCCAAAAATTTTTTAAACAAATGTTCGTTAAAAAACGTCAACGCCGCGATATCCAGCCAATGGTGGACTGTTCGTACACGTTCGAACACATTAATGAGAAGAATGAAAGCATTAAACGACATTTTTTGAATTTACGATGTCTTTAGTTTGGCGAAATTGATCGACAATATAAAACGCAAGTACCAAATTGTACAAATTTCTATTATTTTACCTTTCCAATTTAACAAGTTTGAACTACTCTTTGAAACATTCTGCCCTTTAAACAATTGAATTTCAACTGAATTGACTTATTTCAAACTAAAATTTGTTTTTATGTCTCATGCTATTGGAACTGATCCCAAGTTAAAAGAAGCCGTGTAATCCGAAAGGTCATGGTCGTGAACTCGTGGCCAGCGTTTTTTTGAGGAGTCATAAGATAAGTTCCTGGAGTACAAAAAAATTCACCAAATAGGGGGCCCGATGCACATTAAATCTATTGAACTAAAGTCCTCAAACTGGCGTTGTATGGAATTTGGACGTGTGCCAACTCAAATGACGTTTCTCATCAATTACTGACACAAAATTTAAAAATTCTCCTCTTGGTTATTCTTTAAGGGCAAAATTTTTAAAAATGATGAACCCCATTTTAATTGGGTTTTTTAATTTACTATTTTTTATTTTTCTTAAAATATAAGTAGCCAAAAGGGGAAGTTTTCTAAAATTTTTGGGGGAGGGTCAAACCCCCTTCTTGAATGTTTTTAATTTTTATTTTTTGGGGAAAAAAACGGTAAAAATTTTTGAATAAATAATTAGGATTAATTAAAAAATTAATATTAAAAACAAATATTTAACAAATATTTAATTAAATTTTAAAATTACAAAATTAAATGGGAAAAAAAAAGGGGCTTTGGGGATGGTGGAAAATTTGTGCCCACTAAATATTTATATAATAAAAAATATAATATCTTTTCAATTTTCAATGTTAAAAAATACTTTTTAATTTTTAAGTTCTACTTTTTTTAAATTGGTAATGAATGGCACTTGATCTTAATATAGTTTTTTCAAATATTAATTCATTTTTTAATTTAAATAACTAAAATGAAAGTTTTTTTTTTACTGACCAAAATGGGAATTGACTTAATTTGTTTTAATATTACTTTTTTGTTAAAAAGATGTACAACAACACTTAGATATATGAATGTTGTTTTATTTTTATTAAATTTTTATGTTTTGTTTGTAATAACCGGCCAGCGGTTATTGGTGTTTCGAGGTTTGAGTCAAGATCAGCAATAACTAGGTCAAACTCAGATTTATTATCTCATTTACTTAAAACAAACAACTAAATTAAAGAAATGCACTACGCCACTACTTAGAAAAGCAATAACACGGCTTAAGGATACTTAACATACGAGTATAATCTACTCAACGTACTCTTGGAGTATTCTGGACTTCTACACTAGTCTTCACGGAAAACCTCTTACTTGTACGACCTACCGTCGTAATTCTTAAACTGACCATCTTCACTGACCATCCAGTGACTATCCGTCAACTAACGTCACATACCTAAATGTCCACGGTTAAATATAACAACTCATTTGAATAATTCAAGTCTTCTTCTTTGGGGAAGAAAGTTTTCAATGGAACTTACAGCTAAAAAGAAGTAAATTTACCCCAAGGGAATTAGTTAAAGGTTCGCGGATAGACCCGTTACATGTTTAAATATGTTCTGAAAATGGGTTCTTGTTCGATATTACTTTTTGTTTATTTATTTATTTTGAGTAAAAAGAAATTCATCAAATTATTTTAAGACAATACAAAAGCACATCCTGAAACGAAAATCAATGTTCAAAAAGTCTCTAACAATCATATATATTTGTACTGACTATAAATAAACTATTTTTTTTAAAAATTGAACACATACTATGTCATTAAACTCAAAGCTATACCTATACGATAAGAAACTTTTGGAAAAATGAAACGAATTTTTATTCTCTCATTTCGAATAGAGCAATAGAGAAAAACCAAAGAGGGAACGAATACGTAAAAAGAACAATGTATTCTTCTGTGTAAGGAAGGGAACAAAAGGAGAGACTCAACGATTTGCATTCTAATAAACGTTCTTCTATCTACATTTGAATATTTTCAATTTAATATCCATTAAAAAGACATTAGTTTAAGGGGAGAAGGTGCCCTCCCCCTTCTCGTACCCTAGTACAATGTCGTCCTGTAGTAAATACGTTATAATAAATAGATTTCGTTAGATTGGATAAATCAAATATTCGATCAGCGATGTCTAAGAAAAACTTTTAAGAAGACGCGTACTTTTTTTGAATAATTAACTCATTATTTTTATTCGATTTATTTAATTTCCTAAAAAAATATTTGCATAGAGAAATTTTTAAAAATCGAATAATCATATTTCAAATGTTTTATTTTCCAAATTGTTCCAATAGACATTTACATCTTTATGAATATATTTTCGAAATCCTTTTTTTTAAAAAAAAACTCTACACACCAATGTAAATAGTTTCTTTACTTGCATATTTTTAAAAATTATTACTGAAACGATTTTACAATATAGAGGAATGAGAAGTTGAAACTATCAATACTTTTAAATTTGTTTCAGAAACTAAATATTTTTTATGGAATTTCCTCTTAAGATATATATAAAAAATAATGTGTTTAATTATTGTAACTATCATTTACGTCAAAACTAATCTCCTTTTCCTTTTTTTTTTTACTTTTGTGACTAACTTTTTTACCTCCTCATATAGCACAATCTTGTATTTTTAATAACAAAAATTGAATTTTTTTATTGGAATATGCGGCTGAACTTGTTACTATTGAACAAAATCAAATCAACGAATTAATTTCAACTCAACATATATTATTTATTACTAAAGAGGGAGTACCCACTGCTCCCCTAACGGTGAACCAATCCCCCCTTGTACAAATAATACAACTGTTCATACTAATTTCTCAAATTGTAAAACTGTAATTTACATGTATTATGTAGTTCTATTTTTCAATTCTTACTATTAGTTCAATCTATCCCTACACACACATATATATATATTGTAAAGTTTTCAATCGTTGATAAAATACTTTCTATATTCATCCATTCAAGCTCAAATACATTTTTTTAAAACTTGTAGTGGATGACACTTGATGTTAATACTTTTTTCCAAATATTTTAATTCATTAAATAAATTAAAAAATGAATAAATAGTAACAAACAAAAATAATAGTCCAACAGCATATGTAGATAGGAAAATTGTTCGCTGTTCCCCTATAGTGCAATGGGTAACGTGTTGGACTTGTATAATCCAAAGGTCGTGGGTTCGAATCCCACCTGGGATGGCCTAATTTCTGAGAATGTGATTTCTTTTTTACTATACTATTTTATAAGAATAATTAAATTTAATTAATGAATAAATAGTAACAAACAAAAAACTAGTCCAATACCCTATACAGAAAGGAAAATGGAAAATTACGAGGAAAATCGCTTTCTATTTTGTCACTTAATATTGTGAATTTGTCATATGTATATACATATTTATATTAAATGTAACTATTTAATATAAAGTAACTAAAATAAAAAAAATTTTGTTGATCTAAGTAGGAACTGACTTAATTTTTTATATATTACTTGTTTTTTTTTATATTGTAAGCAGGAAAAAAATAAATTTCAAGTCTTCATCTCAGCATTTTAATTTTACTCCAATTTAGTGACTTTTAAAAACAATGTTCTTAACCACCTTTTCCTCTAAATTGTAATGAATTTTTATTCCCTCTTTGCATCTGCACTTGACACAGCCACATACAATTGACCATAATTTGTAACCATAAAATTGAACAGAACATGCTGCCTTTTTATTATTGTTCTCGTGTGCGAGGTAAATAAATAAATTTATTTCATCATCACGAAAAATTTTACATAGAGAGAGAAAAATATTTATACTTTTTTTTAATCTGATCTTATTATGGAACTAGACAAGTTTTTTAAATTACAGAATAAAGCGCGTGTGCATGTATGCATCTTTAAACTTAATAATAGATGAATAGATTTTATTTTAAAGGAAGAGAGAGAGAAAAAAAATATACAGGTTGCCCGGGCTTAAAATATCCAGAAGTTATGGCTTATTATTATAGAACTACCATCAGAATGTAATAAACTGTTCCTCCGTAGATTGGAAATCCCTCCGAGAGTTTTTGTCTCTAGTCCGATCGGCCACACGTGCGTGTATTATTCGACAATCGCCGTCGATAAACTTGTTATACTGATTTCATAAGTAAAGATATGGACGCCACAGCAAAAGGCACAGTGTGTACATAGGTTGACGGAATTTAAATCAGTCACGTTTGTACAGCGACGTGTTCGAACAGAATGGAATCTCAATCCTCCGACGTCAAAATCTATCCACCAATGGGAAAGATCTTTAAAGGAGACCGAAACTTTGGTATCGCAAACTGCCAAACATCCTGAAGTTTTCGTGATAGAAGACACTGTTGATCGTGTGCGTGATTCATTTTGTAGGAGTCCTGATAAGTCTATTAGGCAAGCCAGTGACGACATTCAATTATGTTCGAATACGTCGCTGGCTGTAACTGATTTGTTAAACTCTCCGTTGACAAAGTACACATTACCACTAACATAAAGCATTTCGAATTCACGTAAGTCGGTATAGCATAAATGGAGGCATTGCTGTACTAAGGAAAATTTTAGTTTCAATATTTAAAAAAAACTTAGTTACTTTATCGTTTATAGTGTTAAAAAAACAGCGTGTAAAAATTCTGATAAATTATTTAACAAAGGTTTTGAAGTCAGACAGATTAATAGCATAATTTTAATTTAACTAATCCGAATTGTAAAAATAATTTTGCGAAAGTATAACTATATTTGTTTTACATTTTTAAAAGATTTATTTTGAATTCATATCGTATATTTATATATAAATTTAATTAAATGAAATATGTTAGCATTTTAATTCAAATATGATTTAATGGAATCCCATATGAATATGTCTCTGAAACAAACGAAATGAAATTATTTTAACTATTTGTGTGTACTCTACTATTAATTAAAATCAAATATTTTTTGAAAATAAAAGTCATATTGATAGATATCTGTGTGCCTGTGTATGTATAAATGCAAAATTTCTTTACCTGAAAAGATTCCTTACGCTATATTTAAACAGTAGAAAAATACCATATAGACTTATATATTTGAAAAATAAAAATCTATAACACTTAATATAAGAAAATCTATTCAAAATTTAATTTGAATTTAGTTATTCTAAATCTGTGTTTGCATATAATCAAATTTTTAAACTATTATTGTTTTAAAGTATGATGGATTATATGTTAATAATATAAGACATTAATTTGGAAACTATAGTTTTGTACTAATGAATAGTTTTAATATTTTAAAGCTAACAATTCTATCTCGCGCTAACATTTTTCTTACTTTTTAAATCGATTATTTTCAATTAGCAAGATTTTTATTTTTAGATGCCAACTAGCTCACTACGAAATGAAAACGTAAAATTTGATCTGTATCCATTAGAAAATTTTAAAAAGTTAAATTACGGTTTTTAGAAAAATATATATATATTGCAAATTTTACCATATTCTATCTGAAAACAATAGAATTTCGATAGTAGGCAGAAAATAATTATTTTTTCATCTCTAAACCCGAAATATGGGAATAAATGGCTTTTTTTTTTTTTTTTTTTTTTTACCTTTTTCAAGAAAATGTCTGTATATAAAATACTAGTTTATTTTTAAACCAAATTTTTAAAAAAAAATTAACTGTCATATTTCTTATTGCATGTGCATGTTCGTTTTACAAAACTAGGTATTCTTATTCATAGAATTTCAAAGATATATTTTTATACGTATTCTTAAAATGTCACATTTTTATTTGACTTGATGTTGATTTTAATCTCTCTCTCTCTGAAGCAATGGGTGACAGCGGTAGCCGAGTGGTATAGGTATCGGGTCGTGGCTTGCCTTGTCGCGAGTTCGAGCTCAGTACCACTGACCCCCGGGAGGGCGCAATGCATGCTTTTTTTAGAGAGAAACATCCTCCCCTGGTGTGGTGTGGTAGTTGGAGAAGGGGTTCCAGCTCGGTGTCGTCCACGTCACTTGACCATGGGTTTAAAATTACATGGTCCATCGCCAAAAACCCCAGTGTGCTGAACGGGGCATTAATATTCAATCAATCCATCAATCTCCGAAGCATTGGTGACTTACCTCGTGATTTTGAACCACGATCGGGGCAGCGGTACCGAGCGGTCGAGGTATCGGATTGTGGCTGGCCTAGTCACGAGTTCGAGCCCTGTACCACTAAAGACCCGCCGTGTGGGGGAGCGATGCACGAAAAACGTGAGCTCAAAACCCCCGGGTGTGGTAGTTAGGAAAGGGGTTCCCCTCGGTGTCTTCCCGTCATTTACCATGGTTCAAAATTACGTGGTCCGTCGCCAAAAGCCCTCGTTTAGCTGAAAATGTGACGTTAAACCTACTCCTTGCACCACGATCAAGTGAGGAGGATGATACCCGACTGGCACCCTCTCTCGAAACTACCACACTACGCCCAATTGGAGGATGTTTGAGACACAACATGCATCAGACCCTCTACATGGTGGGTCTTCAGTTGCACCAGGGTTGAATTCATGGCACACCAGCCAGGAGCTCGTGACCATATGTACTAGGATCCCTTGACCAGATATTTAATTTTGAAGTATAATAGGTTTATGTGCCGTTGGCTGTGGTGGCTAAGAGGTAGCGTGCCCACTTCTTAAGTCTAAGGCTGCGGATTCGATCCTGGCTAGAGTCGATAGATTTTCTGGATGTGAAAATCGTGGGCACGCAAGTCACATGATTATGTGGCATGTAATAGAACCCTTGAGTACCCCCTTCTTCTAATCTTCATACCACAACAACGAGAACAAACTTTTATCCACGACAGATTTCACGTGTATCAGCCCCTCTACACAACGGGTCTTCAGTGGCACTTAGGCTCGAACACGCGACTCCACAACGTCGCTTACTCACAAGTTCGCGACCATGACTTCATAGCTACTGCGGCCACGTAATGTTTTCGAAAGTAAATGGGAAAGAAGAGATGTATTGGGTTTCATCTAAACAAAAATGAAGGTTGAAATTGCCCTGTCCCCCAAAAAAATGTTAAACGATTTTTGTTTATTTAAAATAATAAAATAAATGTGTATAAGTGGTTTTATAACAATTGTTTTTAGATATGTACTAACTGATATAACCATTGTACGCACGGGGAATTGAAAAATTAAACAATACAAATTGAAGGATAAAGAAGTTTTTAATGAGCTAACTTAACGTGAATTGCAAATTAAACAAAAAAGGCCTTTTGCTTATCTCATCTGAACAAAAAATCATGTTTGTTAAATTTTTAAAATTTTTCGTTTAAAAACTGATATAAGGGTTATTTTTACTTACCGCCCCCCGTAACCCTGTGGGTCGATTTTTCAAAACACCTTTGCTGATTCCCCCTCGCAAATTAACCTTTTTTACGAATTTTGTATGATGAATGCTTAAAATACTCTGAATAATTTATATCTGGATGTATAATATGTTAATATCACTTTCTGTTGTATTTATTTTATGTTGAAATTTTGTAATTCTCCAGTAACGCCATTCCTTACATTATATTGGCGATGTAATAGAAACATAGCGAAATATTGGCGATGGATCCATGTTGGCCTCCTTTTTGGTGACCGTGTTGGCAACGGCGTTGATTAAATGTAAGTTGATTCTATAACCCCCCCGGTGGGGAAACTGAACAAAAAAGGGCAACAAAAACCTTCTGCACAAACAAATACATATACATGCCAGTTTTCATTGAGATCGGTTGAACGGGAGTGAAGCGAGATCATGTACACAAACATCAATTTTTATATAGAGAGATATAGTTTTGTGTTCTTAAGTAATTCTAATATAGTTCTAATTTGATATTATATTAAAAATAATTCAAAATATATTTAATTTTCGAGTTTCTCCTAATTAACACGTTTTGTTTTAAAAAAAGGTACTGTAACATCAGAAAGGAAAAAAATATCTTTACAACAGATACTAAATTCAAAAATTCAAATTTCCATATTATCTGAACATGTTATTGTTCACATAATAACTTTAATACACTAATAAAACTTTGCATTACTTCGATAAAAATCAGGACTTATTCTATTATGCCCCGGAAATGATTAATTTTCTCCATTTAATCATTTCCGGGCAATATATTTCAACAATCTATTCCATATATTTCCAGAAACGAATACTAACTTTAATGACGATATAAAATCTCCACGTCTGAAAGATTCCTTCCGCAAAAATCACTTTCACGTCAGTGGTTTACTTTGTATAGTACCTCCCGATTCTTTTGTGATGAAAGGAGTTCTTTCAAATCTCATCAAACGTTTAAAAACGTTCAAAGAAACGGGCATTTTACTGGAAAAATATAAAAGAATATATATTCAATAGGATTTTTTTAAGAAATGGAACATTCATATAAAAATATTTAACGAAGTGTAAACTTGACTCAGGCTTCTACAAGGAATACTTTTGAAACCATTACCCTGTTATAACTATTAGGGACAATGTATGGTTGAAACGAAAAGGATATATCCTGACTCAGGATTTTAATGATAGATGTTTCTCTCAAAAAAAGTTAATGGTTAATCTTAATAGAGATTATTTTAACACTACTAAAATATTCAAATTACTATAGTATTAAAGCTATGAAAAATATTGAAATATCCTAGAGTGAAATATTTTAGTTTAGAATACGATTATAAATTATGAATTTTCCAATATAGTTCTTTTTTTGGTTTCCGAGCATTTTAATTTATAATCATATATAACTTCAGTAACAGTACTATATATTCATACATATTTAATATTTTCTACATTAGGTAAATATAGATTTTGTTTTTATTGTTTAATGATGATTTTACTCGATATTAGCATCGGTAACTTAGTTTTAGAATATTTTACTACAGGGTGGTCCCGAATTCATAGTACAAATTTTAAAGGTAGATACAGGACATTGTGTAAAAATCATTTATTGTATTGGAATGTATGGGCACAAGTGACGCGGTGAGGCACAAACACGTTATCGGAGTTATCGCTTGGTTGCGTTGCCGGTAGGGGGAAGTAGATTTCTTGCCGCGGTTCAACATGATGCATCTCAGTAGGGGAAAGCGCTATTCGAAATTGTGCTGACGTCTATGATGGGAGACTTTAGGTATGCCGAAAATTCTGACATACTTTACATGTATAGCCGTGCATGGTAACGTAGAGCTGCACTGTGAATGTATCACGCTCAGTTTCCTGATCGACCAATGCCGAATCACAGAATTTTTCAGCGGTTTCATCGTAAACTTCATGAAACACGTTCGTTCCACGTCACCAGACATGATACTAGTCGACAAAGAGCTATACGCAGTTCAAACCTGGAAGAAAGCATCTTGAATGTTGGCTGAGGCCCAGTCCTTTCAAACTGTTGCTCATCACGGAAGTGTGAGGGCATGAAACCTTTTAAATGTTAAAAAATTGCACACTTCCTTTTTCCCCTGAAAAAGCTTTAAATTGGGTGGGGGTGAAATGTGCTCAACGGAAATTGTCATTGCTGAAAAATTTTTTTAAACAAACCTTTCATCGATTTTTAATAAACCTTTGTTGCCTTTCTTTTCGTCTCTTTTTTTTTGCTTTTGGGGTACAGCATCACTTGCACCCATACATTCGAAACAAAAAATTTTGCTACAATGCCCGTCCCAATTAAATTTTTACCATAATTTTGGGACAAAATATCAATCTTTGATTTGATTTTTTTTTCCCTTAATATTAATGATGGGGTTCATTCTTATTTTTTTCCTAAGAGCCCAGAAGATAGACAAATTACAGGGGAAGGTAGGCTGTCCTGAAAACAATGTTTAAACTTGCAATCTTAATTTTTGGCAAAGAATTATTGGACTATAGGGTTTCTTTAAAAATTACTTATACCTTTTGGGGTTATACTTTTTTTTTCTGTTCTTTAATTACAGCAGGTTAGTAAATATTATATGAAGTGTATCGTATATATTGATGACGTGGTACAAATTACTGAACTCATCAGAGAACCGGGTACCTCACAGGGTATCGTCCCCGTTGGATTCCCAGCATACAAAGACATGAATCATGTATATTAACTTCTTAGTCTGCTGTTACTGACAAAAATTTCAGTCGGGCTTGATATAGCGATTTTTGGACCTTTTCGAATTTTAGATTGTTTATAAGTTCGAAAATAATTATATTTACTTTTTGAGTAAATATATCAAATTACATAACATGGGGGTTTCTTTCTACATTTCTTAAGGGCCTTTGTCTCTTGCTCAGTTTAGAGTACATGCTTGTATTCTTATTAAAATATGAAATATTCAAAGTGAAATTCTTTTACTGAACAATGTTATTTGTATCAATCATGAAAGTCTATGATTTGAGGATTTTTTAAGTATTTATGTCATAAACTTTTAGATGGATAAATATGATAAATACATCTCTTTAAAGTTAACATTCATGTGTTGAATATGTGTGTGCGTGTGTGTTAAAATAGTTTACATTTGCCTTTTACATAGCACTCATGGGCTCACATGTTTTGGATAAACATTTAAACATCAAAACAATGAAATGTTCAATCGAAATCATGTTCACACAGTTTCTACGAAAGAGAACTAAACTTATTTCAACGATGCAAATATTAAACATGTTTGTACAATTCTAAACAAAAAAATTTATTTTGTGAATGCACTGCTTATAATTTTGTTCGAAAACTGGAAAACTTAAAAGCCTTTCTCAATAACGTAAGCGAGACTTATTAAAATGTCTTATCAATCAAAAACTAGTTCATTCTTACACCATTCCATTCAAATCAATATTTCACATGGATACAATGCCTTTTAAAAAGCATTCCAAAATGTATTCTTCCGCCAGATTTATATCCAGCTCTTTCAGTATTAGAATTCCCATTCTGCTTTCTTCCCCTATTCTTCTACACACCATACAAGAAAAGAAGACCCTAATCCGTTTTCGTGTACGCTCGAAGAATCCTGAAGCAGTGAAATTAATGTCAATCTTTAAGGCCCTTCTCTTCTAAAAGAAGAACCCTGTTAGACTTAAAACTCCTTTCTATGTCCTTTCAGTCAAAAGAACGCTTCTTCAATGGACCATTCTACTGTAACTGAAGAACCGAAATTATCTTTAACGAGGACGATTCAGACGTAGAAACCATCCCTAACCGATTAAAAACGCGTAACTAACAACCCCAGCTAAAACTTTCCAAAGACCCCCCTCTCTTCTTTTCAAATATAAAATAACAGTTAACTTTCCTTTCTCATACTATTCGCTCTTCAGAGTTCCTTGTGTAGTTGCCTATTACAGGATGGAAAAACATCGAAAATAAAACCTTGGACTAGATGGAGAATGAAGAAAAATAAATATAAAAAGAAGTATAAAGAAGCATAAAGTCCGGGTCATTATGATTTTTATGTGAAGTATTTGTGGTGGTGTGCGTCGAGTTTGAGCACGTCTTCAGTTAAGAGTGACGGGGTGGAAAACGTTTTCTTTTCTGTGGAACCGTGAAAGGGAGTCAGTTTTGGTAATTTGGGGGAGTTTTTAAGTTTTAAATGGGTTTTCTGAAATGCATAATACACCATTTTACAAGATCCATTGTAGAGAAACGAGAAGGAAAAATGCGTAATATATTGTAGTTTTCAAGACTCGCTGGCTATTGTATTAGAACAGTTTCTTGTATAATTGCTTCGTGTAAAAGTAAGTAAAAAATTAGGATGCGTTTTTAAACCACTATCTTACAAAAATTCTTTTTCCTTTTTTTTTTGTAAATATAACTTTCTTGTTTTAATTTTACTTATAAAAATGAATGTAAAAGGAAAAATTTTAACTTGTGATACCCCCGCGCCGGGGGTATCATCTCCTCATCCACGTGACCTAGATTTGTAGGTAAAAAAATTGACCACTCAAACCTTCCATAATGAATCTAGTTTATTATCTCAATTTATATTAAGCAATGCAACACAAGTCTTAGAAGAAAACGATCAGGAGTGATATGACGCAATTAACAATTCTTAGCAAATAGCACATTAAATCCTGGTCACTATTTTTATAATAAATTAACCTCCGAATCTTTATCTATAGCCAATTCCTTAACTATCTAGAGTCTGCTCTATCGTTAAAGTTTAATAATCTATCGCTTACCGATATTCCACGGTCATCAGCCACCAAGCTTTATATTTTCTATATATTACTATAATCCAACTTTATCCGGCTACTCGGCAACTTTCAGGCTTCCAACCGACTTCTATATGGCTTCTATAATACTATCTGGCCTCCAGCCGACTTCTCTCTCTCTAAGACCTCTTCGCGAATGCTAAAGCTCCAAAAAATATAATCATTCCTAATCTGCCTATCGCGTTTTCTTCTTGAGTTGGTTGGAATGAAATGCCATTCTGGCCCCAAAGATTCCCCAAGAGGAGTTAGTGAAAGTTAGCGCTATAAACTGCCTGATGACTATTTATAAGGAGTTCAATTAACACTACACTGCTTTACTTTCATGTCAATGTTATTTGAATATTGATGTTACTTTCATGTCAATAAGGGTCGCCTAAATGAAAAAGGCATTGCTGTAATAACTTCCCAGTTTGAAGAGAAAGAGGACCACGATGCCTATATAGAGGGCGCAGAGTACTGGGAATGCAATGATATTCTCACATACCACCAGATGCGTGTGTAACTGCACGGGAGCACGTTAAAAGGCATCGTTCACATTATTGATGCCTTCAAATGGCACGACTGTCAATGCTGCCATGTACTGTAACCCATTGCATGAATATCAATAACCACTGATGTAGCACGCTGTCTAACGGAGTTTTCCTCTAGCATGGTGTAATGATTTCACACAACTCTTGGATAACTATTTATTTCAGTATGAAAATCATCAAAAATATAAAATTAGTATATTCTTTTACAATTCAATAGCAAAAGGGTCCGTAATGATTTCGAGTCTCTTTCACATAAAATAAGGGCTAAACTTCACCCGCTAGAGAAAAGTCCTATTCAAATCATGAGTAAAAAGGGTTCACTCTCGGTAATTCCACACCGAGTCTGAGTGAGTTTGCTGGCTCCAAATTCGCCGTGCTCTTTCGCACTCTCTTCCGTTCCCTGATCTTCCAGGTTAGGAGACCGCTGTACTTCGCGGGCTCGTTATCGCTTTTTTCTATCGCTCAAGGGACGTCCAAACGGCTCCCTTCAAAATCCAGTCTCCAGTCCGGACTCTCTCGCCCTCCTTATATTCTCTCTATCTCTCCTAATCATCCTTCTCTGATCTCTTTGTCGGACTCAACCCCTCTTGTTCTTTTGCCGCCTTCCGATCTCGGCTCCCTTCATCTCTTACCCTTTTGCCACGCCAATCGGTCTCGTTTCCTGTTCTCTCGCCCAAGGGGCGCCGATGGCGGGGTGCACATTTGTACGTTTTCAGACGCGCCGTCGTCACCGTATCGTGGGAAAATGAAAACACAATCTTAAGGCGCCTCTATTTGACAGTTCGGTCAGCCTGGGAAAACGGTTCCGAAACTTGACCACCCAGTTACAAAATTCCTTCCCAGCAATTAGGGAAATGCATGGAATTTTCGCAACGTCTGTCGGTAAGGGATCTGTTAGTAAATAGGGAGAAGAGATCGGCTTCGTCACAATGGTAATGCTCCTCCTTATGACGGCTGTGGCGTGCTAAACATTGTTACGACAGTTTTCCGCTGGGAAGTTCTCAAACATCCTCATTACAGTCCAGATCTCTGGCAGTGTGATTACCACACCTTCTGTGCATTCCAGGAAGCTCTCAATAGACAGGCGATTTCCCGAAGATAAAGAGGTCCAATCTGCTGTTGAAACTTGGTTTTACAATCAACACCGGAGCTTTTTCACCAAGGATATCCCTCATGTCATGAACCTCTGGGACACTGTTCCAACCTACAAGGTGACTTTGTCTGGTCTATCTATTACATCTATATTACTTTATTTCCATTGTATAATAATTTATATTAATAGCATTAAACCATTTATCAAACCGACTGTAGTTCCACTTTCATTTGAGCGACCTTATATTTACTTTCATTGAAAACGTTTCAAAAACAAGAGAAAATGTTATTTTAGGTATCATAGGTTCACAAAATCTTTCTTATTCTATCATTCATTTCTTTTGAAATTTTTTACGACTTTTATTTTAAAAATGATGTTCATTGCCAATCGCTACTATAAGGATACTAAGATTCAGAATGCCCTTAAATGCTGAAAAAACCGGTAAATGTAACCTTTTAAAAATATATACATACTCCACATGTGAACATAATTCTTTAAAATTACCGTCGTGTATATAGAATATAAGACATTTCTAAAAAACCCATTGGAGTACTTTTCGGCAAAAAAATATTTAAATGCACTTGGAATAATTTTTTAAATAGTGCCAATATAGCACTAAGTAGGATTATCAGAGATAATGGAACTATTGTTCACTTTTGCACATAAAAAGTTGGCTAGCTAGCTTTGTGATTTTATCACTCTATCTAGTGAAAAAATTAACTAGCTCCCAGCAATAGTACCTTAAAATAGGATTTAACCGTATTTACAGCTCGAGAATGATATTGCAGTAAAGTTTTCATTCCTTGACTTTAAAAAAATTTTTATGATTAACTTTACTCTTGAATTCAATCGGATCTTTGAATTTCGAACTCAATCAAATGATGAAGACGAAACCTGAGTCTACACCTTATTATTCAAACTTCATCTCTAAGTCTTGAGCAAAATCTGTAATCTAAATTGATTTTATTAATGCAACAATTTCTTTTATACCACGATCGCTGTCATAAATACATTCAAATTTACAACTTTCTATATTTTGACCATTATTTGGTTGTTCTGTTTCTAAAGTCCCATAAAAAAATAAAAAAGACAAGTTTTTTTTGTGTTGTTATTTTTTTTTTAAAAAAAAGAAAGAATTTTAAATAGTTTGTGTTTAAAAAGGCCTCTCATAAAGTCAGTCCTATTACAGCGAAAGTATTACTGAAATTCATACCAACATAAAACATGACAAAATTTTTCCAAAAAGATTAGATGAATTAAAATAGCATGGTAAAACATGCCACTTATGTTATTTTCCTGTGACAATACTTTCCTTGTTTGACAGTTGAGTTTTACATGAAAAGTTCACTTCCCAACGAAAATTTGTATAAGATTTTGTCAAAAAAAGATGTGACTAGGGTTACCAGATTGATGACTTAATCCTTGAGGCAAATTTGAGGAAAAGAAGATTTTGCCTAGGAATCATCGAGAAATCTATAGGATTAACTCTTCTAGAAATTACCATAAAGCTATATAAAGGAGTTTTTCGACAAAGGTCAGTTCAGTTCAGAAGAGATTTCTGTCAGATCAGAATCTATTTGTGCGATAACTGCGATAAGAGAAGGAGACATTATTTGTCTTTCCTGCCAGTGGAACTGTCTTGGAGAGCTATTTCTTGACATGTCGTAAAGTTGTTTTTATTACGAGTGGATTTTGAATAATTGTAAATAATCTGTTGAAATGTTTCATTGTGTATATACGCTAATTTCACATCATGTAGTTCTTGTCCATTAATTAATCTAACAATATTCAAATCATTGACGTCATCGCTACTTTTCCTCCATTCATATTTGCAACAATATCAGAATGTATCCTATTTCCTTATGTAGTAAATTTTTTAATGTTCAAACCCTCACCAAATTGTATACCTCATATTCTAATTTAAAATATATGGGTTTAGTAATGTAGAATGCGTCGAAATTGATCTACACTTTCAGAGTTAAGACTAGGTTTGTTGTGATTCATACATTCCAAAGTCATAAATTATACTGGAGCTCATCACAGTGCGAAGTAATTATATCAAAATGTGAAGGCTTTGGAGATAAATTATTTATTCAGCATATATATAATCTCATAACTAATTTATAATGTAAATTTCTATATGGATTCACAGTTATTATATAACTGGATCTTCGTCTCATAATGTCAGACACTGTAAATAATGTTTCTAACTGAATAACTAACATGGCTTTGCAGGTTATTACACTAGTGCAATGCATAAATTCTTAACTGCATATTTCTTTAACCTTTTAAAACCTAGCATATTTTAAAAGAACCAAAAAATTTCTTGGTGTTTTGCATTTTTGAATGGTAAAGTCAGAAGTACAAGTGCAAGGAAAAATTAAATCTTTATAAGTAGTTTTGTTATGCTGAGAGGTGCACATGGTGACTTCGAACTGACTTGGTGGGCCGCAAAAACAAAATTCTTATGAACCATTATTTGCCTACCTCAGCTAAAAATAATATTTTAGAACAATTCTAAAAATAATAAATAACATAAAATATTGCTGAATAAACCTATTAAAATATAAAACTGAGTACACACACATCTATAGCTATTACGTAACTTTTGAAATAAAAATTCAAACCAAACCAGAATTTGCTAAATTACTTCGATATTTGTTCGTAGCTTATCTTCGCAGAATTCTACATTCAAAATATTCTTAAAAGAATTAAACCTTAATGACTTTTTAAAACCAATATATCTTCCATGAACGAACCATGCAATGAATCGCATTTTCAACATTTCAAATCATAATTCAGAACATAATGATTAATATTTGTTAAAACACACAAATTCCTTTTTAAAATTTAAATTGAACCATAAAATAGGAATAATAAACAGAGATAAAGAGTCGATTATTGGATACTTCCCCAATGTAATATAAAAATCAATGCAGCCTACTATTAACAAAATTGTATCATGATGGTAAAATCGTGATAGATAACAATACTGTCTTCAACTAGAAAGATTAAAACCCATTGAGCAAACGGCTATCCATTTATAGTAGTTAAAGATCCCGAACAATAAATACAACACAAAATAAAGAAATTCATCTCGTCTAAACGTCTTTATGATTGTGAACAAATGATGCTTCTTTGTTGTACAGATAACGAAAACAATATAAATATCTGCCTTGAGTTCCACAATCCTATTATTCATATCTATTTTTATAGTGAGAGATACACTGTATCAAAACATGATGATATGATCATCTGTTTCACGAAGGCTTCTAATAGTGTTATTCGTGTTTTCTTGTATAGGATAAAACGAAAAATAATCATGACATAATGTAATATCTCTATAGATCTATTTAAGAAAAGCAGCTTCTGATCTGATAGAATCATCAAACATATATATGAAAACATTCTGAAAAATAAAAGGAATGCCATTGTTTATTGCTTAGAATGTTGGGAGCGTAGCATTAAGAAAACAATTATTGCTCATGATTCAGTTTTTCTATTTTTGTCTCCCAAAAAAGCTTTAGTGAGCAGGTAAAGATATTAAAGTTATTAATTCATAGATGAGCAGGGGCACAGTGGCTAATAACTAATTAAATACAAATCTGAAAAAATCTCAGAAATATATACACAAGTCAACAGTTGAAATAATGTACAAAAAGACTTTTCGGCCCTAAGCTGTTGGGGACGAAGGGAAGGATTACACAAGATGACCTTGACTGCTGCTAGGGACAGGATGATTTGAACGAGCTACCTTCGTGTCCAAAGTTTACGCTTTAGAGGACTAGGACGAAATAGGATCCCTATTCGGGCCAATCGTTAAGAAGTTGCGATTTGTGGGAGAAGTCGTTGCATAAACCACCTTCCTAGAAGAGAAATTTGTTTTTGTTGTTGATGAACTTTCTGTGTGATTCTTGAGGGTTTTTTTCCATCCACTGCTGCAATTGGTATCCATTTGTAGCAGAGTTTGAGTGTCGGGGAACGTTTTTTCGTTGACGTTGATGGCAGTCTAAATGTTGAGATGGCGGATCTGGTTGATGCCTGCTCGTTGCAATCACAATTAATTACTAGTTCATAGAATGAATGCTTAATCAAACAGTAGCGTTAGGCTGTGATGTCATTTAGTGTTCAATTCCTGGGTCACCACTTCGGCTGTAAGCTGTTAATGACTTAGGAGAGGAGGGCTCCACTTTAGATGACTGGAATAAAAGGGGAATTTCAAAATTGGTACCAGTAGTTAAGCGATTTTATTCCTGTCCTTTGTTGGTTACAACTTGTGGGAAAAGGTATCATTGTTTATTTTTTATTAATTTAGGATAATATTAAAATTTAACCATAAAAGGTATTTTAGTTTGCATCACCATTGTTTGTTTGGCATCGTTAGATCTACAGAGATTCAGAATCATTGCTTGGGGCTAAATCCATCGGTCCCCAGAGATGAACAATAAACAACTAAGCTAGAAAAGTGTCCCTCGTCATGGCGAGTATTGCAGTTTTGGTCCTGTCATTACTAGTTTCAAAATACGGAAATGGAGGTGCGGCAGCTTTCCTAACTAATTTAAACTAGCAAAGAGAGGGAAAAGTGCCTAGTCTGTATTCGGTGAGTAATTTCTTTCTAAATCAGATGTTTAAACGGTATATCTGCTGACTCGTAGAAAAACAGTTAAACCACCCCAAATTGTATTAAGTTTCAACCGACAATCCAAACAGTTAAAATTCGATTACAAACTACAGGAATAATATCGGTTAGAGTAGTGAAAATAATTTCTACATTACATCTTATTTTATCAACCAGATGAGAGAGAGAGGACAACATAAATGATTTTCTATATTCTGCGGCGGTTTTTTTATTTCTCTCTTTTCTCTCCAATATATGTTTTAACGCTTCTCTCAATTTATTCGTACATTGAAAATAGTTTTTTATTGTTCGGAAGATTGAATCCATGTCATCCTAGCTTGTAAAACTTTTTTACGGTTCCATTAGGATGTCAATCATAATCAACAAATAAAATCCTGAAAGAAAGTTTACTACCATATACTATTAAAGTTATTCACGTTTCTGAAATTAGCTTTACTAAAAACATTTGAAACCTATATGCATTTCTGAGGCCTTCTGTAGCCACAGTAGCCTAGTGGTCATGGCCCTGAACTCGTGGCCGGCATGTCATGAATTCGAGCCCTAATGCCACTGAAGACCCTCCGTGTAGAGACGCTGAAGCACGTCAAACCTCTTGCCTGGTCAAAGTTCTCACTTTGGCGTAGTGTGAATGGGAGAGCAGAATGCCAGATTAGGCGTCTTCCTCGTCATTTGACCGTGGCTCAAAATTATGAGGTCCGTTACCAATAGCCCTCGAGTTGCTTTATATTGCAACGTCAATAAACACTTTGGCCTTCTGTATTTTATTTAAATTCAAAAATAAATTCAAGTGTATAGGATTCCTTTTGACTTGGCATCTAATATATAACTTGGTATTCAGATTGGCAGTGATTATTCTAGGAATATGAAATATTACAAAGCAAACATAAAATTTCTAAAAATATAAATAAATATTTTAAACATAAAATGTACTGCATTGTTGTATTAGTATGAAAGATTAGACTATTTTTTTCAGCATTTAATTAAATAACGAGTGAATATTGTTTAAGAGCAATAGATAAATATTTTGGATTCAAGTTTTCCTGTTCTATCTTGTAACTTACTGAACTTGGAAGATAAACTTAGCTTGATAACTTTGAACACAAACCCAACTCAATAACTTTGAAGATAACTTGCTCGATTTTGGTGCCAGTTTATGTCTTGCCTTTGTCACTTCCCCCCTCCCATCAAAGTTCAAATGTGTCGACTATAATCGATAAAACTCGTCGCCAATTACCTAGCGAGTAGTCTTGGAACAACTTTAAATAAAAAATCTGCTATATAAACTAAAAAGTTTTTATAGTTCATTATAACAATTGTTCAACTTTTGTATTTCCAAACATTTATTCTCCAGAAATTTCTTGTTATTTTAAGGGCCAATACAAAATTTTTCATAAAAGAAATTCTTTGAAAGCTTTGTAAGAATTTTAAAGAAGTTTTTGAGATTCTAATGTTACGCCCTTAAACAATGCCTTTGTTTGAATTGTTGAGTTAAAGCTGGAATAAATTATAGAAGAAATCTTGTGAAATACAACACCAACTTTATTAATCCGAAAGCAGAGTAAAATTATATTTTTCTACTAGCGAATTCGGTTACAAGCAAACAAAAAGATATATTTCAAAAAGAATGGAATAAATAATTTGAGCAAACGATAAAAAAAAATGAAATCGCGAGTCTTAACCAGTAGTGCTGTATCAAAGTTAACTATGCTTTTTAAGCAATGAATTCTTATAAAACTACTGTCATTCATGTTTAAGAAAAAAGTGTTTAAAAATTTAGAATATTTTCCTAAGAATTATTAATTGGAATTATCTTGGATTAATAAATTTGAATTTTCTATGGATTTGTAGCAGTATCATTTATATAAGCCAGTAACAGCCTCCGGACAGAAGTGATCATTTTGATCTGGTGGTATGTTCTGTACTTACGGAACCGAATGTACCGAGCTCTATCCTCCACATTGGTGACCTTGACACGCTGAACAAAGAAAAACGCAACCTTCGCGCAGCTGTCGTGGCACCATCTATCCGCCGCAAGAACAACCAAAAGCCATCAGACCCACTTGACGCAGAAATCAAAGCCGTCAGACACGCTTGACACATCAACAGCAACAACTCACACGCTCGCCTTAACAACTATATCATTCTTTCGCCTATCCACCGATTCACTGGTTGGGGAGTGTGTAGCGGTGGTATCTATATAAGCCAGTAGCCTCCGGACTGAGGTGATCATTTTGTGTGTGTGTGTGGTCTAGTTTCTTTATTTTGATTGTTCGTCTTTTCAAAATATGTGTACGAAATTTCGAGGCTCTAGCCTACACTAACAGCATGTGGAAGCGAAAACCAAATCTAAAACACGCGACGTCCTCATTTAGCTATTTCATGTATTTTACTGACCATTAAATGGCTTTTTCTCAGGCGTATATTTTTCCCAATAACAGTATATTTAAAATGCTAAGGATTTTTCTACATTTAATGTAAAGTTTTGTAACTTTTCTGGTTGTTTTGTATATGTTCGATGATTCTGTGCATGGAATAAGGATTTATATGACTAGTTATTTTTTAAAACATCCATGAAGTTAGATAAAACTGTTATTTTTTTTTAACTGTTTGAACAGTGTCTGACATGGAAAAAATTTGTAAAAATAAAAGTTATCTCGTAATATATTAATCCCATGCACAGAATAGTGAGGAACACTTTTAAGAATAACAGAAAAAAATGGCTCGAAAATATTAAAATTTGTAGAAGTTGTAAGAATTCTACAACATTGAAATATTTTTAAAACATTCACACTTTAAAATAATTGTTTGTTCAAAAATGGTGGGTTTTTTTTTCCATGTCTTCAAATAAGGCACATGGAAACATTTTCGTATAATTACAGGATTATTTATAATTCCTACTAGGGCTTCGAAACATTATAGCAAAAAAAAAAGAAAGAAAGAAAAGAAAAACTAAGTCCAATACAACCAAAAAACATTTGTTAAATAATGTAGAAAATTCAAGTTATATTTACATAACCTACAGGTGTGATTTATGAGTAAAACCTTAGTTACACAGCATACATCAATGCAATATATAATCCAGTTCCTGCCAAACTCAACTTAACATGGCACTATCAACGGGCTATTCTTTCCGTATTCCCCAAGCTATCCGAAACCTTAGTGTTCTACAGACGACCAAGTTTTCACCCCCACCTTTGTCACGTGATATATCTGAACTACATGAAAGGATAACATGTTGTCAATAATGTTGATAGAGCCATGTTGAGTGCAGTGTGGCAGAAAAAACTGGACTATCGCATTGATGTATGCTGTGTAAAAAAGGTCTCACACATGAAACACACCTTTAAGGTAAGGAAATAAAACTTGAACTGTTTCTGTATTCTTTCAAATGCTCTTTTTTGCAGCATTCGTCTTAAATTTTTTTACAATGGGGGTTCGAAACCTTGGGGGAAACAATGAATAATCCTATTTATAAATTTAAAACAAAAAATTGTATGCGGAGTACCGTGTTTTCCTAAATAATATATATATATATGACATGATTTGAAGTCAGAAACAGACTTAGTTTTTAAAAGGAACTTTATTTGATCAAAGTTAGACATCATCTGACGCAAAGAGCAGAGAGGAAAAAAGCACGCCACCGAATCTTAAGTGGTTAACACTTAAAACACCGATCGCGGCGTTCATGAGTGCTCTTGAAAGTTAATGCTGACATATAGGACTATTAAATATAACGATCTGGAATTAGACATGTTTATTGGCTAGGCCATATGTTCGGAAGAAATAAATGGGTGATAAGTTTTATACTTGAAGAGGTGAGGAGAAAAAGATGAGTTAAGTGCTAGATTGAGAATTTAATTTTTAGTCTAATTTAATTATCCTTACATATATATATATATATAATGGATAGTAAAATAACTACATGTTTGGAACAAATGTAAAGGTTTGTCCTTTCATTTTATCCTAATTCTGAGAGCTTGCAATAAAAATAGATGCTAAGTGGCAAAGTGGTAGCGGTTCAAAATCTGGGCTGGGCAAAGTCGATTCAGCCTTTCATCCCTTCAGTGGGTGGATAAATGAGTGCCAAGTCTGCTTATTAACTAAGCACTGGAGGTTTCGCGTCAGATTAACAACTTAACAAGAACATCTGCTCACGTACCTCAACGCCCAAGGCCACGAAAATCGAGTTGGGCACAGTAGATCTTGGCTCTTATGGGCTGTTTCCTCACTGAGTTTAGTTTAGTTTAGCTATAAAAAAAATTTTTTCAGCAGATAAAATGTGATTTTTTTTGTCAATCGAAGTTTAAATTTATAAGCCATTTCAAACCTATTAAAGCATCTCTAATCATTATCTTCATCACACAAAATGTAAGAGATACAGAGAATTATATTAACGTCGCACTATAAAGTAACACGAGAGTTATTGGTGAAGTACCTCGTAATTTTGAGCATTTGTTAAGTGACAAGGAAGACAACTGAGCTAGCCCCTTCCCCTCCTAACTACGACACCACACCAACGGGAGTACATTGAGCCTCAGCAAATTTAACGTGCATCGGTCTATTCTTCATGGCGGGTCTTCAGCGGCACTAGGCTCAAAATCATGACTCACCAGCCACGAGTCCGTTACCTTGGTTACCACGGCCACCCATAAATATTAGTTAACAACATTTAATAATTGGGCTGCCCGGGCGGGGAGCTACTGAGCAGAATTCGGGCAAAAGTTGATTTCCAGTGTGTGCCATCCCATTGTGGTCTTTGGGGAAATGAGATGGCGGACCTCTTGGCGAAAAAAGGCACGGATATTCAACAAAAGTCATCCAAGGACCCACCCCCACCCCCTTTTAAAACTTGAAATTAATGGGGTCTATAAAAATGCTTTCAGGTGTCCCGTTTCAGAAAAAAAAATTTGGGAGGATTGTGACGGGTCACGCTTTTTTTTTTAAATAAACCCGGGTTTTTTGGGGGGCCAAGATTAATACAACTTTTTTTCCAACCAAAACCCAAGAAGCGAAATGTGACCAAAAAATAAAAAAAAGATAGCTTTAAAAGAACAGAAGTTTCAGTAAGCAAAATGGCAATTTTAAAGTTATGTTTGAAGAGATATAAGCGGGAAATTTACAGCCATCGAAGTTTTCCTGAAAGTAAACCAGTAATACAAGGTGCATACCATTGCACCCCGCGCCCAGACGTTCCATATAGAAATCGAATCTTAGTTGGATTGGTAGGGCTGATTATTTGATATTATAGACTTGTGATATTATTAGAAGTAAGAGAAGGGGGAAAAAGATAATAACTTAGAGAAAGTGGTCTAAATTATTTATTCGGTTTAACTATACGTTGTTCGTTCATTCTAGATTTCACTAAAATTTATCTAAATTGTTAGAAAGTTTTTATTCTTTAAAAAAGCTATTAAGAATTTAAAAAAACTATTCCATTACAAATCCTACACCTCTAGCTCGATGACAATCAAAGATGGGGCCCCAAAAGGGGGGAGGTATCAAGGGTGTTATTAAAAACCCGACGTAACTCGACTTCCCCTCATGCTACTGCTGTGGTTGAGTTTGGGCCATTAACTGAAAGACTTTGTGCTCATTTTTTCATTTTAATTTGACGTCTCACTTTTTTTGTGCTTTGTGTGATTCTGGGCAAAATGGACGCGTCATTTACACGGGTTCCGCTTAAAAAATTTGGGTTTGTTTTAAAAAAGATTGGGGTTTGCCAAAAACTGATATCAAATAAAATAATAAAATAAATATAAGGCTGAAAGTACAGCTTTTTCACCCTCTTTTTAAAAATAATTTTCTTAATCTAAAACACGAATACATATGTATGCAAGGCACCACAGAAAATTCATTGGGAACCTTCACGGTGCCTTTTGGAAATACTTAAGCAAAAGCATTTTGCAGAATGGCTAGTGAGTGAATGCCGCTGCGTTTCAAATTAAAAGGGAATGGCACCTAATGAATGGCTTTTGAGCTGGTCTCCTTTTTGGGGGGGGTCGATACTTTCCCATCAGCAATTAAATTAGTCAGATATTGTCTGGGGGGGTTTTCCCCGAAGGGGGATTACCAAACGGGAAATTTACGCCAGACAAATGGATCACAGGATGGATGGGGAGGACCGACATGAGTATTTGCAAAAAATTTTGTATAAATCTAGGGGGTTTTTGCGATAGATCAAATGTTTGAATTAATTTCCCGTATGTAATTAATTTACTTTTTTAATATAGCTTGACTTTTGCAGATATAAGGCTGAGGTTCCTAAACATTTTTGTCTCATCGACCCCTTCATGTTTTTTTTTTGGGTAGACCACCCCACATAATATTGAATTTTTGCAAATTTATCAACTTCCAATCAACTTTAAAATTTTTCAGTGTCTTTTTAAAATTTTCTTTCTCTGTCTAGCCCCTACTACTTACTTTTAAAAAATTTAAATTTCTAATTGTAGTAAATAGGTTTAAAAATTAAGAGAAACGATGTTTAAATTTAAAATTAAAATGAATTAATCCGAAAATAACTATTGAATGAAATAGCTGATCAACAAACAAATGCTTTTAGTGAGCGGAATGAATCTGGAGCGTCAGTAACAAATTTCAACATATGGTATTAATATTGCCAGGTTTAATCCTAAATCTCGAAAAGTAGACGCTTTATTCTATTTTTTTTTTCTTACTTTTTCCTATTGTAGTATTACCATAGTCGAATTTCAAACGTAGTTTCAAAACCGAATAAAGGGCATTTAAAATTTTCAATGTAAGTTAAAACATCAATAACCTTTTAGCAAATTTTTCGAAAGAATGATGGTTCCTGTTTTCATAAAACTTACGCTGTCCCTTGCAATTGCAAATAAACCTCTATAAAATTTTTAAACGTTAAATAGGTAAAATTGGTTCCACTTGAAAATTTTTTTAAAAAAAATTTTAATCATGATCTGTTCAATGAGAACGATTATCATAGAACCCAATTTACAACTCATGAACCTCCAAATTATTTTTTCACTGACGTAGACCCCTTGCAGATCGCCATAGACCCAGGAGGTCAAAAAACCACTTTGGGACCCTACTGTAAATATAGAAAAGAATGGTGAAATTTTTTGGGCCCCCTTTTTAAAAAAAAATTGTCCAAATTTTGGAGAAGTTTTTCTTTTTAAAACCCTTTCCAATATGAAAAAATTTTTTTTAAACGGGCGAAAATTTTGGGGAATTTAACCCCAGGACCCAAGAACCAACTTTTAAGAAAAACTTTTGAGTTGTAAAAATAAGATAAAGATTGTATGGGGTGATGTTAGTGAGGGCCCTTTTTCACAACAATAATCCGTCTTCAATTATTTTTAATTTTTTGTTCATTACTATTTAGATAATATTAAGAACACATTTCGTCTTTTAAAGGGGAAAGGGGTTTTCCCCGTCTTCAACGTCAAAAATGTATTTCAGTAGTTTCTAAAAACCCACGGGGGGTGATGTCGTTTTGCATCCCCTCATCTTTTTTAAAAAGCATGGCGTTGTTCATCATGCATCAAAAAACCGGGACAGGCTCCCAAAACACTGAGCTGCTGTGAGAGAGTCCCCCAGTCTTTAACTTTTGTCAATGTAACCTCTCCATTTTACACATTTTAATAGAATGTCCAAAATATTCACATCTAAAAGAAAACCCCTTTTTTAACCCCAAATTTTTATTTGACTGTTTTTGGGGGGGAAACCCCCATCCAAATTTTTTTTGCTTTTTTACGTTCAATTTACAAAAAAATAAAATTTTTTTAAAGGTTTTTTATTATGTCTTTGGGATTTGATTTGGTTTTTAATTAGTTTTAAAAATTTTATATTTGTATGATTTTTAGCATGTATTTTTATGCTTTTAAAAAAATATTTTTTTTCTTTTAAAAGGAAGGTTTACAGCTTCGAAGTTCCCCCTTCGCCATTAAAATTCAAACTCAAACCCAAAACATTTGAAAATTTTTTTCTAAACATGACAGGAAAATCTGAAAGTTTTTTTGGAAATAACGGCCGGCACCACAATTGTAAAAGAAAAATAAAAAACACGAATTTATAGCAAAAGTAGTACAAATTTATGGGGATTCGGGGAATTTTTTCGATCTAAAAAAATTGACCCGGGGCTGAACCTTGTTCTTACATTTATTGAAGACATTATAAAGAATCATGAATTTTAGTAATTTAAAAGAATCTTCTCCTACCAGCCCTTTTTAAAAACCCATTAAAAGTTTCTGCATTCCAAATCAAATCATTTGCTAAGCTAATCCATTCTTTTAAACGAGATTAAAGGTTCTATTAAAAAATCCAACCTTTTGTAAAAAACAAATTTTTTTTTTGGGAGTTTTGGACCACAGATTTTCAAATAAAATATTAAATTTTTTATAAGCCAGATTTATTCATTCCTTAAATAAGTTTAATATTTACTAAAACCCCATTTTTGGGAAAACCAATTTCCAGATTTAAGCAAATTATTTCCTTTTTTTTCCCAAAAAAAGGATTCTGTTAATTACATGACGGGAAAAATTAAAAGCATTTACTGTTCCCAATGAAATTTATTTTTTCAAATCTTTACACCAAAAAGGTACTTATTTATTAGGGGGAATTAGGACAATATAAAAAACACATTTTTTCTTATTTTGACAAAAAAAAGTGAGTGAGTGTTATTTAAGTCACCCCCCAAAACAATACGAGGGCTTTGTGAGGGATCTAGTAAATCTGAACCCCGAATAAATGACGGGGATGACATCTGAGTTTTATTCTTCTCCAAACTTCCACATCCCCTCTAATTGGGAAAAATTTTAACCCCTCGGAGTTTTTAAAAAATGTCGATATTGTTGCAAAAAAAAAGACTTCTATATATTAAAATTTATTATAGTTGGGCCCGCTCGGGAATCACGACAACCCTCCATTAAAAGTTTAATTAGAGTTGAGAAAAAAAATAAAAATTTTTAGGGGAATGCTTTAAAAATTTTTTTTGATGTTGATAAAAAAACAAAAGACAGGGTTTTTCAAAAATTAAAAAAATGTATTTCAAAATAAATGCAAAGTAAACTTTAAAAGTAGGGAAATATTTTTTTAAAATTTTAAGAATACACCCTTTTTCATAGAGTCGTTTTGTTTAAATGTCAACCAATTCCGGGAAACTAGTTGTTCTTTTAGATTCCCGATTTTTTATTAAAATTTTCGGTTTTTCTTTCAATTTAACACATATAAGGGGTAATAAAAAAATATATTTCATTTAAAAATACATATAAACTATAAACATCCTCGAGTCTATCCCTTTTTTCCGACAGATTTTTTTTTTTCAAATGTCTGGAAATCTTTAACCATTTTTTGTTTTTTTTCTTTAAAATGGAAAAGGGGAACCAAACAATTTAAATCCGGACCCCCAAAAATTTAAAAAAACCGGGTTTTTGTTTTGGGAAAAAATCGCAAAAAGAGCCCTTTTCTGCAACTTTTAATTTGTTTTAAAATATCTTTTTTCAATTTTATTTTCAAAAAAGGTTTCCCCCGTCTTAGAACCCATTAGATCGAAAAAACTGAGAATTTACGTGACTTTTAAAAAAAGGGTTTTTATTTCCAGGTAAAGGGAAAAACTCCATTATGCATTTTTAAAATTTTTGTAAATTTAAATTTAATTTTTCAGATATATTTCTTTAAATGGAAGATAACAAAATCTAGTATTGCATATTATTTTACTTTAAATAAAATAAAAACCCCCTTTAAAAAAATGAAATACAATCTATAACCATTATTGTACGGGGGAAGAACTATATTTAAAAATTTTATAGAATATGCTGCATATCAATATTATCAAGTTTAAACGTATGGGTTTATTTTTTTGCATGAAAAAAAGCTTTAAAAATGTCCCATAGATAAAAAATAAAAATAATAGAATTAAATAAAGGAAGAATATAAAAAAACGGGGAATTTTTTTTTTCCCGATACGTATTTTAAAAACAAACTTATTCTTTAAAATTTTTTTCTATTAGACTGTTTTTTAAAGTATTTACCTCAAAGTATTTTTTTTCAAATATTATACAAAACGTTGCCATTTCGTGTTTAAATTTTTGACGAGCAAATTGTTTTCTTCTTTGTAAAGGGGAAAACATTTCGTAGCTTCATTTCCTTAAAAAAACTTTTTTTTATATAGTTAGTTGACAAAAAAATCGCGTTTGGTAGAAATTAAAAATTCTAAAGACTTTTCCGTTTAAAGATAAAATTTTTTTTGTAATTTTTCAGACTTTGTTTTTTAAATTTTTTTTTAATTTTGTTTTTGCCTTGATTTTTAAAAACTCTAAAAAAAATTGTATTAAACAAAAAACCCAATTTTAAATTTTAATTTGGGAAAGGGAAAAAAAAAAAATCAGTAACGTTTATATATTTGTAAATTTTTATAAAACGAAATAAGACTGATATTAATCTAATTTATTTTATGACACAGAATCAACTTTAAAATATTTATACTGTAAATATTAGAAAAGTTTAAACAATAAACTACATCATACAACCTTGACTTCAAAATAGTAAGGCGTTCTCATTATTTTTTTAACATTATACAAGGGATGTTCCGGAAGTAAGTTTTGCCCCCTTTTTTTTAAAAAGAACATGGTACTTTAGGTGAAACAAACAATTGCTTTAAGAATTTATGGTTTGACAACGTTTGTCGCGTCTGCGTAAAAGAAATGACGCATGCGCAGAACGCTGAAGAAGGGAGAGCAACAGCAGACCGACGTGCCCGAGGTTAATCGAGTATAAATCATGATGGCAGACAGACATGAGCAGACTATGTAGTTGACACTGGAAATGAGTGCAGTTATCCAGTATTAATAAACACCACGTGTGTCATCCAAGAATGCCTACGAACAGAATAGAATGAAGAGGTTATGTCTCAACAAATGGTTAGTCGCTGATGTTGCATGTTCAGGAAAGGAAGTTGAAATGGGTCCCTACACATGCACCAATGAAAAAATCATTGCAGACCGTACGAGAATTCCTCACATCGTTGGGCAACAAGTTTTACCAGTAGATTTCTTGAAAGTGTTTGAACGTTGAGATAAATATTTCTATGTTTGTGGGTCACTATGTCGAAAAATAGTTCAAGATTCCCAGTTTGTGATGCCTTGGTGTATTTTGTGTTTTGGGAGTCAAGTTTCGTGTAAAAACAATGACGAAAATTACTTTCGGAACGCCCATCGTGCATTTTTTTTTAAATAATTACTTTGAACGCACCTTAAATACATCTATATGCGTACTTCAAGTTGTGTAGGTTTATTCGTTGCAATTTATAATTCAATTTTTACTTTGAAGCTCTACATAAAATTTTTATTTAGTTTAGACTCTTTTTAAGCTTTCCGACTACGTTCAGAACCGTGATTTTGCAAAAGCGTATAAATGAATAATATTTATGATATTTAGTGTCACTTAGATTAGAAAACGTATATAAAAGAGTTTTAAGAATATTACAACATTAAAAAATTATTTAAGTACAATATTTTGACAAAAAAAAAACATATAAAATGATCCATTTTCAAAACATTCTCCTTGTGAAAAATGCTTCTATTATAATAACATTTTGCCTGTATATGGCTCAGACCTCTGTACAGAGGCTGAACTAGAATTTTTGAAATATACAGCTTAGAAGTGGATTTATCCATGTTTTACGAGAAATTTTAAGAAAAAACGCCGATAATTATTTCCATTGGTTGTAACTATGAAAATAATGTGAATTTTTCAAAAATCATAGTTGAGCTTCTGTACAGAGGTTTGAGCTATATACAGGCAAAATATTATTATAATAGAAGCATTTTTCCCGAAAGGAGAACGCTTTGAAAAAAGGTTATTCTGTCAAAATATTGTATTTGAATAATTTTTTTTTGTAATAATATTCTTAAAATAATTGTACACATGTATTACAATCTAAGTGACACTGAATATCATGAAAATATCAATTTATGCGCTTTTTTAAAATCACAGTCCCGAACGTAGTCGGATACCTTAACTGAAAACAAAAGCTTTTTTCGCATTTGTGCTAAATTTGAAAAATATAAGTATTTCCATACAATGTGATCAAGTTGACGTTCTATTAAAAATATCTCTTTGCTTAATTTTAAAGCTATCAGTTTTGTTAGGTATCATATTTATATTCAAATAGACATTTTATGCCACTGCTATCAGTTGCAACAAAAATTATGGTAAATAATATTGGAACGTTTATAAAAGAAATGAAAATTGTTAATAAACTAATGTAAACAGACTAACAAATACACGAATTTCTGATTTCAGCATTAAATTTTTCAAATTCGTAGGCAGTTTACAATACTTTAAAACATGATACAGATTAATTAAGCCCTCTCACACGAAAGATGTCTCTAAAAGTAAAATACATCAGCCTACTGTGCCATTTACTTCAATTTTATGAAACTTTATTCCACAGACAAAAATATATTCGCCTTCCTTTAATAAAGACAGGGAAAAGAGCACCGAAATATATATCAATACATATCTATCAATTAAATATAAATTTCAGCGAACAATGCAAAAGCTTGTTTCCCATTATGCGAGGGCATTTTCTTTCTGGCGGTTTTAAGGAACCTTTTCCGCAAACTAATGCGTTTTAACACATCTCAAAACCCTACCTTCGCCTCCAAATTAACCCTACAAAGGATTTTTACCGAACATGAAAATCGGCTTTACAATTAATATACTTTCACTCTTTTGTAATTACTCTGTCTTGTGCAAAGGATATACCTGCACTTTTCTTTTCTAATGGACCGCAAAAGGAAACTTGAAACTTTTGCGGGCGATATTTCAGGGCGAAAATATTGAAGAAGCTATTGGTTTCCGATGGCTTGCCCGTAGATGAAAGCGTTCGCAACGGGGGAGATATAATGAAGTATTACACTTTTTGGGTTCTGTAACAGATAATGAGTCCATCGAAATATAGAAGGAAAAGGTATTTTAGAACTTTTAGGAGCTTAGGGGTTCCGAAACTTTTGGAAGGAATTTTCGCAAATTGCTTGGAATGTCTTCAATACGCGTTAGGCCTCTTGGCCTCTGTGGTTCATAAATTTCAGCTATCGAACACAGCGTCAGATATTTTATTTATCCGCTGCTTCGCGCTTTTATAGGTGGGATATTCGATTCGATTAGATGTTCTAAATATCGTTCGTAAAATAAACACTTCGGAGACTTGTGGCAACACCGTTTAAATTATTTTTGCGGTGAAAAGCCGGCGCGATTGCTTACGTGAAGCTTCGATCGGTTGGTTTGCTTTGCTTTACTTAACTAGGATCAATGTGGTTCTATTTTGGGAAGATGGCTAACAGAGATTTTTCAGGATAATGAGTGTATATTGATTTTTATCTGATGGGAGTGTAAAAAGAATAAGTTTTGCTTAAAATGAAATGTTATTCTGAAGTGAAGAAACGCAAAAAGGAATTTATTGTTTAATAATGTAGTGCGCTTCTTTCGAAGGAACATTGAAGCAAAAGCAAAATGAAAGCTTTAGGGAGATCGAAGCTTTTAAAATGTGTGTTTAGAATTCTATTTGTTTTGCTGCCGATAATTTAAAAGCTTTATTGTAACTTTGGTAAGATGCTCTTTGTTTTGTATAACATTTCAAAAAACTCAGGTTAGCGATTTAGTTATATGCTAAATTATCTCTTAAGCAAACAGTTTTCATTTATTGTTTTATTAGAATGCGTGTTAATAATTAAAACAATATAGCAACTTGAATGAATCCTTTGAAAGACTTTTTTTCTGTCGAAATATCAACCGCCTGTCCTGTAAAGGTATATGTATTAAAATGTATAAGATGAAGTAGGTAATACAACAAAATATTTCTATTAACCCTTTAACTGGCGATTAAAAGTTACGCGATTCGCTCCCCAGGTCCACTGATTTTCACATAGGTACGCGTATGCAGTGTATTGGGAGAAAAGTCAGAATAAGCAAAATTTTCTCTGAAATAAGTAAATCCTTTGCAAACATGGTTAAGGTCATTTTATAGAATTTCAGAGCCTTCGGAATAGTTTTAATGATAGCAGCGCAAAGAAAAGAATCGTATATCTGAAGGACGGATATATATGTCCTGACACATAACACAAAAGTTAAGCAAGATGGAAATATACGCCGGTGGCACTTAAGAGATTAATATTACGTTTTTAAGTTATCCTTTTATGGGAAATCCAAAAAACAAACTATTTCTATTGTAGCAGCAATGACCATCCATACTGCAAAGATTAATGTGTGTGCAATAAAATTTATTTAAAAAAATCAGTAATGTAACAAAATAATCACGATTAATAACACATTTTTATCTTTTTATGAGAAATCTTTTAAGGTACCATTTCATTCGGTTGAAATATCGAACCCCGTCCTGCAAATAATTATACGTGTATCTCAAAATTTATAGCATAGTCAGTAAAATAACATAATATTTTCTATGAATAACACATTTTTTAAGTTATTCTTATGTGTAAATTCTTTAAAGGACTACTTCTTTCGGTTGAAATACCGACCACCCATCCTGTAAAGATATATGTATCAAAATTTATGTGATAAGATAGACAATAGAACAAAATATTTCTATAAATAACACTTTTAAGTTATCCTTATATAGTTTATTACAGAAATAATAATAATAGTTTTTAAAAATATAAGAGTATTATTTATTGGTCCTATTTTTAATCTTAATGCTTAAAGCCACTGAACTTTAATATTTTCTAGACCTTAGATCAAATAACAGCACCATATTTATTGCAATACAAAAACTCACAAAACTGTGCAATAAAAACGAATAGTTAACTAATAAAAACCAACACAACTGTTGAGGCGATAAGTCTAGTTTTAAAAAAAGTACTAAAATGTAATAAGTACTTGAAGCGAAACGTGCTTTTCACAGGTTGAATCATTTCAGTTGTCTTGTATAAGCGAATAAAAAATAAGACATTCATGAAGTTGCTGAAAATAATGCATCCTAAAAGGAATCGGTTTCGAAGAAACTTCAGATAAAGATCGAAGCTTGGAGCAATTGCAATCCATCACAAAGTAACAAACTGAACAGCGACAAGTAGGCGAAACAAATAATGGACTAAACCACGTTTGTTTGAACAGCCTATACATCTTGAAAACTTAGTAGAAATGAACTTTTGAATACGGCTGACAAGTTTAATTGCATTTCTTTCAGAAATATACAGAGTGCTCATTTAAAGACTTGAAATCTTTACTCTAAATCATGGAGACGCGTTGCAAATGAGTGTTCAAGAACTTAGACATATTTCTTGCTTTCAAAAATAACAACGACGGATACTCATTTAAACAAGTAATAAAAAAAATAATATTTAAGTCAATTCCTACTCAGATCAACAAAGAAAATTTTTATTTTAGCTACTTTTTATTAAATAGTTACAATTAATATAAATATGTATATACATAGGACAAAATCACAACATTAAGTGGTAATTCCTTCCTTCCTCAGAGGCACGACAGCCCAGGTTAAGCCTTGGCCTTCTCAAGAAGCCTTTTCCAGGCCAGCTTTCTTCCTGCCAGTGTTCTCCCCCTACAATTTCTAGTTCTCAAAACTATAAGATCTTTTTAAATGGTAATTAATTTTTATTAATTATCATTAAAGTATCGTATTGTCATCCAAAACAATCGTGTATATAAAATTTCAGTTCAACTGAATGCTTTAAAACGTGAGAAAAAAATGCCTTTTCAAGTTTTGACACAAGTCGCCAAAATTTGAAAAAAGCGTTTGAAAAAAGTCTTCAAAAATGATGCCAACGTGGCTGTGTGTATTTGTGATTCTTTAAATAATTAATTTTAATCAATTAATTTTTATTAATTATAATTAAATTATTATATTGTCATCCAAAAGAATCGTGTATATAAAATTTCAACTCAATTGAGCGCTTTAAAATGTATTTTATTAACGATTGAAACCTCCACCAAGATAAATAAATAAATATATAGAGAGTGTGAGCTAATAGTAAGAATTGAAAAAGCAAACGCGTTATTAATCAGTGGACAAATTTATGTAATGTAAAGGAAGCTTTTTTCATTAAATAATGGAATGGAAACTTTTCCTAAAATCTTCATTATCTTTAACATGGCCAATTAACCTCGTAGCTTAAAAGGCAAAAAAAAAAAAGTATGCGTAATATTTTAGTTTTGTTATGTATAATTTTATTTCAATTGTGCAAATTTCATGTCTTCTTTACTTCAATTCATTGCTTAATAAATTGCTAAATGTTATAACTGTAATATTAGAAATCTGAAAATTAAATACGGAATAAATAAACGAATATGCATCTTAATTAAAATATATTATTTCTGAAAAACACATTTGTTCAATACATAAATCTTCCTTTTTAATCATTCAATAAAAAAAGCAGTAAACAAGCTTACACTTGACTAAAATTGGCACAAATAAAAAATATGGTAATAGTTGAATGTAAAAAAAGTTATAATAATTCATGAATAAAAAAATCATGATACATACAGTTGAAACAAGAATATAAAAAAATGAGTTAATTCCTACTTGGGTCAACAAAGAAAAAATTTATTCTCCTTACTTTTTATTAAATAATTATAATTAATATAAAAATATGTATATACATATAACAGAATCACAATATTAAGTGGCAAAAAACCTTTTAAATTGATGTTAAAAACCCTTTAACCACATCAAATTTGTAATTACATTTTTTAATAAAAGTTGAATATAATAGGTAAGAATTTATCTTAAAACTAGTGCAAAGGAATTCTGGCATCTAGCTAGCATATGATTTTATTCAGGTTAAGTTAAATCTTCATCACAAATTTAACAAAAGCTGTTTCATCCAATGGTGCTGCCATTTAGAGGAATAATATCTACTGAACATCTCAAAAACGAAAATTTGCTTATTAAATCCAGTTAATGAATTAATATTTGAAAAAACTGTATTAACATCAAGTGTCATCCACTACAAGTTTCAAAAAATATATTTAAATTTGAATGGATGAATAAAAGTATTTTATTAACGATTGAAAATTTCAACTAGATATATAAATATATACAAGGAGAGTGTGAACTAATAGTAGGAGAATTTAATAAAAACATATATTAATAGATAAATATAATGAAACTAGCCAAATGAATATAATAAAGTATATTAGTTATAATGAATACAAAATAAAAAATCTAAACATGAATGTGTGTAAATTTTGAAAAAATGTGGGGTTGTTTTTTTAAATAAAAATGTTATAAATGCAGTGTATAATATCATTGTGTGTGGGGGGTGGCTTAGGATGTCAGAGAGCAATCAACTTTTCATTTAGAATCTGTTTGATAACATTAACTTCAATGCTGCAATCATGTGATTTTTAATTTAGAGACGCTTTTGATTAAGTGCTTTGTCATTACTTTAATCTTTTTGTTAGCTTATTCTGATAGGCATAATATCAAATCTTATTATAAACTGCTATGATTACTAAGGAACTAGTTCTCAAGAAAAAAATCGAAAACTTTAACATAACTCTACGAGGGAGGCGCAAGTATATTGTAAAGTCGAAAACAAAAGATTATGTTAAAAAATTATTAATTTGCTAAAATTAAACAAACAAAATACATTCTAACATAATAAAAAATAAAATACACATTTACATTGATTTAATACACTTATAAATGTATCAGTACTCTCTGTACAATTGATTTTATAATTAATTTAACAATGCTAAGTTAAGAAAAAGTTTAATAATTACCAATAACTCCATGGGCTTTTTTGTCATATATAAAATAATATACCAAAATGAACACTTATTTTGATAATTTGCTAGGTTTTATAATTAATCCCTTAACTGTCGATTAAAAAATACGCTATTTGCTTTCCAATGCCACCATTTTCCACGTAGGCGCATGTATGTGATGTATTGGGGGAAAAGGAATACAAATAAGCAAATTCTCTGAAATAAGTAAATTCTTCCCAAACACTGTCAAGGTCCTTTTATTGCATTCCAAAATCTTTGGAATAATTTTATGGATAGCAGTGAATAGAAAATATCGTACTTCGGAAAGAAGTATATATACGTCCGGGGTATTTAACGCACCGATTGAGCGAGACGTATGTATACGCCCTATGGCACTTAAGAGGTTAAAGTGGTATTGTAGTTTTAGTGTCACAGTACAGTATTATCTAATTCAATACATTGTTATTGTATGGAGAGGGGGGCTCGATAAAAATTATGATTGAATATAGGGTCGCAGATATTGAAAGTTTGAGAAGCACTGAATTATTGTCTACGAGCTTGCGACCTTGACTACCCATCTACCTTTGCCACAAATTATTATCTAAGAAATAAATCAAGTTATACTCACTGGATTCCTGAATTAAATAATAATATCTCTCTCCTAGAGAGTTTTAATTCTTTGATACATAGGTATGTGTTCATTTTTCTAGATGAATGCTTAGAGAACAATATTTTTAAGGAAAACTAGAAAAAAGGCATTTCATTTCTGTTCTTATCTATTGCGCATGTTTTGATAAACGACCTTGGTTTTCAGTAAAGAGTCATAAAAAGAAGAGAATAAAATCATAAAAAATAAAGTAACAAAAAGAGTACAGAAACCTAAATATATCAAATTTAGATTTTGTAATGTTGAATTACTTAATATTCTAATTATAAATCCAAGATTTATAATGTTTCTTCATCCATAAAAAAAATTAACAAAGTTTATTTTTTTTTATGATTATGATTATGAAAAGAATTCGGAACATTTTTTATACTTTTACGGTCTTTCTTTATCAAGACTAAAACATTTTATATTTCCTCCAAGATAATCAACTTTTTCCGTTGATGTCTCTTGCAATGCTTATAAATTTGCAAAACTCTTTACAACTAATTTGCTATTCACATTAATATTTTAAAAAGTTTAAAAATTTCCTTTTAGCTGTACAAAAGAGATACTATTTTAATATTTTATGATTCCTGAAAGAAAATCCCTTTCTTAAAATCCCTGTTACTTCCTAAAAAAATGTACAAAATTTTTCCTGTAGAATTAAAGATATTTATCACAAATTCCAAACAAATGTTATGCATACGATATTTCATCTTGGATATTATACATGAGTGTACCAAGCTTTCTCAAGCTTTCAATACTTGCGACCTAATTTTCAATCATAATTTTTATTGCTCCTCCCTCCTTACAATAATAATTTATTGAACGCAATAATAAATGTGCTTTGATTCTAAAGCTACAATACAACTTTAATTATAAACCGTACAAATTAGCAAGATAAGTATTAAATTTTGCATATAATTTTGAATATGACAAGCTCACATATGGGAGTCACTAGTATTTTTATTAGACTTATTCTTAACTTAACATTGATAAATTGATTATCAATTATATTGTGAAGTACTCATGCATTTATATCATATTAGTGTAAATGCGTATTTTTTTAATATTATTATGTGTGTTTTATATTCGTATTTTTTCCCCTAATTGGGCTGCGCATTAGTAATAATCTTTGCAGACCTAGTACATTCCCCAGGAGCTGATATGACTTTTTAACGTGGCACTATATAGGCAATACCAATTACCGCAAGTATATTTGTAGTTTGTTCTACTTCCTTTCAGTAAAACAATAATTTTAATTTAACTTATTTTCGACTCTCGATATGCCTCCCCTCAGGTCATCACAAACCCCAGCGCCTCACAGTTTGAGAAACGCTGGTGTATATACTTTAAGAACTTCAAACAGAGAAACAAAATAACAGAATGAAATTATGCAGAAGCTACGGAGATAACTCATATACCTATTTTTGAGTACTGTTAAGCATGTTTTTCAGTTCAAAAATTGAAAATTATTATGAGCTATTTTAACTGAAAAGTATGCCTTCTTTTAAATTACTCAACTTCTTTTCCTAAAGTAAAGAATGTAAAAGTGTACATTTTACATTATTTACATATGTATAAGTTATATATTCTTCTACATATACATAATTCTATTTTCGTAACTTATATCAAACAGCTTGTATTGTATACACTCCAATAAAAACAAATAAACTAGAATAAAGGTATGCCAAATTCTCAGATAAATCTAGAAGCTTACAAAGTTTTATCACTTAAATACCATGTACTGCATTTGAAATTAAAGGCTCCATGAATAACTTAAAACATATAGCCTGGAGTAATTCTCTTAACTGCAGTTTTAGAACAAAACCAAACTTAATTAATTTGTATTAAACAGTAATTTGCTGATCCAGTATCAAATGCAATTAAATATAAAAGTATGACTACCACTTTGTAATTAATCTTCTAGTTTTTCTTTGAAAATTAGAATCCAAAACGAATTCTTTGTGTGGAATTTGGAATAGCTGGATATTTCTCAGAGCCTTTTCTTGCTCCTGTCTCGAGGAGGATATGAAAGAAATATTATAAAACATTATAGAGCAAAATTTACCAAAATTTAATTAAAAGTACTAATGCTGAATTAACAGAAAAGTATTCTCTTCAAACCTATATATAGAGTTAAGTAAATTCATCAATTTATAAAATTCTACTTTTGCTTAACTCATGAAGAAACAGAATTTTTCAAAAATAAAGAACTCAATCTTTTTAATTGCTGACGTTCTTTATTTTACTTTACGGTAAATGGGGCTTTATTGTTCTTAAAAGAAAAAAATTGAAAAAAAGAGTGTTTAAAATAGATTTACATTTGTTATTACAATATTTTTTTAATATTTTGTTCTTACTAACTTATTTTTTAATATAATTAAAGACATGAATTAATTTCCCATGTTACTTTAAATTATTAAGACTCTTCTAATTTTGTTTTAAAAGTGAATGCTATTAAATAATTTAAAATTTTTTTCAATATTAACACATGTGAATAACAAAGAACACATGAATCACGTATATAAGAAATTATACTCATTACCTTGTATATAAGAGACTATACTCATTAGCTCAGTGGTTCTCAAACTTTCACTACTGGCGACCCAATTTTCAATCATAATTTTTATCGCGCTCCCTCCCCCCTCCAAACAATAATTATGTATTGAAGGAATAATATCATACTTGGAAAGCTAAAGCTGCCAAAATACTTACCATAGTTATAACCGTAAAAATTAACAAGATATTACATTTTGTATGTTACTTTTACAACATATATTTTTATTTTTTACTTTTAGTTCGATTCATTATAAAAGCGTGTTTGTTTTAAACCATAATTTATTTTATTATTTTTACCATACACGATAAAAAAAATACAATTCCAGTGAATAATTTAATTAAGAGAAAATATATTTACCTACTTTCAAGGACTCTCAATTTTCTTTAATAATTTGAGAAAACCAATAAAACTAAAGAAAATGTTCCTTAAATGTGCCCTTAATAAAGGACATAAATCATATACTTTTCTAAGTTAACAATACAGGAACGTTATTTTCCAGCAAAACACTGTCATATTTTGTTCATTGCTATTGTAGTTTTGTTGTCGTTTGATGGACTACAAATAGCATTTTGAACTTTTTTCCCTTGCGTCTTTTGACAAGCAAGAGCTTACATTTATGGATCACAGTTTTCTCTTACAGAGTTCTTTGTGCTGTTATTTGAAAATTCTCAATTCAACTCAAACGTTCCATGTCTATCGCTTTTCACATACTTACTTTCGCCATTCTGATTAATATGCACATTTCAGCAGGTTCTTCAATTCTTGGATCAGTTTCAAACTTTTTCAATAGAGATCACAGATGCCCATTTTTTTAAATATTCTGGCTATCAGCTTCGGCATTTATAAACCATAATAAGTCGTACAACGACAACAATCAAAACCACTAAGTAGTTCATGCAAGTTAAAGTGCAGCATGCCATAGAAAATATTTTGAACAAAAGTGGCTACGCAGGAACTCGATCAAAACAAGTACCTTGATGATAAAAAATGTTTGCCATTCTCAAAAGAAAGTATTATTTGGTGACAAATTATTTTAGCTCCCCATTAAGAGGATAGAGGATACTGTCAGTATCACTGTTAACGAATAAACAGTTTTTCCAGAATTAGTCGACGTATTTCAAGGCTCTTGCGCCTCATGCGACCGCCCCCATATTCAATGTCAGTTCTAAAACAATTAAGTAAAACAAGTTTTCGTTATGCATTATATGCTTCCTCAGAATACCTATAAAAATACATCTTTGGCCAAACAATCCTTCTAAGTGCTCAACATATGTCCATATATCATGTAAAACTCATTCAGCTACAAAAAAAGCAACAGAAAAATATTATTTGCAACTTTCCCTAAAAGAAAAGAGACGGATTGAAACATACCGGTAAAGTTTGAAGGTCAAATATATGATAATCAGTAGCATTTAAGGGGTTAAAAAGAAACGTACGTCTCTATCGAAGTAGCCAAACAAATGTATTTTTTGCTTAAGTTATAGGATCAACGATACAATGAGCGTTTTGAAGTGAATCTTTTTTGGATGATCACTGTGATGATATATATAAATTATAATAGCGTAAATGTATTTTCTTATGTCAGAAAGTATTTTGTTTACTTCATTCCAAAAAATTATTTTTTTTAAACCTTTATTTTCAATATGCTCGCACCCCTCGCAGGGTTATCAAGTGCCTCACAATCTAGGCACGCCCCACAAAGTTTGGAGCAGAAACACTGCATTAGCTTGTTGATAAGAAAGTATACTCATTAGCTCCTATATAAGAAAAGTATACCTACAGTTTCTATATAAGAAAGTACTCATAATATGCTACATTATATGTTGAAATTACACTCATTAGTTTCATATAGCAGTGAAACCTATTAACTTGTATGTAAGAAACTATACTCATTAGCTTGTATAAAAAAACTACACTTATTAGCTTCTATATAAGAAAGTATACTCATAACAGCAATATAAAATTATACTCATTAGTTTCTATATAAGAAAAATCAATAGTTTGTGCTGCAAGAAACTATACTCATTAGAATTTAGCAAAAACTACACTTGCTAGGCTTATATATAAGAAATTGACCGTTACTTACCCGCTTCACTGGGTATTTCAGGATATTGTATGATCATGTCCTTTTTTTTATATTATTGGTATCTTAATACTAGCGCGTTAAGGTTTCGATTTAACTAACTATCATTCTTATATATATATGTAAGATATTACGGTATTACGGGGAGATATTACGGTATTATTATATGTATATATAAATAAGATATTACGGGGATATTACGGTATATATATATATATATATATGCCATAATATCCCCGGTCAATTTCTTTAAAAACCCCTTTTAGCATATCTGTATTCAACAAAATAAACATGCGTGCCGAACTTCAATTCTGTAGGTCAAATTGCTTAAAAAGAGAATTTTTTTTTTATCTATACGCCTTCATAAAATCCGTCGTTAGGAGATTTCTACTCAACGAAAGGAGCATGCTTATCAAATTTCTTTTAATTCTGTAGGAGTAATAATTTTTTTTTTAAAAAAAAAGAAGTTTTTATCTAACTTCTCTCTCAAGCGCCTCTCCTTCCGGAATCCATTTCCACAAAACTCACTCTTAACGGTTCGCTATTCCACAAGAGACATGCTTACCAAATATCAAGTCTGGTCTAATAACTATGGAAATCTTACGATGAGTGAGAGAGCGAGTCCCTTGTCACCCATATTTTAAAAAATAGATGTAAAAAATATCCATTTATTTTCAATGTCTTACTGATTATATGATAGGTATTACTGAACGTTATTTTTGGCGCACAAATAAAATATTTACAATAAATTTCCTTGAAATTTTCATTAATCTTTTTAAAAATAACTAATTTTAAAAAAGCATTTTTAAAAAAATAAATTTTTTTTAGTTTAAAACGTGACTGTGTTAATTAGAATTACAAAATATTTTGAAAGCCTTGCTCCGCCTGAAAAGAATTATTTTTAGCCTTAAGAACTAATTTAATGCAAAAAACATTTTCATTAAAACATAACCTTTTCATTAATCTTAAATCTTAAGAAAAATGTTGCAGCTTTATAAATGTATAGTATTTTTATCTGCTTGTAAAATACATGGCCGAATAACTGCTAATCCACTGCAATTCAGTGATATAAAATCATATCAATCAAAAGCACCCAGTTTAAATCCCGGTAATCGGGGTCGTAGCATTTCATCAATTCCTTCCCAGTTACACTCCCACCCATCAAAATGCCACTTTGGAAATTCCAAAGTAGTGGCTTGAGGAAAGAGCGTAGTCTCAAAAATAGAAGCAATATGAGTTTCATGCACATACATGCCACCTCCTCCGGCCAAATTTTCCAGGAACAACCAGCAGCTTAATTGCTATTTACTTTAATTACGCCAAAGCCTGATGCTGCGAGTGACAGGGAGCCGCCATAAAGTCCACCTCCATTTCGTAAATTGCCTTTAAAACCTCGAGGAAACCGGAGTCCATATTGATGATATCATAACCACAAAAGCATATCTGAGGAAAGCGTGGCATGAAGAGCAGAGACGCCATTTTTTGGATGAAGGCCGTAATATACACGTTTACAAAGTGGGATAGCGGTCATATGGAGCAAATACCACACAATAGAAAACGTTCTGGAAAAGCGTGCTATGCTTATATTTAGAGAAAATCTACGTAAAAATATCGTTCGTAGTTTATTATATATATGAAATTATAAAATAGATATATTATTTATAAGTTTAACTTAAACCTGATGATGCAAGATCATGTAATATTTCGTCAGCTTCTTTGGTGACACTCGCTAATCCTTCCCTATAGATTCTGGCACCACCTCTGCTCCAGGGATGGCAAACCAATAAAATCCTAGGAGCCCCATGTTAGCTCCGGGGAATTCCCACCTTCGCCATTCTTCCAATTTCTCACATCATACCTTTGTTCCTGCCGGGGTTCTTTTGCCTTTAAAAAGCATGTAACACGTGGCTTCAGTGCTCTTTCCGCAAATAAAACTCGCGTATACTAACAGCATCTTTAAAGTCCTAGCTGTCGTTACGGGTTCTTTAAATGTGTCATATATATATATATATATATATATATACATATTATATATATATATATTTATATTATATATATATATATATATATATATATATTTATTATATATATATATATATAGAAGGAAGAAGTATATAGAGTGTTATTGGAAAGAGCAGTATATATAGTTATATATATATTATTGGTTACATATATATATATATATATATATATATATATATGCTGGTTGGCGGCAGGCGTTATATTCTAATCCAACTGGCGGCTCTTACATCAGACCAACCACCTAACTGGAATATGTTCATCGTACCCAAATGACCAAGGTCATGAAAACGGGAGAGAGTGCACAGTAGACCTTGGCCCCTACGAGCCGCTGCACCACACTGAGTTGGGTTTAGTTTTTGTATACAAAGCCACAAAATCCAAAACACCTCCATCCCCACATCAGTCCGATCCAAGTTTTTTTCCACCTACTCTTCTGTATAGTGCACTGGCCTACAGTGATGTTCTGTACCAATCAAAAGAAGTTGTTAACGTACTTTTTCTTCTTACCGGTTTACTGTGTGTCCACTCACTCATCGAAATGTTAAAAAGTACTAAAATATTTTTCTTTTAAAAAAAAATTACTCTTACTTTTTACCGTAAAAAAAGGCTCAAATACCAAAATTTCCTTGTCCTTGTGGCAGTACTTAAAATAAAAATTAATTTTTGTTTAAATTTTAGTTTTTCTTTCACATACATACTGGAGAACATTTTTCCAATACGCAGTAGATTTTAGTACCCCGGCGAGAATTTCGATCTACTTTGATATATGTTACATGTTAAAGAATATTAAGTGTTTGATTCCCGAAGTAGGTATTGCCAACTTTGAACTGAAATAACATAACAGTGAGAAACATATATAACCAAGTGTAAAATAGTTCAATTCTTCAAATGGCTTTGGATTTTTCTTTTTGCGTTGTCATGGCGATCGTTTCCAACATACCTCTATAAGAATACTTTTTTGATGTCGAAAGAACATCATTCTATCATAAAATAACCCGTATTTTTAGAAAAGTGGAATTTTTTACATTTACCCATTATGAAAAAATATTAAGGAAGATTCAAACATTGTAAGTTTCAGGACAATTTTTAATATACCAAAGTATTATGTAGGCTATTGCTCAAACATCTTTAATTGTCTATTGTCTTAGAGCAGGCTTAGAACAAATTTTGAAATAGATAAATTGTCCCAACACAAACAATACAGGCAGTTCGGCTGTCAAGCAACCATAAATGGGTACAAACCCATTCACCCATATGATCCAGAGTGCCATAATGTAGGAAATTGCTGAATAACTGATTCCTCGCTGAAATGCACGCATAAAATGCCAGAAATACAGATTTGTAGTTTTATTACATATTACCGCGTATCTTCAAAGATATGTATTAATATAAATGTACAACATACACACTATTATCAACATAAATAATAAAGCCATGTGGTATGTATATACTTTTAAAGTTATTCATTAAAATAGAAATGAACAATATAAAAATATAAGTATTCAAATTAAAGTGTATAGTTGAATTTGCTATACATTGTTACGTTGATCGGGGGTTTATGTTCACGCGACCGTTGTTTAAGTTACAATTTATTGTAGAGGAAACAACTCTTTTAAAATGCATCTCAAATTGCTAAAATTTGCAAAAACAAACATCAAAAGATTTCACAGCTTCTACGCTCAGGACACAACCACAAAAAGTCGTCTAAAACATACGTAAATGCAAAGATTATTTGTAATAAAGCACCGTCACCCACCAAATTTAGCCGAGCTAATCGCCACCCGATTCCAGCGCAAGCACTACCGATCGCTAGTCAAAACAATACGACTCATTTCGCGAGCATCTCTATTTATAGACCTCGCGGATCCTCGAGAAAGATCAGCTTGTGTCATAGACGTAAAAATTAGCTATTTCTCCAATAAATTTCCAGAAGAATCCATAGGAAGTTGAACTACCCAAAATGGTCGCCACCATGTCAAGTCAAACCGGTCGTTGAAGTCACCACCGCTCTATCGCCAAGATTTCGCCAAGTTCCCATTAAATCACCATTATTTCTAAAAGGACGGCATTACGCAGAATATTAAGGCAGTTTTAACATACACAAATATCACATGGAGTAATATAAAATGCATTACACATCCAAATACAAATTACTTGATGACTATTTTGCCACAAAATTCGTAACACTTTTTAATACGAACTTTGTCCCTGCAACGTTTACCTATGTATAATATCATACAATTGATAAGGACTTGTAAATGTTCGGTTGTTGAATAACTTTGTGGATCTTAAAACATTGCAAGAGAAAAACTTGTCATTATGGAATGTAGAACTAAAAAAGAAAGTAGAGTATATGCCACTCTTTTCCTTTCAAATCAAATTTAAAGCAATGATCTCAAACAGCTTAAAATAGACATACACAAGTGCTACTTAAGTTTTTCTGTACCGTAATTTTGCTTTTCCATAATTTTAATTTATCATTAGTTTAAAAGCTATTGCTTTAGATCTGCCTCAAAAAATTTCAACAAACATTAAATAAAATGTGTGAGCTGTATATAGTGCCGCTGGAGTATCAAAATCATGCCCGTGCCAGCTATTGCCGAACCCTGTTTTAACCTCTTTAACTCGTTTCAAGTCTGCAGTACGCTGTGCGGGTACTGGTATTTTCTTTATCTTTGATTTGCATATATATTTATATATATAATTTTTATAGTTATTGCTTTAAGAGATGCAGTTTGGGTGCGTCCATAATAATGAAATACTCTCATCTGGAATTTCGTGTAAAGTGTTCTTCATTAAATTATGAAATTTGCATATTTATATTCGATAAAGAACAGCATTACCAAATGCACAATTTATTGCTTGAGAAGAAAATGAAATGGAAAGGTATAAAACGCCGGTACCTTAACCCATTGCAAATGTAAAGATTTCGTATTATACCATATAACAAAGGTGCATATTGTTCTCAAATTGTGTGTGCATATATGTATACACATGTACAAAACCAACTGTTTAAAAAAAGCATGAGCATGGTAAAATTTTGTAAGAGATTAATCCCCAAGTGATAAAGTAAAGCATTATTCAGTATAGTGTGCTTGAAAACATTAGCTTTTTTGCACCACAATATAAAACAAAAATGGTGTGAAAAACTTTAAATTAAAATTAACTTCAAATATTCTCCATTTCGCCCTTGTACAAGTATTATGGTCATGGTCAATAAAAAAAATACTCTTCCTTTTAGAAATTATCTTAAACAAGAACAAAAATCTCCACCGTGCGTCTTCACGTCTATTTCTTCGTACCTAAAAATTTTAAAATGTTTTATAAATATTCCGTGCTTAATTCCAACAAATTAAGTAAAAATTTTCACTAGGCATTAGAGTAGCATAAGAAAGCTCTAAAGCATACAGAAATTATTTCATACATAAAAGAACAGATTGATTCTTTAAGAAAGAAGTACTGCAATGAACATATACTGTTCTCTAAGAGAGTACATCAAAATGCCATTGTTAAGTGTATTTTTTTCATTGCAGAAAGTAAGGAACGACGTTAGAATGATATGTAAAGTTTGCGGCCCAATTCCTCAACATGACTCTAAGATAGTTTTGAAGAAACTATTCATATATAGTATAATCTTTTCAATCTGTTTTTCGAATAATATCAGAACATCTCCGGAAGCCGGTGTAGTTGCTTTCTAAAGTAAAGTCCTTCCAAAATATAGGTCATCTTTTTATTGAGTAACCATATTTCCTGGTAGAAAGATGTTTGATTTTAAATTTTATAATCATTTCAATTTGTCGTCTGGCTTCAGTACGCGAAACGCCATCGCGTAACAAGGTTAGATGTATTGGTTGTGTTCTCAATTACAATGCGTAACTGTGTTTCAGGCAAGCCCAATCAAAAAGGCCTGTACCTGATGTGAATGTAAAAAAATGCTGTGAGTAAAAGAATAAATACCAGTCCACTAGAAACTGTGTCGTATCAAACAAAGAGAATACTCAGCTATAATTGCCACGATCAAAAAGAACCTATAAAATGGACAGTGTTTGCACCATAAAAATTGAAAATTTAAAAGCAGGTAGACCTGGAGTCAATTGCTTAAGTGTTGAAAGTTGACCCAAAACAATTATTATCTTTATCTTGTATCCAACAGAATACTTTTTTCCCCAATGAGTAAAGTTGCGATTGGCATTTACCATTGTGCACCACCATACTCTTTTCATAGGAGCTGGTATCACTTTTTAGTGCATCACCATATAGGCGATACCAGTCACGCGCAATTTTGACGCCCAGTTTCTCCCCTAAAAGGGAGTAAGTATTTCTACCCCGCCTGAGCCCGGAAATTTGTATTTGAAATTTAATTTTGCTCGGCGAGCGTGTTCCTAAGCCAAACGGACATTCAAGGGCTTTACATGCCGCATGACCGCTACGACATGGCCATCACTGTCGATTTTCTGCAAGAAAATCCACTGACTTGCCGGGGTCGAACCTGCAACCTTTATAGGGATGAAATAATGTTATAAACAACTACGCCACCCAACTTACAACAATGCTAGAATATCTTCTGATGTCAATAAGAGAACTTCAAAATTCCCGAATATTTTCATCCACAAATATCTTTTCAAAAAATGGAAGCAGTATTTAAAAATGAAGAAATTGCAAAAAAGAAATTTTTCTTTAAATGGGGGCTGAGGCTTCGATATTCTTACCATGCAGACCTAGTACATTCTGTGAAGTTGGTATCGCTTTTACAGCACGTTCTAGGCAGATACTAATTGCCGTACGTAATTCTTGACGCCTAGTTTCCTCCCCCAAACAGAAGTACCAGTTCTGTCTCGGACCGATGAAATTGTACTAGGAGTTTAAATTTGCCGCAACCCACCAAATCTAAACAGGCTCTCTAGGTTCTTTAATACGCCGGATAAATCTCAATTACATGGACAAGTTGGAAAAGTTGATTTTTCTCTGCATCATGAAATCCACCGACATGACACAATATACATTATTATGTCAAAAGATTTTATGATGCATACAATATACATACACAGCAATAATGGTCGCTATTAAAAATTCCTACATAACTGAGAAAGAAAAAATACTAAAACTGATGTCCTAAGAATAACAAAAAGTCATTCACGAAAATAAAACTATTATGTTTTCTAAAGTTGGAACCGATTTAGGGCAGTAAATTGTGGGTTAAGATATACATATCATGTAAATTAACAAAAAATGATGCTGAGACGGTAAGACGCGCGTAGCGACGAGTAAATTGTTAAATACTGTTTGATTCAATTTTTATTCTGGATCATTTTGCGTACTCATATTAAAAATAAAAATTAAGATGAAACGCTGGATCTGCAAAATTCCCCAAAAGTAGTTTTAATGAACTTATCAAATCCATTGAAATGAAATTTGTTTTTAAAATAAGATTTTTTTAACAAAGCAAACGTCACATTCCAAAAATATGCTACGGCTAAATAAAAATTGTTACTCGATTAATCATATCGTTCTTCTTATCATGTCCCGATTTAAAAAATAGCTGAATTAAATACTAATACCCTATAAATTCGAATACACTTACTAATTGTTCAACGTTAGAAATAAATGACTAATTTTACAGTGATTAATATTATACCTCTCACATTACTGTGACTCTAGAATTCATTTTAAAACAAGCTGAGAAACCTCTATATAAGTGTACGTTCATGGCTACTAAAGAAAGTTGGGTCTGGCTACATTTACTTGTAGAATAGACGAGGTTTCTACAGTTCCAGATCCTTTTGGGTCCAACTTCCAATCTAACTCCATCCGAATATTACTATGATTTTGCTGCCCAAGCATTTCCTGAAATGGTCAATTCGCAAAATTGTCGCTGTCTGATACCATTCCTGCGAAATAGACACTGAATATATATATCGCCTCTTAATATGACACGATTGCAATTTATATTAACGTCAACTTTTAAGTTATATGTAGATGAATGGATAGAAAATGTCAACAGATTATATTTCAAATGTATTAAATTGTTATTATAAATTATTTCATTGGTATTTTTAACACAATACTACATTGTATTTGTGTATGCTAAATACCCATGTCACCCTGATTATCGATGTGCCGCGGTAGCCCAATGGTCATTATCACGAATTCGTGTCCGGTGTCATAAAGTTCGAGCCCTGTGCTACTGAAAAGCCCCAGTATATGTCAAAGCAACCTACCGAGGCTCAAAAGTCCTTTCGTTTATGTAGTGAAAATCGGAGAGAGTTGTACTACTCAGATTGTAACGAATCTATTAGCGCGTACTTCCTTAATACCCTCTTGGGGAGAATAATGGTTCTTAAATATTATTCAAGAAAAACTTCTTCCTCCGGTGAAGCATTTTACTATTCAAATCAAGGCTTGTATTTAAGTATTAACTTTCAAAATCCGGAGACAGAGAGAGGTTAGAATCTAAGCGGGATATCAGCTGGCATTAATTTTAAAACCAGTGGTGAGTGCGTTTCGTAGATTATTTTCTTGATTAATATTAAGAGGACGATTGCTCAATTAACTATTTAAATTTGACAATGCCTTGCCTGAATCAGAGTACCTTAGGACTTACCTTCAAATATTTAGAGGGTGTATTGCCAGACATACTAAGAGTAAATGGATCCGATTTGTAAATTTCAGCCCCAATTATCTCGTCTTACCTCAATTATTGTTCCTATATTTATCTATTGGCATTTATTAACTTGGGTTGTTGAAATTTGTGACGTTGTTGAGAAAAAATTAATAAATTGAGCTTTGTCTTGACTATGGCTTATCTCTTCTCCTTCTAATCCTCGTTTACCAATGCAGCCTGTACCACCCATACTACAAAGTGACGCTCACCATCACCAAGGTTCAAAAATTGTATGGCCCGTCGCCAATAGCTGTCCTCGTCTTGTTTTTCTTATAGTGTGATGACACAAGTACTACCATAGTTGATAGCTTATCAATATCTCGCTTAAAGCAGCAGTGATTTGCCGCGTTCGAACCTCTGATTCTGAAGTGAACAGCCACATTTGTTCTTGTTTACGTCGCCTCTACTATGCTTCCACCCCGCACCACGCCAATGAAAGACTTTGATTGCTACTGGCGGTCTTACCAAATCAGCACTCATCCGTGATATCAGTGAAATAATGATCGACATGCATTCGTGATCCTGATCACTTGGTATTCCATATCATTAAATTATTGTACAATGTAATTTAACTAAAATAGGTTTCGGATTGAAATATCACTCTCATAATTGTATGGATATAATTCAAATAGTACATTAACGAAGAAAATTAATTTGATTTTATATATTAAAAATTTACTGATATTGCACATGAATAACATACCGATAACAACAAAAAATAAGTCTTAAAATTCAAAATTTATAGTTTTAATACATGATACATAAAGTAAGTCAGATATGCAATAAGCTTCGTGTTTCTATTCTTTATTTTTTAAATAAAAATATCATTTTAGTTAAAGTAATATCCCTCAACAAATCTGTCAGTAGACTAAATTTGGAACGATCATGTGATAAATATAATCACGTGTTCTCCATTGAATTCAAAACTGACATTATACTTGTACTTGCTATTCTACTTGTAAAATTTAGATACTATTTCAAATTTAATCATAGGGTAAAAGATGTTCAAATATTAAGATTCATCAAAAAGTTTTTCAAAACTTAAAAGAAAAAATCTTATACGTGTACTCTTGAATTAAATGCATTTTGTTTACGCATGTGCGTTATTATTGTTGACAAATACGAGCTTTTTAAGAGAAAGTTTCTGTGAAAAGCGAAAGTTGGCAACAGCAAAGCGTATGAAATGATTAGCTGGAAACATATTATTGCATTTATCATGTGACCATGTCACATGAATTTATGAGCTGATTGCCTACAACAGGGATGGCGAACAAGTGGCACGTGTGCCATTGATGGCACGTGACACAATATTTTTGGAACGTCAGCGATCAAAATGGTTTGCATTTTATTTTTGAAAGCTCATTATTAAGTATTAATCATAGGGTAAAAGATATTCAAATATTAAGATTCATCAAAAAGTTTTTCAAAACTTAAAAGAAAAAATCTTATACGTGTACTCTTGAATTAAATGCATTTTGTTTACGCATGTGCGTTATTATTGTTGACAAATACGAGTTTTTTAAGAGAAAGTTTCTGAAAAGGAAAAGTTGGCAACAGAAAAGCGTATGAAATGATTAGCTGGAAACATATTATTGCATTTATCATGTGACTATGACGTCACATGAATTTATGAGCTGATTGCCTACAACAGGGATGGCGAACAAGTGGCACGTGTGCCATTGATGGCACGCGACACAATATTTTTGGAACGTCAGCGATCAAAATGGTTTGCATTTTATTTTTGAAAGCTCATTATTAAGTATTAACTAGGGTAAAGATATTCAAATATTAAGATTCATCAAAAGTTTTCAAAACTTAAAAGAAAAATCTTATACGTGTACTCTTGAATTAAATGCATTTTTTGTTTACGCATGTGCGTTATTATTGTTGACAAATACGAGCTTTTTAAGAGAAAGTTTCTGTGAAAAGCGAAAGTTGGCAACAGCAAAGCGTATGAAATGATTAGCTGGAAACATATTATTGCATTTATCATGTGACTATGACGTCACATGAATTTATGAGCTGATTGCCTACAACAGGGATGGCGAACAAATGGACGTGTGCCATTGAGGGCACGCGACACAATATTTTTGGAACGTCAGCGATCAAAATGGTTTGCATTTTATTTTTGAAAGCTCTTTATTAAGTATTACGAACAAACGCGAGTGATGGAGGAGCACACTCGTTTGTTATTGTCTTGCCTTAGTTACGTTGTAGACTTCAATTACTTATGATGTAAAGTTTGTCTACGCATAACACAGTCAATTTCATTGACACAACCGTATTTTAAAGTTTACCTGTGTTATATTTACGATTTTTAACTGTTGTCTAACATGGCTAGTTCAGCAAAAGAACAAAAAGCGCAAGTTAGTAAGTGCAACAGATTTGGGAAGGGGGCCGAGAAACATGACATAATTAGTAAAGGCGACAAAGCGGTATGTGTTTTATGTTTTGGAATAGTGGTATGCAGAACATCGTCTGTAAAACGGTATTTTGAAACAAATCCCAAACCCTCTTGTCAGAAAAAGTTTAACCACAGCAAAAATAATTAATTGCAAAGAAACCGTTTGGCAGATGACTCAAATTCAGCATATATTCTACAAAAGTAACTTCTTACAGTTCCAATGTGTTATTTGTCATCCTATCTGCAACAATAGAAGTCACACTAATGTTACTTTAATTTGAATTACACGAATAACTAAAACATTTATAACCATACAACACAAAAAGTATTTTTTCGTAGTAAATAGAGTTTTGCGTTATTCATAATTAGTTTTATTATTTTCCCAATAATCACAAGTCAAAATTGTTTGAAGGCACGTCTATACGTCATTAGGCACTTCTTTGGAAAAAATGGCACGTTGATCCATAAAGGTTCACCACCCCTGTTTAGACTTTAGGTTGCTTGGTGTACTCACCTACACCAAAAATGTTACTCTTTCTTTAGTTAAAAGTCATTTCAGTTTATTTCAAGTATTTCAACTTCGGAGGATTGCTTCTTTATATTAAAAACCAAAACGAAAATTCCAAGATTTTATATGAATTATAAAAACATGAAATATTCACTGAATAAGGAAGTAAAAGCAGGGGTTCAAGTACTATGGAAGATAATAGAGAATAATGAAAATACAATCTTTTTTCATACAACATAATTTGAAACATTGAAATACCAGCCAACTTTTTACGTGATCATGTCTTAAAATTATGATATCCTTTCTCAAAAGATTATTGAGTTGTTATAGAAAAATTTGATTAACAATTGTGGGAAACTTTTATATTTACTTATTAATGACATCTTGAATTTTTCAGTTGATTATTGTTTTCCGTATAACTTTTCATTAAATAATAATTGTTTAAGAAATTGCTCAAATGTATTACACATAAAGCTCATGTATTAATTTCCGTAATGCCTTATAAAATCCTGTTTCGGAAAAATATTTTTTTTAAAAAAACTGTTTAGAAAAAGTGCTCAATGTTTGTAAAGGTTAGCGTCTCTGCAAATAACTTCCATCATCCGCTGCCAACTGTTAAAAAATAAAAATAATTTCACGTTTCAAGGAGTTAAAATAACAAGAACCTACCCGGAGTCAACTTAATTAAAACATTTATTACTATTAGACCTAATAACTTATTAGACCTAATAACTGTTATCACATGACATTGAGTAAATAACTCACAAATTAAAAATTATTTTCAGATTGCTATTTAAAAACACAACAGTCCAAAAAAAACTTGTTAATAATATTCATTTGAAGATAGCTCATGCTCTAATTAAAAATAAAAAGTAAAAACTAATTAAATGTGTTGAAAATAATACCGAATTAAAACTATTTCAAAACTCATCACAACAATTATTATAATTTTTTGAAATTTCTCAAGATGGAAAATTAATTAAAATATGCGTTCCAAACATTTTCTCGCTTGAACGCACATATCATCATAGCTTTTTTTCTTGTTATTACTTTTTTAATATTTTCCATACTGATCAAAGCTAACCTTGTGGCTGTTAAAAT
>BMAV01025899.1:0-12062 GCA_019973955.1 Trichonephila inaurata madagascariensis
CAACACATTCTATTCTGCTGTGTCATTTGTAATAAACTTCATGCCCTTAACTAAAGAATCAGAAAATAAAGACGCTGAATGTAGTTTATGTAACGAAAAATTCTTCAAAGATCAACGAAAAAAAATTCGGATTCAATGATTCAGCTGTTTTCTGTATGCTCATCTTGATATACTGGATTGCGAATTTTGTTAATAAATTTGAAACAGAAGTGACGCATTCTTGAAAATATGGCTTCGATATTTAAAAAGAACTACATTTTAAGAGAGAGAAGTCTTACTTAGTTTTACAATCATTTAAACCACCTATATTCCATATCTCCCGACTATTCCATAATACCTTTCATATATAATTTATGTTTTAAAACATTTTTTTTTTCTTTTTTACAACAACGAAATAAATATTTTTTGACGTGATAATTCCTTCCAATCGTTTATAGTGTATGTTACCGTTAAAATGTATAATTCTGTTATTTCATTCATATTTTATAACATAACTACACAAGTCAGTTAAATTGCATAATAGATGAATAATTTCATACTTTACCTAGTTATTCTATGAAATAACTAAGGATTGACCGATAAAGAGAAAAATAAACAATTTCAAAGATGTTTTATAAATTAATTTCATAAATATATAGCTGAAATCTGTCGGAAAATACATTTTATCACTTTTACTGATGAATAATTGATAAATAATACGGAAAAGCAGAGATGATACAACTTATTATATTGCTATTAGTTAAACAGAAAGGGGAAAAAAGAATATGATGAAAAAATAGATTATATTTCAATATTATCAACAAAAATACATCCTGAGATGAAAAACTGTTGCTTCATAATAGACCGTGTAAATTTTTTAAAACATGTAAGAGATTATTAACTAAAATTTTATCAGATACCTTTAATTTACTTTTCATTATTTATTAGAACAAGGATTGCCGTGATAACACTTTGGATTGAACTGCTTATTATTTTTGGAACAAACACACTGTTTAGTATTACACATTTTTGCTTACACGAACACTTTTTAAATCTTTGCAACTTTGAGCTGTTGCAACAGATCGAAGCGTTGTGTCAATATTTGGAACTTCTTCAATTGAAATTAATTTTCGCTAAAATATACCGAATTGACATCTATACTGCAACTGTATTATTCCGACTAATCAGAAAAATTCTTCCGGAAGCAGCTATAACCGGTTCAAAGAACGTTTGAAAGTTGTATTTTATAACTTTAACGATGAAGTAATCGCTATTCTATAGAATACTAATTGAAATCGTAGATTTCATTAATTTTATATGCTTTAACTGACTTATCTAGTTATTTCATGAAATACCTAGTTATTCTGTGAAATCCCGCATTTCACGCTTTAACAAAAGCATATATATTCATGATGATTTTGCAGACTTTTATCAAAAACCAGTTAAGTTATTTTTAGAAATGTAGTGTTATTCCATAAAACCCGACTCCCATCTATAAGTTTAATACAATGAACTATTTAATTTGATTCCCATATGCACATGCAAGGATATAATTAAATTATTTCTAAACCAAAATCTCGTGTTTACCATTAAAATTTTTTTTCCATAACATAGTCGAGTCTTTAATAAAACATTTAAATGTTTCTCAGAAAATATATTCTAAACATAACAATTTCGATCAAAGCTCGTGGCTGCGGTAGCCGAGGGGTCAAGGTATCGGATGGTGGCTGCCCTTGTCATGATTTCGAGCCCGGTACCACTAAAGACCCACCGTGTAAGGTCCATGCATGTTAAATATATCAAGAGCTTAAAAGTCCTCCCATTGGTGAGGTGTGGTAGTTAGGAGAAGAAGGTACCAGCTCAGGTGTCGTCCACGTCACTTGACCATGGTTCCAAACTGCATGATTCGTCGCCAAAAGCCCTCGTGTAGCAGTGCGAAGTTAATATTTACTCTCTCACTCACCCGATCGCAGCTCATTAAATTTTCTGGTCTTCGTATGTACGATTCTACGTATTAAATACGAATCTAAAACTTAAACCAAAAAGTGTTTTTTACAGTTCGGAGAATAAGTGTGGAACACACACAACTATTTTTCTTGGTCACGTGACGTTCGTTTCTCTCAACGATTGCTCGCGAAAAAAAATAACAGCCGATTCTTGCGAAACTTCTGGATGTTGACTTTGTAACATCATATAATAAATTTTAAAAAAATAAGAATTCATTAAATTTTTTTTGGCCTGCGTACCTAAAATTATTTGAGTTTTACAAAACAAATGAGCTATTCGAGAATATAATATATAACAGCATTCGCCAAACTTTTTTGACCTCATGGACTTGTACATCCATAATTTAAATCCCACGGGCCATTAATAGGAGTTTGTGAATGTTATATATATTTATTAAAAATAAATGTGATCTAAGAACGCAATCAATTCATATTAACCTTCTGACGGGTGCATCCGCCTCTCAGACGGGGATGATATGCTTTGAAGCCTGTAGAAATCGCTGTGGTGTGATATTTGGGGTGGGCTGCCTTGACATCTTCAGCTGGACTCCACCCCGTGAGAGGATCAAGTGGTGGTACTTCGGGATTTTTTTCAACTCGCCATATGCGCGATTTTTCTTATCTATGACTGTCTAGCAGACGGATATTCCTACAGTTTTTTTTTGTCTTTGATATTGTTATTTTTAATTACTTTTATATGAATATAAATAATTTTTAATCAGTTTTATTAAAATACTAATCGCAATTCTAGGAATAAAAATATATTGTTGTGCTTGATTTAACCCATCTTATTTGAGCCATACTCAATTTCATAAGCTATAAGGACATTTAAAAGAGGTTTTAAGGTAGTAAAATAAAATAAAAAATACTTACCCGTTCGTCAGACAGAGGTTTCTCAGTGCAGCAAAATAACTGATGTTCCAGCCAGAGGGTTAAAACATAACTGAACGTGTGATAAGTGAGTATATTCCAGGTTTTTCTGGGGACCATCGAAATTTTCTCGCAGACCACTAGTGGTACACGAACCACTACTTTGGTGACCTCTGCTATATAGCATCAAAAGCTCCATAACATAATGAAAGTGTGATCCGAACGGATGCTGGTTGATTCGATGCATGGGCATTGGAAAACAATACGTTGTTAATATCCTAGAAATTGAGTTACCTATTTAGGATACACTGCTACAATAGAAAAAAGAACTTCAACAATGCATTGATCTATTTGTGGCATTGTTACAAACTGCTCTAAGGATATGCACTGACGTTTAATTTTGGCATATAAACTCATCTGAGATTAATTTCCACGCATTTTTCAACTGGAGAGTTTTATCGGTGCGTCACAAGAGAAGGGATAGAATTAAAGTATTAATCGAATCCCAAACGTGCTTTATTGGAGAAAAGACTGACGATCTCGCGACAGTCAGGAAAGTCCTAAAGGAGCACAAAAGCATCAAAATAATTTCGTTTAGTTTGCAACTGAATGATATCCTATTGAAATAAAATACAAAGAATCCGTTAAATAAAGAATAATAGTACGGTGCTTACATTCTCACCGACTTACCTCCGTCATATAGGGGTTTCATAGAAGACAACCAAAAAGGTTTGACTATAAAAAAAATAATAATAATAATAACCCCAAAATAATAAAACTAATACTCTTTTTTTCATTTTATGAAATTATTAAAATTTTTTTGAGAATGTAAATAATGATTTAAAATTTAGTTAAGTGTTTTAAACACGCATTCAATAATTTCGAAATAAAAACATATCGCGTTTTAATTTTTTTCAAAATTTCAATTGAAATGCCGATACATTTTTACTATCAAAACATTTATAGCCATGTTAAGTAGAATTTATACCGAAACGTGATTCTAGTTTGAATGATATTTAGAAAACTAAATTTGTAAATAAAAAATGACCAATTTTAAATGTTATATGTATATCTATTTATCTGTCTATCTCTTTCTCTCTCTCTCTCTCTGTATATATATATATGTATATATATATATATATATATATATATGGTTTTGTATAGTTACTGAAGCAAATGATACATATATTAATTCCCGATTAAATGTTTAATACATTTTTTAAAAAAAATACCATATGTTTTACTGATTTATTTAATTGATTTTTTTTCAATGATATTGTTTTACAGCAAAGTTTAAAATAAATTTTTTTTAAAAAAATTTCTTTTCATTGTTAATTTATACTAATATTCAAAGTTCATAATTGTTGTAGTATTACTATGGTTTCCGTGAATAACAAAAGATATTGCTTGCTTACAATCATTTAGCAAATATTTAGTTCCCCTTTATCTTTGAAAAATTGCAATTAGATAAACAAAACTATAGACATAAGTGCAAAACTTTTGTGCAAAAGTTTGACCTTTTTGTGAGTTCTCTTTTGAACAAATAATTACATTTTATGTGTTTGCGGTATGCCAAAGAATAATATGTAGAAATATATTGTATTTTTTTTCTTTTGATATAAGAAGAAGTTTAAGCGAAGTCTGAATTTATTATTTACTTGCGTCTCTCACTTTTAACGACAAAAATAATTTGATAAGCATTTTTTATTTCATGTTTTTTCCCCAATTCAGAAAAGTACTGGAGATTTCAAATTACTAACTTTCTCACTTTTTTGTTATTTTAGGATGACGTTTAGCAATAATTTGGTTATGTTTAAAGACATTATATGTTATGTGATATATGTATATCTTCAGTACAGTGGAATTCCTTACATTCAGATTTATATTGTAACAGTAGGCTTTGTTCATGTCAAACGCAGAAAATACTTCATTTAAAACTATGCTCTAGTTAACAATTGTTGATTATATACAGCTTTGCTGAGTATAAACATTTGAATTTTTTTAAATACAATCAAAATTATTTTTATGTTTTCAGAAACGTTTATATGTATATTAAAAGCAGAAAAAAAACAGTATTGTGAAAAGATTGTTTGAGATAACTATGAAAAAATGAGGAATGTAAGCTAAAATTATTGTATTTATGTGAAATAGACAACATTTAATTTTTCATCAATTACATATATTTGAGACATATTTTTTAACAAACTATTTCAAAATGAGAACTGAGAAGAAATGGATTATATCAACACTGAATAGATCAAGACTTTTTGAGATTTTTCCGAGCTCTGATGGAAAGCCAAAATTATACGGAATGGAAGATGAATTGATAAAAACTATAATGGCTAAAATAGATGTGGATTTTGAAATTATTACGCCAGAAGAAGGACAATATGGAATTGAATTAAGCTCTGGAAACTGGACTGGTGTCATAGGCATGCTCTGCAGAGGAGAAGCTGACATAGGAATTGCCAATCTTGGAATATTTGAGGACAGATTTCGAACTGTTGATTTCAGTTCCCGATATATGTCGGAAGGTTTGTATTTCAGTTACATAAAATCTGCAAATAGAGAACAATTATTTAGTTTTCTTCGAATGTTTGATTTCTCTACTTGGATGTTATTTCTTGCAAGCTTTTTGCTATCTTCTTTAGTAATACTAATCATTTTAAAAGACCAAGAAACTATCTCTTCTATAATGCTGTATCTATTTGGAAGCTTTCTGGGTCAAACTTTAATGTTTCATAGGAAAATAAATGAGTGGAAGGTTATTTTCCTCTCATGGTTGCTGTTTACTTTTATTATGTCTTCTGTTTATTCCGGAGCCTTGTCGTCGTTTTTAGTTTTGCCAGCGGAAGGGAAAATTGTGGAAAATTATCGTGAGCTTTCTGAAGCTGTTTCAAAAGGTTCCCATCGAGCCTATACCTTGAATGGGACAAATCATGCTGCATTTATGCGTCACTATCCCGAACCCTATCTTCAGTCCCTTGGAAAGATGATCGAAGAAAATGATTGGCACATCACTGCTGATGAGATGACTCAAGATCCTTTGAAAACAAAATATTCCCCCGATGGTAAGCCAAAAATAGATGCTGTCATTGGAGCAAAGTACATTTTTAAAATGCTGTATGAAATAGGCGATTTCAAATTGAAGGTATTCATATCTGATGAGAGATTTATTGGGGTTTCCGGGGCAATTGCATTCAGAAAAGGTTTTTGTTGCGTATCTGAAGTAAACAAGTACATAAGAAGAATTGTACAAGCAGGAATTTATGACAAATTTTTGAAAGATGAATCTTTGAAATATTGGTTTTCCTTATCAAACGAAGAAAGAAATGTAGTGGATATAGCTGAAGATCGAATACTTTCTATTAGAGATTTTACTGATGCAAATTTACTGCTTTTTGCTGGCCTAATGACTTCTTGCTTGGTATTCGTGATAGAACTTGTTTTTCCACATCTAAAACGCCGGTATAATAAGGTACGTGAATGAAAGTACTGGTTTAATTTCTAGCTAAAAACAATAAATAATCTGCAATATTTTGTTTCTATGTTGTTTATCGGTTGCCTGTACCCTCCTATAACGCTAACCTTTTTCTCAGCAACTCTTAATATAAATAATTCAGATTTTGTGTGGGTATTAATTAGCCTTTTATATTTATGCTGAACTGAGATTTTTCAAATGTATTCTTTATTTTTTTTTCAAAAGTATGCAACGTAAAAGTAGCACTATGAATTTTCGAAAACTGTCATTTTTTGTTACGATAAATGCTCCCTAGGAAAATATTTTGGAAAAGTAAAAAAAAAAAAGCACACTTCACAGTATTTTTCCGTTTTGATCTAACGAGATATTTTGTCGAATATACATCATTTTTCTCATATTCTGTATAACATTTTAAAGAATTTTTCGCTTTGATGCCTTTCATACATAAAAGTTGACCATAAAGGAACATAAATATAATGTGAAAATGAATCAGTATGATTTTCGCTGGAATTTTTGATTTCGTTTGTCGATACATGGTTGTACGAAAAGGAGTTACGACGAAAGTTTTTATTACAATTTCTTACATTCACATGCAGACGCAGTTTCTAAAAGCTTTAAAATTCAAAATCTTTTCTGAACTGGACAAATGGTTTTAAAATAGCTGAAGTAAAATTGTTTCTATGTTGTTAAACATCACATTTATATATTTTTATGTCTTTATAACAAGCTTCTCACAAAGACAATAAACATTTCATTTGATATATAACTCCATAAAAATTTCTCAGAAACTAGTAAACATAAAGACTCTTGACTGTAGATTGAATAGATATTTATATCAATACAGAAGTGAGAAAATTTTTAAATAAAATATTTATTTTTTTCAGAGACAAACTTTCACCGAGCATCATTCTGAATTTATTAAAAATTGTCATTTTTTGTTGCCATATCTACTTTCTAGCTAAATGTTTCAAGAATATATCAAAAATGTTACTTCAGTATACACAATTGCATTTAAGAAACGTAGAGTACATGTATACAGTAAATTTACACAACTTAAAAAATATAAATTTTAGAAAACTTTAAGTATCCGACAACGCGTTCGGAACCGTGATTTTGCAAAGCCGTATAAACGGATAATATTTATGATATTTAGTGTCACTTAGATTAGAATACATGTATACAATTGTTTTAAGGACATTTCGACAAAAGAAAATTATTTAAATACAATATTTTGACAAAAAATGAACATAGAATGACCCATTTTCAAAATATACTCCTTTTGCGAAAAATACTTCCATTATAATAATATTTTGTCTGTACGTAGCAGAGACCTCTGTACAGAGGCTCAACTAGAATTTTTGAAATATATAACTTAGAAGTGGGTATCCATGTTTTATTACAACAGAGGGGAGAAAATTTAAGAAAAAAAACGTGGATAATTATTTCAAACGATTGTTACTCTGAAATTAATGTGAATGTTTCAAAAATCATAGTTGAACCTCTGTACAAAGGTTTGAGCTATACACAGGCAAAATATTATTATAATAGAAGTATTCTTCACAAAAGGAGAACATTTTGAAAAAATGCTATTTTAAGTTAATTTTTAGCCGAAATATATATATTGTATTTAAAAAAATGTTTTTATCAAAATGTTCTTAAAACAATTTTATATATGTATTATAATCTAGGTGACACTAAATATGATGAAAATTATCCATTTATACGCCTTTTTAAAATCCCGGTTCCGAACGTAGTCGCGGATACCTTAATTTTTATACCAAATCTTACCTTATAAAAAATGTGGGCTATTTGTTTATTATGCAAGGTAAAGAAGGTATAAATTTTTGGTTCCCCTTCTATTTCCAGTGTATAACGGATAATACAAAACTTCTTTTACTATTGTTTCGATGAAAAGGCAGGTTTTTACATATTCATTATTTCAAAAATTATTACCTGTCCAATATGTTTATTGGTTGCAATAAGTGTATCATTAAATGACGTGTAACCTCTTTTCTCACATATCTCATTTTCAAGCTACTGAAATAGTTTATTATTATCATTTTTACAAAAAGCACGCTTTCGATATAATCTTCACAAACAAGTTATGCAGCATTTAAAACCACAAAAAGTAAGTAGAAAATCTCGAAGTTGAAATTTCTTTTTGAATGCACTTAAAAAGAATTCTCGTCCAGGTTCTAAATTTCAAATAATTAAAAAGCAAAATGTTTTCATAAAATTTACAAACTTCGTTCCAAAAGTACGTAAAGAAAGTAAGTTTTACAGAAAGTACATTTTCATAGGAAAAGTGTTCACTTCGGAAATGGTGTAAATGTTTTCTCCCGTCTTTTATCAATTTCAACATGTTGATTTTTCAGTTGTTCTAATTTATTATAACTTAAACATGCTTTCATTCGTCTTTCTTTTTTAAGCAGACCGTTGTCATCAGTTTGAACATCCCAAGATTTTTTTTCAATAAAAACTCAACACAGTTTTCTGTATATATCTGCTCACTTTACTTGCGATGAAATCAAAAAATACAATTGAAAACTGTTATTTCCTTTGATATTTGTTTCCGACGTATTGAAAACATGTTTGGTTCATCTCTGAATACAGAGATTAGCAGATCAGTTTTAAAACATTGAAAAGGAGGACAAGTAGGAGGACACTTTTCGAGTAACGACAGAATGTGTAAGAGTAGGACTGTCTTCCCTAAAGGAGGACGACTGGTCAACTTAGTAATGTAACATACCAAGGTTTTGGCTCTGTTTGCAGCTGCTAATGCGTGTAAAAACCTTGAAGTTTTGAAGAAAGTCTCTCATGATTGGTAGGATAGTTGACCGCTTTTTGTTGCCATACCACTAGGTACAAAACCTAGTGAGTTTTGCTATTTTCAAAAGTTTTGCAGGCATGTGTTTTCAAACATTTTAACCTAGTACACTTATGACTTGGTAATTAAAGTTAAGCATAATGGACATTAAAAGAATTGTAATTTGTAATACAGTGATCGTTTTTCAGCTGAAAGCCTTTTTATCCTTTAGTTTGAAGGTTCATTTTCTAAGGTGGTCTCTCAGGTATTATGGAATACTGAATATTGTAAAATAAGCATCACATTTTATTCTGCTGTATCATTTGTATTATACTTCATGTACTCAACTAAAGAATCAGAAAACAAAGACGCTGAATAAAGTTTCTGTAACGGAGAATTATTCGTAAATCAACGAGAGAAAATTTCGTTCCAATGTTTCAGCGACTTTCTGTGGGCTCATATTGATATACTGGACTGTGATTTATTTTTAATAAATTCGAAAAAGAAATGGCATTCACGTGTTCTTATAAATATGGCTTTTTATAGCTAAAAATAAATACATCTTATGAAGATTTAAACAGTTTTCCAATGGTTTAAAACATATATTCCATATATTACCCGACTACTCCATAATACTTTCAATTTATCATTTTTTTTTAAAAAAAATTTAGAACAGCAAAATAAACTTTTTTTGACAAGTGATAATTCTATACAATAATTTATCTAATATATCCTTAACGATTTTGGAGACTTTTATCAAAAACTAATGTTTATGGTTTTATAGCTTTTATTTGAATTATTACTACCCTTGGCAATTTTTGCTACTGCTGAAAACTCGCCCTTAAGAAGAGCGAAGCGCTTTGAGTCTGTCGACAGCTCAAATGTCTTCTCGCTGTTGTTGTAGATAGGAGAGGTGGGTGCCAGGTCAGGAATCGTCCTCGTCACTTAACCATTGTTCAAAATATCGAAGTCCATCGTCAAAAGTACTTAAATAGGTGAACAGTACAACTTTAATTTCCACTCGCTCACTTTGTAATTTTTTCGTTGCAATTATTCAGTCCCCGGAGAAAATGTACCTTTTTTTAAAAATAGTTGCACGTTGAAAAAGACAGAAAAGTAGAAATTTCTAAAATTTTAAAATTCCACAACTACATTAGATGTAGAATTAAAATTTTGAGCATTTTTTTTTAAATGTTCGACCCAAGAGAAAAAAGTTTCATGCACTTATGAAGAAGTTGTTAAACTTTTAAGTATTTTTTAAAAATCGTAAAAAAGTTTTCGGTAATATTGTATTCAGGAATTCTTGAGAAATATCAGCTAAACTTTTTCGTCAGCGAAAATGTTTCACTAAAAACAATTTCAACAAAATTTTTTACAGTTGTTTATTGTAACGATTATTAATTTTTTATTGCGTTGTTTTTGAATGTTAGATTAAAAGTATATTTGAATAAAAGTGTAAAAATCCTGGAAATTTATTTACATTAACTTTATAAAATCATTCAAAAAGATAATACTATGTATTAAAAATATATTTCAGAATTTTCTTTTATTTTTAAGGTTTTTCATTCCACTGGATTTTCAATAAATAGTTCTTTAAGAATGAAGAAAGTATCAGTTAATATAAAAAATAAAAGCCTGCACTTTAAAACAATTATCTGTAATAGCTGAAATATTCGTTCTTCACACGGGTTAAATTTTAAAATACATAAAATTGAGCATTTTTTGCAAACATAATATATTTTTAAGAGGGTAGAGCCATTGCAGAGCAGTAATTTTTTAATGAGTGTTCACATTGCAATTTGGCTTCACAGAAAAGAATGATTTCATAAAAACGCATATTTTAATTAGAAAAAATTAACATGCTAAAAAAGTAAAAAGAAATGAAAGAATGAAAATATTAATAAAAATTATAAAAGAAAAGTAATAACAGTAATATGTTTCTGCTATGGGAAATATGAGTGAAATAACCTAAAATGGATAAACCAAAAGAAAAAATTAATAATGAGATAAACCGTTTCACTAAAAAATTATCATAAATAACATAACAGGGAGCCTTCAACTGGAAAAAAATTAAATTAGTACAAACTAAAATTAAAAAAAATAGATAAAATAAGCTTACATTGTAATAAACCATTCAATTAAATATTCTGTAGCATTAAATTAATATTATATGAGGAAGGGATGTAATACTATATCTAACATCTATATTACATTTAATATAAAATTTAGATGAAATACAATAGAGAAAAAGTTAAATTAGTAAGATCCAAAATAAGCGATCTAAAACAGACCAACGTTGAAAAAAACAATAATGAACCTAATGAGAGAAATAATAAACCTTGTTTATAAAAAATTAAACAATACTTTTTTACAATATTTTAATTTAAAAATATCTGTTATTCTGTTCCAAAGAACAAACAAATGAAGAAATACAATTATAATTAATTAAAGGGATAATTGGAATATATATATCATATATGAACAGTATATGTACAAAGCATATATGATCTTCATAAAACTAAATAAGGAACATATTATCACAGAAACAAAGTTAAACCGTGATGCATGAGAAGTAAAATCACTTCAACACTGAATTTTAAATAAATCCAAAGAGAAATAAAAGAAAATTGTACAAAGCTGCATCTTTTTTCCTCAAACATTTTTGGATCACAAAAAGTATAAATAGATTTATATATTTGAAGATTTTGAGAAGCAAATTGATGCATAATATCATGTGACAAAAAATCTGATCAGCATCTGGTTCGTTTTCCTATAATAATGAAAACATAGTATTTGCTGATGAAGGAAGAAAAGCAATAATCCTTTTTTTTTTTCAACAAAAGAAAAACGTCAAAGAAATGAATGTATATAAAATTTTACATTAAAAATTTGCTGTCCAGAAAATAAAATTTAAAAAAAT
>BMAV01025900.1:21747-65378 GCA_019973955.1 Trichonephila inaurata madagascariensis
CTTGGGTATCTTTGAACGTATCTTTTGAACTACCTTTTACACTAACCGGCATAGATAGATATCGAGATAGATGACAATCAATTTTGGTAGGTTTTGAATTGGTTGATTGTCAAAAATGTAAATTTGCTAGGTTCTAATTTGGTTGGTTGTCAAAAATGTGTAAGATGTTTAAGATGTGTGTGGAAAAGATGTAAACTGTGATATGAGTGTTATGATATAATCTTCGCAGCAAGACCACTAACATGCTGACTTTGAAATCCTATTGTTGTGTGGTGGATTTGGAATCAGAAGTAGCAAGACGACTAATATATTTGTGATGAATATAAGTTCATAAGAAGTTAAAAGGGTATTCATGATCTAAACAACATTTAAAAAATTTTTTGATATTATTAAATTTATCTATTTTGTGGGTAGTTAAGTTATCATTTCTAAATAAAAAATTCAAAATAACATTTCTGTAAATTGATAAATGCAAGTTACTGTTCCATACAGGAATTTTAATTATATGGAACTTAAAAGAATCTCTTTTGTCAAAAATGTTACTGACTACATTATTGTTAATTAGATGCAAATCTAAATCCAAGAATTTTATCATATTAGAGTTAAAGTTAGTTTTAAGGAGGTTGAGATAGTCAGGGTAGAATGTAATATTTGGTTTATATTCATTATTTTTACCAAAAATTATTAAATCATCTATATAACGATAAATCAAGTAAGAATCATTAACAATATGGTCAATTTCAAAAAAATGTAAATACAGGTTCGCTAAACAATTACTAGCTGGACCACCCTGAGGTAATCCTTTGATCTGTTTATAAAGATTCTGATTAAATGCAATAAAATTCTCTTTTAATACGAGGTTAACAAGAATATCGAATTTCTCTTTTTTCATTGAAGTATATAGCTCATATTTATCATAAATTAACTGTAGAACCGGAATCATATCATCCATATCAATAGAATTAAAAAGGTCCTCGAAGTCAAAGCCATGCATGGAAAAAATTAACACATCTTTAGTAACTCTGGCAATTTCTAAGCTATTTTTAATTATTGCCGTGTTTTGTAAATTATCAATTAAATTTTGAAGAAGAGACTGTAAGATCTTACCAGACCTCGTGATATATGTATTGTACCCATTAGTGATACTACGAAATTTTATAGGGCTTTTATGAAATTTTGGTGTTAAAAAAATGCGTGGATATTTAATATTATTTAGATGAATATTCAGTCTTTTGTTCAAAGCTAAAAGACGATTATCATATATATGTCTTATTTAAATTTTCAATCATTCATATTTTTCAAACTTATAGTGGATGGCACTTGATGTTAATGCCGTTTTTTCAAATATGAATTCATTAATTAAATTAAAATGTGAATAAATAGTAACAAACAAAAATAATAGTCCAACGGCACATATAGAAAGATAAATCTTTCGGTGTACCCCTTGTTGGATACCGCGTTGGACTTCTAATCCAAAGGTCGTGTGTCCTAATTCCACCTGAGCTGGCTTAGTTTCTGAAAATGTGACTTATTTATTACTACGCTATTTCATTAGAAAAATAAATTTAATTAATGAATAAACAGTGACAAACAAAACAAATATATTAGAATATTTTAAATTAAAGAACATATAGTGTGTTTATTATCATACATCAATATATATTTTGATCATAAAAAGCAAAATGTGAATTACATTTCCCATAATTTTTCAGGATTAAAAAGCTAAAAAAAACCCCAATTTGTATTAAACTTATCGTAGAAAGATCGTAACGACAAATACAAAGTGGTCTCATAATCATGATAAATGTACAAGACATCCCCCCAATTACCACAAAATTGTTATCCTCGAAGCAAAGATTGGATGCTTCGAGTGTATGGTATTTATTTGTGTGACACAAACAATCAATAACCATTATGTTCGTGTTGTAAATAATGAATTATCGAAATTACCGGATGAATAATTCCATCATTCCAGTTTTACCCTTCGGTGAATTGGAGACGGGATTAGTGAATGCATGATAAATATTTTTGACAGTGAAATTCCAATTGTCCTCAAAACATTATTCGGTTTTCGATCAATGTTAATTTTCCTACTAGATAACATCCTTTTCAGACACACTGATGCTACGGGGCAATTAATCTATTATTAATGTATATTTAATGCTTTGATTTGGATCATTGGATCTCTTCACTGTGGAATCTCAGGATGCTGAAAGTATTACTGATAAGTTTAAAAATATGCATGTTTTGTTAATGATTTAAAATTTAGTTTATTGGTAAATTTCGTTTATCGTGTTAAGAAAATTGACATCTTTTTGTAACTGATAAAATAAATCAATTTGAAGAAATTCATATTGTTGCATGTTTAAATTATTAGGATTTTTGCTAATATTAAAATTAAAATAAATTTATGAATACAATATCATATACTTATATACATTTATTATACATATACATATATTAAGAACAAATATAATTATCTTATATTCGTAAGGTATCCGACTACGTTTGGAACCGTGTTTTTGCAAAAGCGTATAAATGGACAATATTTTTGATATTTATTGTCACTTAGATTAGGAAATGCATATAAAATTGTTTTATATAAAGACATTATGACAAAAAAATTATTTAAATGCAATGTTTTGGCAAACAATTAACTTAGAATAACCGTTTTTCCAAATGTTCTCCTTTTGTAAAAATTCCTTATATTGTATTAATATTTTGCCTGTATATTATGTATATTATTTGCCTGTAATATTATGCCTCTCAGACCTCTGTTCAGAGGCTCAACTAGAATGTTTGAAATATATAACTTATCCATGTGTTTTAACACACAACAGAGGGGAGAAATTTTAAGAAAAAAACTGCAATAATCATTTCAAATGGTTGTAACTCTGAAAATAATGTAAATTTTTCAATAATCGTACTTGAGCCTCTGTACAGAGGTCTGAGATATATACAGGCAAAGTATTATTATAAAAGAAGCAGTTTTAACAAAAGGTGACCAGTTTGAAAAAAGGCTATTCTAAGTTAGTTTTTAGCCGAAATATTGTACCTAAATATTTTTTTTTTGTCAAAATGTCCTTAAAACAATTTTATACATGTATGCTAATCTGACACTAAATATCATAAAAATTATCCATTTAGCGCATTTTTAATATCACTCTTCCGAAAGTAGTCGGATACCTTAAAGTTTACTTCACAATCACGTAATGATTGTTATTTATTTTCTGCTTCCAAAACAAAGCAAAATTCCTTCTGAGTGCGCGTGCTTCTTACACCACCCTGTAAATCAACACGAGGGATATTGGAGACGGAACATGTAGTTCTGAATACCAAGGTCAAGGGACGAGGATGACATCTGTGTTGGCACACATCTCCAAATATCTTCGGGTCACATAAGGGGAATATTCATATACGAAAAAACTATGTCATCTTCCCTTATTCGGTTGTAAATCAGAAATTGCTCTCGGTCTAACTAGACTCCATTTTTAACTTTGTTTCTTTGAATTCGTTACGTCTTTTACGTATTTATTTTGATGCTTTGTTGAAGTTTTGTATTTTTGTGTTTAATAAATATTTGTTATACTCGAATTCTTTTAAACATACTTAGTAGTTTTCTTTCGTATCTGTAATATATATCTAGCTCCTATAAAACATGGTTACTACTTTGCATATTGTACGAAACAGTGATCTGGTGAAGAATATATAGGGAATTCAAGAAAATTACATAATCATACCATTGTATAGCTTTCTCATTTAAAGATATATACTATTGAACATCCATCAAGAAGTTTTCATCAAAAATTAGAGATATTAACGCTCCGCTAGGTGCGCTTCAAGTAATTGTTTCCATCGGTACTCGGCATCTTTCAGATGCATCCCGTCATACTTTTAAAATGATTTAATAATTTTATTCGTGATATTTGACATTAAAGCTGAGCGCTGTATCTAAGATATAGATGTAAGGTGTAGTGTTTGTTACTAAAACTCTTAAATTTTGTATTATCTATAGCATTACTAACTTAGAAAAATAATGGATTGTTAGTGAAGTAGTAGATAATATATGGTACATATCTACTTGTAGCAGCCAAGTATTCAATGGGACTTAGGAATTGAATGATACAAAAGAAAGAAGCTAAGATTTCTTCAAACGAAAAAAGAAAAACACTGGAATGTGACTCAAGAAAGTAAAAGCAAAATATGTTCACGTATTAATTCGTATATTAAAATATGAAAATATAGGACAATTTAAAACCTTCTTTTGTAAGCATCTCAATAAGCAAAACTAATTACGTATATAAAAAAAAGTAATCATATATATACTTAATGCTGAAAACACTTTCTTAATAAATTATTTTGGAAAAGATTTGACTCCGTAAGGTTCATACGTATGTTATACACCTCGTAATATAATATTTGAAACTTCAGTTTTCTTGGTGCTATTTCTTTTGGTTCTTCGACTTGAACAGGGCATGTGTACATCAGATATTTCGTCAATTCTAAGTCATAATGAACGAGGCATGTGAATGCTACACTCAGGTTGTCTTCCCAAATTTAGGTCTTCGCACGCCGTCTCTCGGTTGCATCTCAATTTCCTGCAGAAAAATCCTCTTAAAGAATTTGCAAAATACTTGTTTCAAGTTAATTTAGTATAATTCTGAAAAATACATTCTACGTTACAGAGAAGCATGCTAATTAACGAAAAATTGGAGAGGCATTAAAAATTCTATGATCATCAGACATCTATCAGATTCAAGTGCCCTTGTCACTCAAAATATGAAGCCGGGAACCAAGCCCTTAGCACTGAACCCTAGTTTGAATGAAGAAAGATAGATAGAAGAAAAAAGGGCCCTTTCCCTCTCACCATGTGGCCCCTATAAAAAAATTATTTTTATAATGCATCTCAGAGATTCGTGTGAATAATGGAGAGTTAACGATTTCATTCTTAATAATTTTTATAAAATATTTTAAATTTACGAAATGTTACTTGAAATCAATTAATAAAACCTTTTTTTGAGAAATTCTGATAAATTAAAAATTTTTACAAACAATTATGACACATTAAATAAACACAAATTTAAACCTTAGGCTAAAAAGGGTGTTTTTTTTTGTTTTTTTTTTTTGAATTTAAGACCTTTTCTTCAGTTTAATGTTGTGGGTACAAGACCTTCTTCCGGTAATTTTTTTGAGTTATGTTTCTGAGACCAAAAAATGTATTCGGGGTTGTCTTATTTTTAAATAATTTTTAATAGAATTATTCTAGAATCTAATTTATCCAATTAAAAACTATTTGCATTTTGAGATGCTGTATAATATTTGGTTACAAAATTCGAATTTTTCATAATGTTTGACGATAAATATTAAAATATATCTTTCAAAAATAATCCCTTGAGGTGCACATATCCTACATGCTATCATTAACCCCCCCAAAAAATATTTATTTTCGCATTGAAACTTTGCAATTAGTATTTTTTTATTTACTAAAATTACGTTTGAAATGATTGAATAGCTGAAGACAATATAATTGAAATGATGCTTCTTTTGAATGAGTGATGGCCTTCTTCGAAGAAAAAAGAAAATAAAGTAATATAACATTAAACATTAAATTGGTATTTTTTTTCAGAGCTATTTGGACAGTTCCTTTCTGAAAAGTCAATGTATGACTAAAAAATTAATGATCGGAATTTGGCAGAAGTTATGATTGATGATCAAAACTTTTGTATATCATAGTTATTTCACCTAAATTTTATACGAAAAATTATAATTTCTTTTCAAAAGTTTGTAAAATGAAGCATCTCTTAGAATTTTACATCATTATTTCGGAGCTCATGAGAAAACACGAAAGTATTAAAAGTAATGACACAAATGCAAACTAATTCTTTAAATTGCATTTAAAAAAAACTGTGTCTCTAGGTTCACCCCCCCCCCTCTTTTTTTTTCTTGTATGAATAATTTATTTCAGTAAGAAAAATTAAAATAATAACAACAGCATTTTAAAGAAAACTTTCATTATTTTTAAGAAAACAATGAAGAGAGAAATGCAAAATATATTGACCGTACACAATATTGTATCTGGTCATATGAATCAGCAAAGTTAACTAATACAATTGCTTTCACCAATGATAGACAATTTGATAAGTTATTATAATTGATTCGTTGCATTTTTATAATGATATTTGAGAACTTCATAGTCCTTGTCAAAGACTTTTAGATCGTATGCATTATTTTAAACATCTATCTGGTTTTTAATAATTGAACACAAGTATCAAAGAAACAATTGTCTTAGTTTTATATATTACTCAAAATAAGAGTATTTGTTTTTTATCGTGTAAGATAAACTTCTGTAATAATTTTATTTATTTCGGAATTTTAATACTTTTTGCCCTTTATAATTTGAAACTATTTAATGTGATGGTTTTGTTACATGAACTTACTTCTTCATACTTCTCCAGAATAGGAACTACGCTCTTATTTCGCAAAATTTATGCTTTAAAAGGGCTTAGTTTACATATGTGTTCAATTACATTACAAACAAAAATAAAATACAATTAATTATAAGTATTTATAGAACACACATAATAAATAATTACGATAGCATTTGTATGGAACCACAATTTTTCTATTCTTTATTAAGTGTTATACACTAGCGAAAGCTTTTTTTTATAGTAAAACTATCTTTGCGTTTTTTATTTAGTTAGTTCAAATACGCCTTTTCTGGAATATTGCGTTCAAAAATAAAATATCGTACCACCTTTATATATAAATGTAACGCAGTGGGGCGTGGAAGACTTTATCTACTTAATTCAGGGTTTCTCAAACTGTGGGGGGCGCTCCCCTAGAGGGGCATAATAACCCAACAAGGGGGGCGCGAGCATATGGAAAAGTCGAAAATAAAACATTATTTAAAAATATTATTAATTTACTGAAAGGAAACAAAACAAAATACATTCTGACATAATAAAAAGTAAAATACGCATTTACACTGATATAATTTGTTTATAAATGTATCAGTACTGAACACTGTATTTGAAAATTAATTTAAGAATACCAAGTTAAGAACAAGTTTAACAATTACCAATGACCTCATGTGTGTGTCACATATAAAATTATATAAAAAATTTAATACTTATCTTGATATTTTTTACGGTTTGTAATTAAATTCGTATTATAGATTTATGACAAAGTACATTATTATTGAGTTTAATGCATCGTTATTGCTTAGGTGGAGGAGGGGGCACGAAGAAAATTATGACTGAAAATTGGGTCGCAAGTATTGATAGATTGAGAAGCACTGACTTAATTTAATTTTTATTTTTAAAATATGCAAATATTGCTGACATGATGGAGTAGGATTGTTGATTGTTGTAGTAGAAGGATATATCACAAACATGGAACATCTAATACAAATACGACACACACACACATTTTACATGAATAAGACAAGACGGAAGAAGACAAGAATTATCCAGAGATCATCGATATTAGACAAAACGGCAACCGAAGTTCAAAAATTCTTGATTTCCGAGGACGGCTCTTAAGATGGGCCCAGATAATTGGATGGTACGACTTTCATAATAAGAACTCCAAATTCAAAGACTTAAAAATTTTCAAGTGTCTAAAGTTACAATTACTTCCGTTAGACGGGTAGTTAAGAATCAATAATTTATGTGAAGCTCTGGAGATTCCAGCACCATTAGAATTTAAAAAAATAAAAAGCCTTTAAATGTAATTAACATGAATTATTACAAGCCCTCCCACATATATATATATATATATATATATAGAAATATATACATATATATATATATATATATATATATATATGTACACACGTCTTAAATTCTAAAATTCCAAATTTTTATGAATAAGTTTTAACCATTCTGGAGTCCACTGGAACAGACACAAAAAATTTCATCAAAATCGGTCCAGACGTTTAGGAGGAGTTTAGTCACATACACACTCAGAGAAGATTTTTATATATAAAAATATACCACGTCGTGGCATTTCTTGCCGCGCATTAGCAGAATAAAAATCACACACAGGAAAACAATTAGGCGTTTTAAGAAATTTAATTAATATATGTTAAACTAATTGCGATATCGGACCGAATTGTGAATCTGAACCATTCTTGGGTCCCCTGTAAAAGACACAAAAAATTTCACCAAAATCGGTCCAAGAGCTTAGGAGGAGTTTGGTCACATACACATGCACAAAAGATTTTTATATTTAAAGATATGTATATATGAAAAATGTTAAAGGCTGTAATCAAATATATTTATATTAATGGTTTTTGCCAATTACATTGAAGAAATTTACTTTATTCATGTGATTCTTTTTAAATGAAATCTATGTAATATTTTATTTATACAAAAAAAGAAAACAATACTTTCGAAAATTTATCTCAATTATTTAATATAATACTTTAAATACTATTTAATTACTTACGTGATTAAACTAATGCTATATGTTTCCTATAAAATATATAATTTGCATAATTTACTGTTTTCATATAGAAACAAAACTTGAGTGTATCAATGTATTCTTCAAATGAATTGTGAGCACATGTTTCCATAGGTATCATGTTCATTAGCTGTTATGTAAGAATTTTTTTTAGAGAAAATAGAGAGGACAAGTTGGACACTAACTTTACAAGCAATATATGAAAGGAATCCCTATTACTATATATATAATTTAAGTAATGGTAATAGTGATAGTAAATTCACTGTCGTTATTCAACAGGGTTAAAGGACTTACGTTAGGGACCAAGTACTTCCAGTGATTTTAAGTTATTCATATTGTGAGTGTTTTTAGAAAAGTTTTTTGTACTTTACAAGTACGCAATTAGAAGCATTGAATGTAGTATTTTCCATATAATAATTTCTTTAAATAAACTTGCAACTAATTGTGTATAATACAACTTATATTATCTTAAAAATTTATCTATTCATTTACTATTAAATTATTGTTTAACATATTATTTTGATAACATTCCTTATACTTCGCACAATTTTATTTTATTTAAAAACATAGAAAATATATAATCCTTACCTAACATTTCTATAAACACATTAAAAATACACTGAAATATATTTAATTAAATTTCCATTCAACTTGCAAAGCTGGACAAAGCATTGAAGAGCTTCATTTTGATAAAATGGCATATTTCCTAGAAAATGCAATGAAAGTGTGAATAAGATATTGAAAAATGGGATAAAATAAGTTTTATTATTTTTTTTTCGAATGTGAAAGTCAATACTTAGTAATATTTATTGCATTTGTATAAACTGTGCAGATTCATTAACGTTAATTAACAAATAATTGTTAAATTTTGTAATTTTTGTAAGTAAGCAATGTTGTTAATTTTTCTATTTAACTCATTTAAATTCTGTTGTTTTGGAACTGAAGTAACTCATTCAAATCTATGTGTTTAGCCATGTTTTCTAATGATATAATTAAGTTACATTTCATACAGGATTTTTTTCCTTGTTTGTACCATTCCAAGTTTCGTAGAAATTCAAAGGACTGAGAAATGTAATTTGATTAATAATAGTTAAAAGTCGCGAGAGAGGGAGCTAGTGAGTGTTTATTAACGTTCGACTCTAATAGTTAAAACTCTCAGAAACAAACCACAGAAAGAGCATAGAATAACAATCGAAAATCCATGCTTACTGATGAAATGCTTTAATATCAGAGTAAGAGCGTTTAAAAATAATTATTTACAAGAAAGTAAAAATTCAAAAATGAATCATCTTCAAAAATGAAATAACATCTGCGTTTTTCCCCGGATGGATAAAAAAAAAGTATTTTTCAAAAACAAAAAAATACAAGAAAACTTTGTAAAAAATGTATTGATTATTTATTTTTTCATGGAAATATAACCTGTTGTTGTTGATGTTGTTGTCGAATGAGAAATGCAGAAAAAAAAGGCAAATGGGGCCAAAGGCATGCAGCACAGTTCTGGCCACATCACCTACTCTATCGGTATAAAAGGTGTCATGGCAGCAGTCAGGGTCTATGTTGAAGAGGGTCGAGGCAATAGACATGCAATTGAAGAGATGTCCCTGATCCAGCTGAACCCCTCACCTGTCATTGAGGGGTGCCATTGTCATATGGTCTACCTGTTGAATAGGCGTTTTTCTTTGGGCATCTGGACTGTAAAACAGTCCTCAATCCCATATCGTGACAAGTCTTTGATGTTGGGCAAGGTAAGTGATGGTTTTCATTCAGTTGAGTGGCATGACTTCAATTAGTCGAACAATGGGATCCGGGAGGCGTGGCTATGGTGCTTCATCTGTGGGAAAAGTTAAGAGTTTTTTGACTTTAGTGAGAGCTTAGAGACTTCTCTCTGATTGGTTGCTGGGTAAACTGAACAGTGACTCCAATTGGCTGCCCTGAGGGCTGAGATTTAAAAAATGGGGAGGCGCGGTCTATATGTTGGTCCGCGGAAGGTATTTTATTTCCCTTCAACCATCCACTAGAAAACCAGTGGAGGCATTCCCCTATCCGCTTCTCGGGAGCGCGCTATCTAGGGGTTACAGGCTCCCCGAGTTGTTAAAATGATCTTAATTTGCTTATGCCTCACAAATTCATTTATAAAAGAAAGTAAATAATTAATTACCATAAAATCCGGTGTATAAAGCACACCGATGTACACTCACTTCCAAAAGTTAAGCACGAAGATGTAAAATGCAAAAAAATCAACAAATACTGCTTTGATTGACACAAAATTTGGCAGTAAAGTAGCATATATATTTATACATAAAACAAAATCAATAATTATATACAGAAATGAAAACAATATTAAATTTTTGTAATATATCAAATAATGTCATACTGGAGACTTAAAGAGAATTATGTATAAAGTGAAAAAAACCCAGCATAAAATGAAAAAAGGACATTAATAGGGTATGTGATCCCCCTCATCTGTATGCAAAGTTTACACCTTCTGACCATGCTTTCAATTAGGTGGTCAACCACCGCAGAACTAAGCAATCGTCATTCTTCTTGTAGATCAGTTTCCTGCTCAATAAGAGTAGCTGGAGGTGGGAAACGTGAAGATACAGCACGACCGAGAGCAACCCAAAGATTTTCAATAAGATTAAGGTCAGGCGAATATGCTGGCCACGCCATACTTGCAATCCCTTCACTCTCCAGGTAGTCATCGACGATGACAGCTCTATGGGGACGTGCGCTATCGTCCATTAAAACAGAAGTAGGGCTAACTGCTGCTGCGTACAATCTCACAGTTGGTTCTAGGACTTCATCTCAATACCGGACAGCCGTCACAGAACCCGGTTTAAAGATGTGCAGGTCGGTGCGGTATCCTAATGAAAACCCTGCCTACAACATAACGCTTCCGCCTTGGAATGTGTGATGCTCGGTGATGTTTTGGGGCTGATTGGGTGTTCCTTGTTTACGCCATATCCTTATACGCTTGCCATCTCGCTCCAGAGAAAATCTTGACTCATCAGTAAACATGACATTGCCCCAGTCAGACAGAGTCCAATTGCTATGTTCCCGGCACCACTTTAATCACCCCTCTCTTGATTGGACTGATAGAGGAACACAAACTCGAGGTACCCGGACATACAGTCAATTCCTATGTAATCTTCCGCGTACAGTAGCTTCGGATATAGCCTTACCAATGGACGCTGTAACCATAGATGTCACACGTGTAGTCGCTCTGTGATTCCACTTGGCTACATAGCAATATATCGATCCGCGGGGTTGTAACCCTTGGGCGACCACCCACTCTCCTTCGAACAATTGTCTGTGTGGTTTAGAATTGTTTCCATAAACGTGAAATTACAGAATGATGAATGCCGAAGAAAGAAGCAACATCTGTGATCGACTGTCCTGCTTCAATGCACCCCACAGCAAACTAGCACTCAGAATCTTCCATTCGTTTTCTGGAAGTCATAGAAACACGTATGTCTTGAAAACAAATTGAACGTAAGTTTTAAATACCTTCTATCAGCACTTACAATCAACTTCTGTAACCCTTCATAAGCCTGGCTTCTTATAGGACTGCCCTTTTTGCAAATTTCTTGACATGAAAGCACGATTGACTGTTACCTAACATATTTGCATACTTCCATCTACCTGACCTATTTGCATCCTCTTGAATTCTGATTGGCTTCCGGAAATTAGCATTTTCCTCTCCATGCTTAACTTTTGGATGTGAGTGTATAACACTCACCCAAACTTTCCAGCAACATTTTTTAAGTTTTAGGTATATTTGTCTTCTTCACGATGAAATCTAAAATTTTAGTATACAATGCTCGTGTGTTTTGAAGTTTTTTATTCGAGGTATCATCCCAAACTTTTTTAAAAAAATGTATACTTCTAGAACTACAACTATTTTAGTTCATAAAGCATGTTATTCTTTTTAAATAAACCACATTTGGATACGTATAGAAGTAAACTATTTTTTGCTAATATCTTTTGTTATTTTTAAAATTATAATTTTTATACCCGACGTATAACGCGCACCCTTAAATATCAATTTTATTTTTGGTGTTAAAAATGTGCGTTATGCGCCGGATTTTACGGTAATTTTTCTTCTAAAATATTTTGAACCTCATTTATTAGATGTATTTTTAAATATATCATACTGTAAGGAATAAATATTAGGAGACATTGGATAACAAATTAAACAAACATTTTTATATTAATTATAGTTTAAAATTTGTGTATATTTTTAAGAAGCATGTCGCACTTCAAAGAAAGATATTTTAAACTGTGTTTTACTATTGTGTTAAATACTTATTTTGTTGTCTTTTTTAAAATTATTTGATTTTAACTTTAATTTAAAAGCTTTTTTTTCCAGATTCATTTTTTTTATGTTATTATTCAAAGAAATTTTGTTTGGGTACATTCAATTCAATAACTTTGTTTCTTTTGTTGTATACAGGCAAACTATCTGGCTTTTAAAATCAACAATATCAAGATGATTTATTCAGAATTACTGGGAAAATTGTTTTTTTCAAACTTTTTAGGGATAAACACTGTTTCCAACATCAATTTCCTCTAATTAATGTTTATAATTCATTATCGGTATCTTCCACTACTTTTGAAACATGTTTCGATATTCATTCAGCGTTTTAATTGCAGATCACCAGATGAAAATTACTTTATATTAGATATTCAAATGATCTATTTACCAGTTATATAAGTCAAATTTATGGTTAATGCTTTTCAGGAAAAAGGTTTTATTCCTTTTAAGGGGACGATAGACCATTAAAACTAATTTCTTGAATTGTTAGCTTAATTAGCTGAAAATGGAATTAGTATAGTAAATGATTATTATATTTCAGAATTTAAATATAAACTAATTTTTTTTGAAAAAATTTAATTTTTTTAACTATTTTTAAAAATGCTCCTTGAGCATTAGTTTTTAAGATATGTACATAATTTTTGTTTTATTTATATATGAACTACAAAAAATATATATCTCTGTATATGGATTTTATATTCAGATTAAAATTTGATGAAAAAAAGATAAATTCTCTATATACTAGGTGAAATATTTCCCCAATTATCACCCATTCAAGGTATTCAAAACAACACAAAATAAGATTCGTTAAATATTTTAGAAAACTAATGCAAAAATTTGTGAATCATATCATCTTTCATAAGTTGTGAAAATTTAAAAGAGGTATGGCGTAATTTGAAACTCAAGAAGCATTTTACCTAACAATGAAAAAGGAAAATTTACGAACAAAGAAAGGAGCATTTTAAACAATTATTTGAGTAAAATAAATAAAAATAATAATAATTCAGTAATTATTAATCAAAATGACAAAATTCTTTGACAGAATTATTCTATGAAATATAAGGAATGTTAGTATACAAAATAAAAATCGCAATTTTGACTTAAATTTGACATTGCCAAGGTCCACCATCCCCTTAAGAAAAAATACTGAATTTTAATGTGAAGTTTCTTTTTTCAGTTGGATGGATTTGTTTAACGTTTATAAATATATTTTTTTTCTTTCTCTTTCATTTACCTTGTGATGCATTTCACTTATGAAATGAAATTTTTTTAGAACAATATAGTTTTGAGTTAAGCAATTAGAAAATGTCTCTTTATTGGTACTAATGACACATTCGTAGTTTTAAAATTACTGTTTCAACATCATGTTTTGGTACTTGAATACAATTGAGATATATAATCACTCAAAGAATTTTGAAGGTTTTTAAAGACTTCTTTTAACTGTAACTTGCGTCTAAGGATAGAATATTAACTCCAAATACTTCCTGAATTCAAATTCATAACGTACTAATAACTTTAATTTCGTACATATATAAAAGTTATTTGTTTGTATAAGGTTTAAGGTACTGCGTGACTAATAATAGATTGACTTATATAATACTCATATGTACATACAAAATTCAGGAAACTGTTGTTGTTTTTTAAATAAATTGATTAAAATTCATCTCTTATATAGAGAATGGCAAGTTAATTCATTAATATGAATGCTTACTTTATATAATTCCTGATTTATTTTTATTGGTTAAACAGTTGTTTTCTATGAAGAGAGTAGTATTTTCCTTGTAGTATAGCATAATTCGTTTTATAATAACCCTAAATATTCTAACTGAAGTCTCAATATTCAAACATAAAGCCTTTTTGTAGTTTCTACAAAAGTGTGCCCATTCTTACATTTTGGTATTTGAAACAGGTGAAAAAAATGTTTTATGAGTAGAAATTTTAAAGAGGCAAATTTTATTACATATTTCCTTATATGGAGGGGGGATTAATTTTAATATGTTAGAGAAGAATGCAACTAATAACTGAAATGCTTACACTGCATAGATTTCAATTACTAATACATTCCCTTTATCTTCGCCTTCCCCGAGAATTCTCCACAGGCTAATAATCATGCATCACTGAATAATAATCATTAATTGTAATGCATGTGTATCGCTTAAAGGTATTAGTACTGTAACTATTCGATGTTTCATTCCTTCTATGTACATCTCTATAAAACCTTAAAATCTTAAGAAAAATTTATATAAATATTACTTTGAAGGCATTTCTATAAAACCACATTTCCCAATCTAAATCTAAATTTTTATTTTGAGATGCCATGCGATGATGTCATCTACAAAAACTACCTTAGAGTAACATTCACATGCGTTCTTTACGACTCGGAATGAAAAAAATATCTGATGTATAATGTCTTGTTCAAGACGAAGAAAAAGAAAAAAAAATTCCAAGAAATTTGAAAAGGAAATATTCTTCCCCTTCTCAGGACCGAGAAAAAAAGACTATCAAAATTTTGTTCTATAGAATGCAAGAAATCCATATGATTTGAACATTGTAAGATGTCTTTTAAATATTTCAATAAAGAAACTCAAAATGTAAATGTGTAGTGGTGACAGTGATAACTAACCACTACCTTTTTTTTTTTTTTTTTTTTTTTTAAATTGAAAGTTCTGATTAACATATATCTTAAATATTATTTACGACGTGTGTAACACACATACGTACCAAACGGAGTCAAGCCTTGCTGAAATAATGTATTGTTAAAAAATGCTTTCAGCACTAAGCACACATTTTTAAAATTTTTTTCTTATACTTGTAATTATTTTTCTTAATTTAGATAGTTACCAAAAGAGTCTAAATTTGACTATGTTTTTTGTTTTTGTCTTCATTTTTTAATAAGAGAATTCAAACGTGAACGAACTTTTTACCGTAAAATCCGGCGTATAACGCGCACTTTGAACACAAAATATAAGATCGATATTTACGGGTGCGCGTTATACGCCGGGTACAACAATGAGAGCTTGAAAAAGGAAAAACAATTAGCATAGAAAAAAAATTAGATTTCTACATATATAGAAATACTGTTTATTTAAAAGAAACGAAATTTCTTATGAACTTAAAAGACTGTATTTCTGTAAATGTACTATTTTTTTCAAAAGCCTGCAATAATACCACGAATAAATGTCTTAAAAACATACGAGCATTGCATACGTGCATTCGAAGTTTCTTCGTAATAAAGGGAATGCGCGTCATATGGTGAATGTACCTAAGAATTAAAAACTACACCTCTAAAATATGGGTGCGCGTTATACGCTGGATTTTACGGTATTTACTTTCTTGGCCCACACAATCTTCTTTTCTCTACATTCTTTTAACACATCTTATCTTATTTGCTTTGTATAACTTTTTCTTTAACGGGCATTGAATACTTGGGTGATACAGATAGATAGGGCTGCTATCTATTACCTACTTCAGTAACAATCCATTATTTTGTTGGGTAGGTAATATGCTATAGGTAATGCAGAAAATCAATGGCTCGGTAACAAATATTGCATCTTATTACAATATTTTAGATATAATATTACGTTTCAATGTCAAACCTCGTCAATAAAAGGATTAAATTATCTTCAAACGTAAGTATGAGATGATGTATCGGAGAGATGTCGCGCACCTATGAATGGAACTTTTTGAAGCACATCTAGTTGAAGGCTAAGTGATTCGACACGAATGTTTTTAATTTCATATTTTACTACTAAATATTTTTATTTTTAGAAAACTTTAAGTTAAAACATATTTATAATCTTACGTAAATCTAAAAAAATAGTTTTGAAAATGTCTTAGTTAAGGAAAATTATTTGCAACTAGAATTCTTAAATTGTCAAATAATTTGCATTTATTATTTTAAATTAAATAAGAACGTTATTTATTAAAAATTGTTCCATCTTCAAATAATTAAAACACCATCATAAGAAACATCATGATATAAGAGATTATGAGCAATTACTTAAATGTGCATATTAATGTAAACTTTAGTAATTCAAAAATAAATGATTTATTTTTAATATGTATTTATGTTATATTTTTCATTAGTTAGACAAACTATATCTGTTTCTTTGGGAGTCTAAGGGCTAAGTTTAATGTATTTCTATTTTATATAATTTTGATATCAAATTAAATAAGATAACCAACCATTATTGATCTGACGCAAATCCTTAGTGCATTTTTATAAATCTAATTTATATTTTTAGGACTAGTGTTTAAAAATAAATTATATGAAGAATCCTTTTTTTTATTTTTATATTTTACAATATTTTATTTAAAGCAATTTAATTCATTTACCTTTCAACTGAGAATATTTGAACAGTTTTACTTTCAATAAATTTCAATTTTAAGCAATTGGTAGTTAATAAATTTATGAGCTAAACACACTGGAACTTCAAAATTTCAAGTAACTTTCAAAATGCAGTGTTATGAAGATTTTGGAAATTTTGAATAATCCAAAATCAGTAAAAAATTTATTTAATCTCTAATTAAACAAATTATTTTGTTACTGAAGTTATAATGTTTAAAATAATTTTTTCTCCGAACTTCACTCTATCTTGTAACAATCATGTCCATGCAAATATATTTTCAAACAAAATACATATATAAACAACATCATAAAAAAATAAATCTCAGTTAAAATTACTTTAAAATTTAAAATTACATCCTTCAAATAATCTAATAAAGGGAACGACAGTATAAAAACTCATACATATTACAACTCATTTATCTCTTCTTTTTCATTCAAACGTGAAGAGTTTGCTGCATAGTTGAGATTTTATCTCATTAAAGACAATGGGTTTTCTTCCTATTTGTTGCGCATCCAGAAGACAACACTTAATCCCGAAAATGTTATTAGAAGACAAATTGGCTTTCAGCTGCATCTGCGCCTTGGGCAGTTCGAATGAGGACGGGAAAGAGAAACTTAATCGTCTGTGCAGAGCTGGAACATGATTCATCTAGATTTCAGATTGAAACCACACATTGCTTGGAATTACCAGCATTCATTGGCTAAAGTCTTTTGCTGGAATTAGGTTACGTACATCAACGGTATTTTTACTGATGGCATTAATAATTTTTCTTAGTGTAGGTTAAGATTGGTAATTAATTTCAAAAAATGATTATCTTCAAATATCTTACGAGAAGTTTGTCTCGTTGGCATTGAAATTGCTTTTTGTGTTACATGGTCTCACTTTTTACAAGCAAACGAGATACGGGGCATAATCTTTTCAGCAAAGAATGATGATAAATTTATTACAGAAATTGATCCAGTTTGATTTAGCATTAATACATAAAAAGAAAGAGTTATAGAATGTTATAAAACTTTGTAATGTAAGTATTTTTATTGAGACATATAAAATGCAATAAAATTATACGCTGTCAGATAAATCAGTTTCCAATTCAATTCACTTTTTTTTAAATGATTTCAATGTATTTTTTTTTAAAAAAAACTAAGCTTGGAAGTTTTAAAATTCTTTCAGCCTTATCATATATTGATACATTGATTGTAAGAGTTAATAAAAAATGTATGAATATGTTATGTGATTTAAGGTTTTCGAATACGCTAAAATCATGTTTTCAAAAATGGACAAATTTTTTTAATGATTTTAGTTTATAGGCCGTCTTATTAGCTTTATAAAAATACCAAGACTTTTTTTTTCATTCACTAGCACAAAAACTGCAAGTGTTTTAGTAAAAGCAGATACCATAACTTTACACTAGACGTCAAACTTTAAAATGCGTTTTACTCGAAATATGCTTTTTTCGAAAATCTCAAACGGGGACATCGATTGCTCAAGAAGTTTTTTAAAATAATTTGCTGAAATTTTTTGTGTATATTCTGTATAACAGTAAAAGTTTTTTATCCTTCAGATTTATCAATCACTGGCTTATTTCAAAATTTACAGTCCTTTATGTGAATATAATCACTGTTTTTTTTAAGCAATTTCATGTAGTCTCTAAGATAAAGTGTTCTAGTTTTTGTAAAAATTAAAATATTTCTTATCCTGAAGGTCATTTTAAACAGTAATAACAAAGCAACACATCAAATTTGAAAAATTGAGAATTTGTTTATAAAATTTTTGTACAGTGCGGGTCTTGTTTATGTCATTTTTTTGTACATTTTTACCAGTTTTTTCCCATTTCAATAATAATATTTTTTTTTATTTGTTTTCAAATTTTAAGATTTTTTTTTCTTGAAATATACTAAACAAATCTAAAAATCACAAAAAAAAATCCCCATATCTCCATTTTTTTCAAAAAAAAGTTGTCGCAAGTAGTCTCGGATACCTTAATACATATATATTAAAATTTTAAGAAATAGAAAACTTTTTTCCCTGAAAAGGATAAAACATAAAAACCAATTTCTTAGTAAAGTCAATATTTTCAAAAAAGATCTTCCTTTTTTTTACAGATATGGATTTTTAACTTTGAAATACGGTAATTGTTCTAAAATACATTGCATGCATTTAGTAGCATTCGTAGTTGCATTCTGATATTATGTAATTTATCGTTCAAAATTTTGTCTGAGATATTCTCAAAGGAAGGGTTAGGTTTTGATTATTAACGCAACTGTGTCCATACATTTATTAACTATTTGAAACAAATATACAGGGCGTCCCGAAAATTGCTTCAAGCTCTACACAATCAAGTTTCTTGTTGAAGGTACTTAAAAATTACTCCAAGAACTGTACCTGCACGACTCATAGTTTATGTGGAATATATGAAAAACAAAATAAGACGTCATATCTATATTAGAACAATCAAAAGCAGTATTTTCAAATATTTATAAATGCAGATGTTCAAAGTGTCCACCGTTCATACTGCGTTAGGCTTGAGCACCCCGTGAAATGGAAGAGGGCACTAGTGTGCAGAGCGATGCTCACCGAAGGCAGCATGCACACGAGTAACGAAGTCCGTTGATGTATTTTTAAAATTTAAATATTAAATGTCCACCACTATAAGCTCGGAGCAAAATATAGCTTTGTTATCACAAAACAACATAAATTTGTATAATTCTAAGACATAGTGGAATACTTTACCAAAATTTATATTGATTAATAAAAGCAAATGGGTTTAAAAATTAAAGCATTTCTTTTCAGCACATTAAACATTCTACTACACTCTGTCCTAAAGATTGTTTAAATGTGGATAGGGTAAATAAATACTATTGTACATCTCTAATTAATTCCATAAATACAAACTGATAGTTACAATACCTTAAGCCAGTGCTTCTCAAACTGTGAAGCGCAGTATTATATTACATTAATTATTATTTATAATTAAGATCGTATTGTAATTTTAGCGTCAAAGTACATTATTATTGCAATCAATACATTGTTATTGTATGGGGGGGACGCGAATAAAATTATGATTGAAAATTGGGTCGCAAGTATTGAAACTTTGAGAAGCACTGCCTTAATCCATTTTATAGTTTTAAAAACATGGCAGTAACACAAATAATTGACTCTACCTTGTAGATTATGAAAATTAATCTTGAAACGGGTTCTTTTAGCAACAGTTACTAATCATCTAGGGAACATTCTGTCGAGGACTTTATACGATTATAAAACCAGTTTCTATAAAGGAGCCACGATTTATGTTAATGAGAGATGGTGTTTAAAGTAAAGTGAAGAGGGAAGATGTGGAAAGAGGTTGACGAGTTTTGTCACACTGAATCCATGTTGTTAAGAGAAGTACTGGTTGGAATTACTGATGCTGAACAGAAAGAATCATCGACGGGTCAGTTTAGAAATCTTAGTATTGATGAGGAACTGATTGAAGCGATAAGTATTGAATTTATAACTACAGTAATTTAAATGAGTAATTAATCGAACGGCTCTCCTTGCTTGATTCGAATTTAAACAGTGATTTGATACTCATAATGAAAGTGTTTATTATTTAAAATGTCTATTCCTTTGGTGCATTCTCACCCTTCCTCGAGGGAAAGTTCCTGACAAACTGGGTTGAAATATTTTTTCTTGAAGAGAACAATGAATCAATAAGTTCCCTTTTTGTCCTAAATATCAAATGATGTTTTCAAATGACATAGTGTTTCTCTCATTTTCTTTTTATCACAAATCAGAATTTACTGCGTTCAAAAATCATGTGTTTCACTTAATGAAATTAAGTTTAATCATGCTAAATAAAAAGGCAAAAATTATTTCTTTCGAATTTAATGTTTGAACTTGATTCTTAAAATTATGAAAACTGTTATAAGTAATAGTAATAAAAAAGGGAATTATAGGTTCTGTGTATAATATATATTTTTTATATTCATGATTAGGTAAATTCTGATTAAGTTTATTCGTAATTATTTGATACACATGTATCGAACATTATAAGTTTTTAAAAAGTTAAGTAAATGTATATATATTTATATATATATATATATAAATGCATTTTATAACTTATAAGTACATTTCATGAAAAAGAAAATAACACTTTATTATCATTTTATGAGGTAGCACAATATTGTTTTTCACAAATGAAAGCAAATTATTTTATAAACGTAGAAAGAAATATCGTTCTCATATTAAAGTAGTTTCAAGTAAGTCCTTGAAAACCCCATATGAAACAAGGACCATTCAATTCATTATTTCCAATTAGAAGTAAAAATTTCACAAAGATAAAATATTGCTTTTATTTACACAGTTCGAGTATGCTAACAGGAAATATCATTGTGTACGCCATGGAAGATTTGATTTAAGAAACTACAAGTATGAACATATTTTGAAGTTTTTTTTAAACATTGGAAGAATACTAGAGGTGTACTTACGTTCATTGTATTTGTAAAACTTATTTTTGCTCTCTTTTTTTTTATTTTACATCCTTAAAGGAAGTCTGAATCTATTTGTATGATAAAATAAGATGGTTTTGCAGTGATTTACTTATTTTATTAATTGAAGTTTTGCATGTACTGATCCAAAATATGGGGGTTATTTTACGTTAATAGAATGATAAATTGAAATGATGCACTTTTATTCCTTTTTTTTTTCTTCAAAAACTTAGGTAATATAAAAATTGTCTCATTTTTACAAATTAATTATTTTTTTTAAGGCATCAATTTTTATTTATTTATTTATAATTTTTTTTGAAAATTATAAATTTCTTTTTTTTATTAAACTTATTACACATTACTTAATACATATCATATTCCTTAATATATTTTTGATACAAATTTGCTTTTTTAAAAAAAATGCATCGAATCGACATCTTAGAACACCTGTTGAGCTTTCCAAAATAAATTTTTTAAAGATTATTTTCTTATAAGACAAAAGAAGTATTTGTTTTTGGTAGAATAATCCTTTCAAATTATAATTTGAATCAAAGGAGAGTGATTTTGATACATAACAAAACAATTTTTTATAGTTACCTAATAATACCGAATTAAAATTATTTCTTCTAAGAAATATCTTATACCGCATTTTAATTTTATAATTTTACTTAAAAAATCCATTCTGTTTCTAGAAATTATTTTGTTGCAATTAACTGCAAATGTAAGCCAATTTATTAATATATTCTCTATAATGACGCTATTTTTAATTTTTTTCATTTCTTCAAGTGCCTTTTATGTTAGTGACATTATCACGTATCCTATGAGTCGTAAGAAACCGATATACCTTCAATATACTTATCATGTCCCAATAATATTAACGTTTCATAAAAAAAAAAAATCAATAACTTAGCTTATATCAAACATAAATCAACAATTTTAGTAAATAAACAACTAAAAGAGGAAGGTAATTTTAGTTCATGAAATCAAGAATTTTAATTTTTAACAATACAAATTAACTTTTTATTTTTTTAAAATATTTTTTTAAACAAAGAAAAAATACATGCATAGATATAATTAAATTTTCCGAACAGAGTTATACTACAGTGTGAGTAGCTGAGATCATTCAGTTTAGAAAACCTCCAAATCTAAAACAGACTCTTCTAGATTCAATGCGCTGTTTATGTCTTGATTTGGCCCTCCTTCATGTGGAATATAAGGAGGAAACTTATACACGATTTCTCGGCAAGAAGTGTTGAATTAAGGACATTATAATACCAATACTATATTACATACATATATCCATTGCGGATTCTTACCTGAACATTACAACACTTTCAGTCTAACAGCTTTCATAAAACTTTTAACTTGTTTAGTCCGCATAAAAGGGATAACGGATAATGGCTCCGACTGATATTTCAAATTTCGGGAAAGACATAATTGTTTGTAAATTTAGAGGGAGTTATCCAAATTCAACCGTCAAATTATGAGGGGTGATAGTACGCAGCATATCAATAACAATTCAATGTAGAGCGTTCGGTTGCAAACCGTGCTTAGTCGGGGAAAATTACAATAACAGTAATCGACGGAACGACGATGATCCAGATGAGGGGAATGGCCAAACGAATGCGGATATTTGGACCACTATGACAGCGCTGAAGGAAACTTCAAGAGAAATTACTGAAGAAACGGTGTCCAAATTTCCTATTTCTTCGGTCTTTGCTGCAGGGAGTAGCGGCTGCTGAGTACCAGAACGTGTGTTTCACGCACACAGGGGCACAAAGCACATTTTTCCTTTCCAAAGAGTACCTCCCTTCTACATATCCCGGGAGGTGGATTGGAGGCAGTGGATCTGTCATTTTGCCTCCCCCTGATCTTAATCGCTTGGGTTTATTCTTCTTGGACCTGTAGAGAAATCGCTTGCGTATGAGACATAGGTGGCTGCAATGGAGAACCTCAATGTACGGAATATGGTCAATTCAGCTGATGTCCCCAACACATTGGATTTGGAGTGCCATGGCAGGGCTGAATGAAAATTCAAGAGAAATTACTGAAGAAACGGTTTCCGAGTTTCCTATTTCTTCGGTCTTTGCTGCAGGGAGTAGCGGCTGCTGAGTACCAGAACGTGTGTTTAAAGGCACACTGGGGCACCAGCGCATTTTTTCCATTCCAAAGAGTACCTCCATGCTACATATCCGGAGAAGTAGATTGGAGGCAGTGGATCTGCCGTTTTGCCTCCAAGATCCACTGATCTTAATCGCTTCGGCTTATTCTTCTTAGAGACCACTAGAAATTGCTTGCGTATGAGACATCGGTGGTTACAGTGGAGAATTTCAATTTACGGAATGTAGTCAGTTCGGCTGACGGTTTTTCTATTTTCCATTTGAGTTATAGTTTTGTACATGACGGATGGGATTGGAAATAATTGACACATTTCGGTTCCAGGCTACAATCTGTGGAAGAAGGCCCAACAAAGCGCCTCTAGAGTATGCTAGTTGTCCGCAGCAGGAAGTGCATAAGTTTCCGAACCATTGACACTTGAAGCAGTGTAGATGATTCGGAATATATAAAACTATTTTACAGTTAAGGTACCCAGTTTTGATTGTAGTAGGTAGGTTCTAGTAATTGAAAGTTAAAATTAAATATCTTGCACGAATGAATGCAGCATTTTTTTATTGCAATTCTTAAGACGCAAATTACACCTGTCCTGAAATTGTCTGCGGGATTTCAGCTTCAGTTCAGTTTCAGAAGTGATATCCCTGCAGGGGCAACATGAAACGGAGGATCCAGAAAGATTTTTGTAGATGAATAAAATTTGGATTGGACAGCAGATTTCGTTTCCACAAGCAAATCACCGAATCTGAATTGTTTCACTGATTTTACTTCACTGATGTATTTCAATAGGAGATTTTCGAGACAATTCACAAACAGGTAACGACAGTATATGAAAAAAATGTGCATTACTGGCCATCTCATTTATGGTTAAAGGTGTGGGTAAAACAAGGCTTTTACCCGAATACTGCATATTTGGGTTCATAAAGAAGATAGGTATTCATCCTGGCGTTCCTCCCCCCAACATGCAGTCCAATAAGAGATGCTGTGTGCCGGTCATTTGTCAGCAACCATGCTTGGCACTTACCTAGTTTACACCCTGGATATAACACTACAGCATCAGGGTGAGGTCCCGATAAGCAATGTGACGCCCCTTACATGCTGCACATGCCCTATAGCAATAGCTCTTTGGGGAATCTGAAGAAACCCTACTGATACAGCTACTTGGGCCAAAGGTATCCAAAAACACAATTTTCCGGGCAAACATGCGGGATTTTAAAGCCAACTTGTTAGTAAAGAAAGTCATAAGAGAAAAAATGAAAGAAAATAATAAATTAATGCACAATTTAAAAATAGATACTAAAATATATTTTTTGAAATAAATAATAAAAAAAGTTAAAAAAAAAATTACAGCTATTTGCAATTGAATAAATCGAAAAGTCTTACGTCTAGTAAAACAGAAATAGTAAAAATTACAATGTAATTTTCATATAGGCTCATTTGCAGTCTTAACGCGAAAAGAAAAAAAAACAGGAAAAGTATAAAAAGAATTGTCGAAATAAGAGAAGGATCACTGGGGTATCCAGTGATCATGACACCCGCATTTACCAAAAACAGTAAACCCCTTGGGAAAAGGTGGAAAAAATGGGACACTTCGAGATTGTGGCACCCGTACTCATCTAAAGAAGATGAACCCTCTAAAGGTGACAATTTGGTGAGGTAGGTAAAAATAGTAATACTTTTTTCAATGAATTAATATGAAACTGGGATAACTAAACCAAAAATTATGATTATCATTTAACAAATATTTATGATATAAGCCACTAAAAATTGTTATTTCATTCCTCTTCAATTCAAAATTTCAGCCACTTTATTAAAATTATTAGTCTGGATCAGTATTTTTAGTAGAAATAAATGAATAATAGTATTTTAATAAGAATAAAATCACAACAAAGGAATCCCATTATAAAAATTAATTTACCTGCTCCGTAAATCTGAATTTGTCAATAATCATCCTTGAGTGAAATAAAACGTATTAAGAAAAAGTTAATATTTCGATACGTATTATATTAAATTTAAGGAGGAACTAAATGCACCCTTAAGAAATAATAACCGGATGCAAAGAACTTTTTTCCATCGCATTGACAAAATGTTATAATGCGATAACTCTCTTCTCTAATTAAACAATACTATTCTCTAATTCAAAGTGTTCCATAAAAGCCTATCTTTATGATAGGAAATTGAACTTCAAAGGCCTCTATAACTCACACCAGTCATTCGATAATCGTTTGATGCAGCAATGAATTAATATGATTAAATTTCCTGAAAAATTCAAAAGATAATTTTGCATGATGTCTCGTTAAAAGTGAATAAAAATATCGTATATTTTTAATTTAAACAGGAAACTAGCGTCTGTTAGTGTAAATTGAATGAGTATTATCGATTTTAAAATCATCAAAAGGGCTTCATTTGTAGGATATTGAACACTTTTGTTCAGAGAAGAAATACTTCAGAGGAAAGTTTAAAGATAAATTATTGTATTCTTTTAGTATTTCATTTTAGTCGAATATTTTCGAATTAATAATAATAACTTCTTAAAATCCTTCTTTAAGAGTTATTTTTCATCGTGAATATACACATCTTTATAAGAGTAAAATTCTTTCGTATAGCAACTTTCAGTAATGTTTTTGTGTAAATTTAATAATAAATTATTTTTCATAATGTATCACACATTTCCTTTCTGAATAACTGATGGAAGTTTGACAGAAATAAAATTCCTTATTATTCTGAAATATTAAAACATAAATTTTGTATGCGAAAAGGTATATGATGTGCTCTTTTTTCATAATACAAACGAAAAGTAAAGCAACATTCCCTAATTTTTGTACTTGTGTCATCTTTAATATTCAGAACATTTTTAATTTAATCATAAAATATTTAATTTAATCATAAGTATTAAATCAAAATTATTCTTACAAAATACCAGAATACTTTATAAGATATTCACTCATAACTTACAGTTTAAATATACAATTTTTCACTGCTTATAAGTAAAAAATGAATTATTTCAAAAAACACTTTCTTATAAAAGAGATTTAGAAAATGTGGAGTTCAAGGTATATCAGTGCCATTGTACAACGAATTAAAAGAAAGTATTCATTTTCATATTAAAATGCCAAAGTATAATGAAGTGTTTTATAATGTTCTCTAGAATTTTTTTTTTTAAACTCTATTTCTTTTAAAAATCATAGAACAGAAATAAAATAAATAAATTATACATTTGATTTGATATTTTCTAATTTTCATTAATTGAAATAAAATTAACTTTTTCACATAACTGTGTAGAGACTTCCTCCTTTTTTTCTTTACGTATCTCCTGATTACGTAGCATATATTATAAATTATCACTCTCAAATAGTTTTTCTAGCAAATTTAGCGACAAAAATAGTTTTCCAGATACTAAGGTAGGACTATGAAGGATTTGCTAAAAACGTTTTGAAGGTTCAAAAATAATGGTTAGCCTATATAACGACCATGTTGATAAGTGTACAGTGTAGCAACTGATTAGAGAACACACGTTATATTCTTATTTTTAGATTTTGTGACAATGAATTTGAATTGTTACATTCTTTATTTGTGAAATCTTAGGATTCATGCTACTTTAGATTAGTGTGAGTAAGCTGAGTACTTCTGATAAAAAAGAAAATATTTTGCATTTATTGGATAGTGACAGAAAAAAAAATTTACTTTAAAAGAAGTTGCTTGTTAATGGAATGTAATTTCTTTTATTTGAAAAGTTATGAATTGCAGATTTGGTATCAGAAAGTGGTCCCGGAGAAAACTCTAGTAACTTGTCTTCAAGCAAACGTCATAAAAAGGGCATTTTAATTTGATGAACATAATTAAATAAAGGTAAACTATACATATGAAAAAATGAAAGCTTGAAGAAGAAAAAGGGACAAGGAAAAGGTAATATAAAGGTCAGACCAATAAAATTAATTAGAAAAATAGAGTCAAGCTAAGAAGAATTATGAGAAATGAGACCGAATTTAACTCGACATCTCTGGCGCAAAAATAAGAAAAAAAGTTCTCGCGCAGAATATCTCATACCCAAGGGTGTTACGTTCTGTTTTTACCATAAAAATTGTATACAAAGGTGAAACAGAAGGAAAGTAGGAAATACAATGTGTTTATTACACTTTTAATATTTTAGTTTTCCTCTTCTTTTTATTAGGGAATTAAGTACTTTATTTATATATACACTCCTTCAGTCTTCGTCATGAGTGACTGCGATGTTTTTCACTGAGTCTAAATTCTTTTTTCTTTTAAATTTCGTAGAAGCATTTGCTTGCTGGTTTCTACATTATTTGCATTCTTCTGTAAATCGAAATCCAAAACTCTTCAAAATGCAGCGTCTGGTTCGATGTTTAGTAAGTGGTTTCTGAGTACTTAACTAAATAATTTGCGCATTTATTGCCGCAACGTTCAACAACACAAATAAAGATTGGCACAGGATAACGATTACATTTTCTAGACACTGAATATGATGTGATCATATGTTATCAAGGACGATAAATGCTCCTTTAGTTAAATTATCTGGATCAATTACATTAGAGGAATCATACTTGCTCTGTTACACTCTTCATCATTTGATTTTTTCAAATCATCACCGCAAAGAAATTTTCTTCATCTGAAAATAGTGTTGTGTACTATATTTATTAAATACTGTATCTTCCAAATCAAAACCACTAAATCCTTCACAAGGTAGAGATGTAGCTTGTTCATAGAAAATATTTTTGAACAAAAGTGGTCTCGCGGGGAACTCATTTATTCTAGGTACCTTAAGATTGTAAAAACGTTTGCCACTCCCAAATAAGAAGTGTATATTTGAAAAAAAATACATTTTGGTTCCTATAAAGACTGTTTTATAAGAGGATACTGTCAATGCCATTGATAAGAAATTAATAGTTTTCCCCAAAATAGATATTTCGCAAGCGAAGGGGATTCTGCGCCTCGCGCGGCAGATCCCGGGTTAAAATGGGATGACGCAGTAGTCTTGAATAAACACTTTTTCGGCCTAAGGCTGCAGATCAGTAGCCATAAATGTTGTGTTATTATGTATTATTTAATATATCAGTGAAAGAGGAAGGGTAAGAGCTTAAATGTCATCATAAACCCTCCACTGAGTGAGTGTTTAATATAGTACTCGTTAAAAAAGATGATTTTATGCGAAGATATAAAATAACACAAAGAGATACAATCCCTCGCAAGGTATTATTTAGTGAGAATTAATTAGAAACCTCAGAGAAGAGAACAGTTGATATTCACTACAGGTTAAAGGCTAGAAATGTAAATACCTTTTGGAATTTATAATGTAAATGTCACTTCGAATAAATTAATAAGCATTGTTCTAAAAGGACTTTAAATGGAAACATGTTTGGTATATTTTAATGTCAAAGTCATCGAAAGCACATTTGTAGAACATCTGTAACGAACGTGATTATTCCAATTTTTCAGAGGTAATATATTTCTACTGGGAAATTAATCTCCGAAAAATGCTAGTTGTTCTATATTTTAACGTCTGCGTTATCTTGGAAATATTATATCGGAGGAAACTGAATGATAGCTCTCACGCAAAACGCATTATAATCAGTTCCGCAGTGAGCTATATGAAAATAATGAATCCTGAGGAATACAGCCCCATTCATGAGGTTTCCGAACTGCTATTGAACATGAAACTCGGGATCCAGTGGCAGCTCAAATGAGAGATATGGATCTGCAATATTTCTCTGTCGCCACGTTATAAGTACAAAATAACATTCCTCTATCACCATTGTGGATCTTGGTCGTCCTTGCCTATGTCCTTTTCATATGGATTCTCATTGTGGCCTGGAATTAGCACAAACTACAAATGACACGTTTCATTAGATAGAGCATTATAACCACTAACGCTTGCGATTGATCGCCTTTTTTTAATCTCATAAAGACACTTGTATAATTGTAAAATATATTAAAATAGCTTTTGTATAAATATCGGGATACAAGTTTTGATATTTAAGTGTTGTAATTAGTATGCTTTAAATCCTCCTGTACATTTGATACTGTAATTTAACTTTAATTATTTGATATGCTTATATTTTCTTTAATTATATTCTTTTAGTAGTGTAACTTGATATTATTTTAACCCTTTCGCTGCGTATTGTTATGTGTGACACGTATACGTTTGCCCTTGGAAATGCCCGGGATGCGCAGAGAAACGGTTAATAACTACATTTTAATCTATTCACTTTTTGCTGCTTTTGTTTCATGTATCGATTTTATAATTTTTAGCATTAGTTACATAAAGAATTTCTTTCACTATCAAAATCTGATAATTATATCTCAGTATGTTTCAAAACTATACATGCATAAACAAATACTTCATGTCAGTTTAACAAAAAGCAAATATATCTTTAAAATGATTTATAAAATGTTATACAATTTGAAACAATAATCAACGAAATAAATTGATTTTTTTTTTGTTTTTGTTTTTTACGAAAAATATAATAAACGTAAATAAAATTATATCGTTATTGTATGCGTCAGAGAAACTTAAGGAATTAATCACACAAAATATTTTCGTATCAGCATTAATATCCTGGGGTGCATGTAGTTTAGCTATGCAAATCGTACAGTCAACAATCATTATGTTCGTTGAAACATCGAGATACCCAAATTGCCGGTTGAATGAACCGTCAGTTCTGTTTTACCTTTTGGGGAATCGTAGATGAAACTGATATGAATAAATGATAATTATTTGACTGTTAGATTACAGCAATCCTTAATATGTAATTTTGCTTCTGATGAATATTAATATTTTAGCTAGGTGATATTCTCTTGAGATACTAATATCTCGAAGTAATTAATAAAATAACAATGTCTGTTTAAGGGTTGGGCTTTAATCGTTCCATATCTTCATTGTAATATCTTTAATTCCTAAATGAGATGTGCTGTTTTATTTTTACTTGCTGTGATAGAAATAAAGTCGATATAATTTTCCAGAAGCAGAAAAGGTTGCAAATTATGTTTCAGAAAAAAATATATTACAACAGAGTTACAATAAAAGAAAATACAACTAAAGTTTATATAAAAAAAGTGTGTGTGCGTATGATCACACGATAGAAGTGAAAACTTCAAATTTTGTAATGTTACTTCAGGGATTAGTTCGGTGAATTAAAAAAAAGGGACTATTAGTATTGTCATTTAAATTATTTATTCATATGTCTCTCTTCTCACATAAAGTAATATTTTTTGCAAAATACGTACAATCATATTTGTGAATTAATTATATTCTAAGAAGGAGACGTAATAGGTTTATAGTAGTTGAAATATGTTATAACTTTTTAGATTAAAAATGATTTAAATATCTAAAAAAAACTCCGTCAAGCGTTGTTCTGTATTTCGTCGTGCTTTCATTTGGATCATTTGACATAATTAAATTTAATTTTGATTTTAAAAAAAATCAACTAAAGGTTTTTATTTATCTTTTGAAAAACCTACATTTAAATATCCACTTAAACCCATAGGTAATTTGTTCAGAAGAGCCGATCCGGCTTCACTGTTGGCAATTAAACGTTTGTGAATGCACTCGATAAATTTCTCTACATTTTAATTTGGTGAAGTATAAATAGCAATCATTAGAATTATTTGCTCATTTTCTGCTCTACATTTCACTGTAAAAATTTCTCCAATAACAGACTGATTAGACACAAATGTTTCTGTAGTATTTGATGCTACATCCATTCTCTAAATAGTACTTGCATAAAAAATGAATTATAAGGAAGTACATGCACATTGAATAATATACGAATCAATAATTGAATATTTAAATAAATAAAACTAAAAAATATAAAAAAAGCTAACATTAATTTAATTGGCCTTAAATGTCTTCATTTTTCGATTATTCTTTGCCGTTAAAATTCCTTCATTGCACTATTTTTAATTATTATTTAAGCATTAATGCCAGAATGTAATGGACATTTTTCAAAAATATGAAATGCAGGCGTTTTACACTTTGCAGAAGATGAATGAAACGAATGCAATACATTCCACAATTCATGTAATTCCAGATATGCTTCTGTTATGCTTGTAAAGCAAGATAATTGGCAATCAACTTTAAGATATTTTGACTCAAATCTTTTCAATATTAACCAATTAAAAATAAAATGTTGTGTTGAGATGGTTTTCATAGCAATATCTGTGGACATTTGTAAGCCTCTGTATCCAGAGGTATCAAATAATTTTTCTCTTTGACATTTTCATATACCGTAAAATCCGGCGTATAACGCGCACCTATACTTTCAACCTGGAATTTTTAATTTTTAGGTATATTCGTCGTATAACGCGCACCCCGTTCTTACGAAAAAACTTGAAATGTACGTACGCAATACTGTTATGTTTTGAAGTAAATTTTCGAAGTATTATTCCAAACTTCAGAAAAAAAATAGTGTATTTCTTGAACTGCAACTTTTTAACTTTATAAGGTATGCCATTTCTTTTAAATAAACCGTATTTCGATGTATGTAGAAGTCTAATTTTTTTCTATGCTTATCTTTATTTATTTTTTAAGCTCTCGTTTTTATACTCGGCGTATAACGCGCACCCGTAAACTTCGATCTCATTTTTTGTGTTAAAAGTGCGCGTTATATGCCAGATTTTACGGTAAATAAATATCACACCTTTCTTTATGGTTATTCCTGTTGATACATCATAATACACGTGGGAACATAAACTAACTATATAAGCATAAGAGATGAAAGGCTGAGTATTACTCAAAACCCGGGGGAGACGTCCCTCCTTTGGTCATGTGATTTCTTTTTAAGGGTGTGCGACCTTTTTTAAACACGATTTCCAACTAAAGATGAAAAAAGCCGAATGAGTGTTACACACCCGAACCTGACATTCATTCAAGTTCTCTTTTCATCAAAACGCCCCTAAAGAAGTTATCACTTCAATAATTCTGACCAATGTCTTAACAGTGCACGTTTCTATGATGTTGCAAAGTTGTATATACATTATATAATTGTTATAAAAATAGATTAGTATACATTAGTAACATTTTATCCGGAATAAAATTCAGCAGTCAAATTACAAGTTATTTATTACACTTCTTGAAACAAAATGCAATTTATGTAATAAATATATGTTATAAATATCATACTTTCTTTTTCATTGTCAATATCAGATTTGAGACATAGAAATATTGTGTTAATGAATGCTTTTCTACAGAAAGGAGTAACATGGCCAAGAAAAAAATACAACAACAAATGGAAAACTCTGAATATTTTAAAATTATTAATATATTTATATAGATTTCTAACTTTAAAAACTCGCTTTACAATTTTATATAGCATATGAGTCACCTTTCTTCGAGAATTTATTTTAATACCTTTTAAATCACATAACTCTCATATTATATTAAATAGAAAATAATAAACCATGACATCAATTAACTTTTCCTTAGACTATTAAAATCATTTGTTATTATACATTACATGTATATTGGTGAGATTCATCATTTTGATATCACGTCAATTAGCATGCAATATTTCTTTCACTGAAAAGAAAATGGGCAAACCAGTTTGTACATCATGAATGTCATCACTAATTGTAATAGTTTCACATTTCTCTGGAAACATACAATATTTATTATTATTTACGTGTTAAGCTTATGACAGCTCTATCCGTGTCCTTCTGGCTAACAAATCCTCTTGGAAAATCTATGGTCCTTTAAAACTAATTTATTTGTAACGCACCCTCTGAAGAAGAGAACGTTATTATGTAAAGTAAGTCTACTACATACAGTCTAAGCTTTCAAGCTGAAAGAGAGACAAAGAGAGGATAGATTACTAGCGGTTCAGTGATTAATCAAATTTATAGTGTAACACATATGGTTGATAATTGTAATAATTAAAATGACAATTGGTCACTAGAGATTAGAAAGCTTTGAAAATAGAATATTCTAATTTGAATTAAGTGTACTGTTATTTAAAGTCTTCTCGTACTTCGCACACCTCGATTTTGTCTATATATTGCTTCAATAGGGTGCATCTCTTAGTATTGTTACGTAGATCTGGGGTTCGGGATTTTATGACAATCAGTCGCAAAGAACAAGACAGTTCTTTAACAGCAATGAGAATTTATTGCCGAAAATCCAATCCTTGAAATACAGGATTCATCAGCAATATTCACAGAAAAAATATCAGAAAGTCTTCACACCTTCAAATTAACTCCCACATAATTATCGGTGACTAAAATACACGTATATAAAAGATTATTCACAAGCAATCGCTGGTTCAACAACCGAAATAATCACTATTCGCTTCAACAATCAGAAAAATACTAACTGATCACTAGTCAAAACTAGACTGACTGACTGACTTTCGGCAAGAATCTCTATTTATATTCCTTTGTGGATAATTCGAGAAAACCCACTTGCGTCATAGATCTTTAAATTAGTGTATTTCTCTACTGATTTCTAGAAGAATACTGAGGGTCAAGAACTCGCCAAAAATCGCCGCCAACATGATTGCGATGTCGCCAAAAATGGTAGCCAAAGTCTCCAAAAATGATCACCAAAGTCGCCAAAAATGATGCCAACTTGGCTCTTTCGCAAAGATTTCGCCAAGTTCCCATTGAATCGCCATTATAAAGTAAGGAGAATGGCGTTGCTTGTGAATATTACAAATTTAACGTAAATTAAATCTAATTTAGAGTAATATAAAGACATTACACATCCAAATACAAATTATTTACACTATTTTACACAAAATTCGTAACAGTATTGTTTGTTTGAACTTGTGTTGTTGATTGAGTTACAAATAAATTAACTTAATATGAACGTGGCTAGTATTCCTTCCCTTCCTCCCGCATCTCTAAGCGTGCATCTGCGAACCTTACAAGCTACAATTATTCTAACACAATCGTGTAAATTATTCACACCTTTAAGGCTGTTATGGAATACGCTTAATGGAGACAGTTTGCAGCAAATATTTAGGAAATAATTACTGGAGGCATATGTTCTTTCAAATAAGGCACCATATATTTATAGGTGTCAATCTATTATCAGAACTTTTATCAAAATGAGTTACGTGAACTTTTTATGCCTTTCACTGTTTTCTTCATCTTTCATTATTTACCTTGATTGATCAGCAAAAATATATGACCCATACCAAGATGATTTCATACCTACTGCATATTTTGTTCTTGTAAAAACGCGTGCAATTCCTGTTTCTTCATCTTATGCCAGCGTTTCTCAAACTGTGGGGCGTGATAATCCTACCAGGAGGTGCGAACATATCGAAAAGTCAAAAATAAATGATTTAAAAAAAATTCTTAATTTACTGAAAGGAATCAAAACAAAATATCTTCTGAGATAATAAAAAATGCACATTTACAATCACATGATATACTTATAAATCTATCAGTACTGCACAAAGTATTTGATCATTAATTCATCACTATTAAGTTAAAAACAAGTTTAATAATTACTAGAGACCCCATGGGCTTGAAATATACAAAATTATATGCAGAATTTAGTACTTTTCTTGATAATTTGTGCAATTTAGAATTAAAGCCGTATTGCAGCCTTAGCACCAAAATATTATTGAATTAAGTACATTATTATTGTATGGAGGAAGGCACCATGAAAGTTACGATTTAAAATTGAGTCACAAATAGTGAAAGTTTGAGAAGTCTTATGCAATATGAAAAAAAAAAAATCTATATCTATTATAGTTAAGAATATTTTCTCATTTCATTGTAAATAAATAATTTGTGTTATAAATATGTTTTTCTTATTATATAGAGTCTACAGTTAAACTTACCCTAGGTACTACAATCATTTTTTGAATACCCTATATATACACACAATTTCAGATAGAAAGGCTTTCTTAAAATTGATTGCCGAAGTTAAAAACTACATGAAATCATTTCAGGGTTTTTAAAATGATTAATTTATCTTGATTTTAATATTTAATTTATAGATCCATACTGGAAATTTTATCTTTTATTTCGATTAGAATATTTTATAAACGTAAGTAAATCGAGATTTTTCTCCAAATATAGAATCATGGCCTAAAATACTTCTCATTTAATTCGAATGGTATAGATAATTTAAAAATAAATAAATCTAATTTCATTTTGGGATTCAAAATTTTGTATCCCCTTTAAGACCAATTTCGTAGTGTCTTCAATCCAATGCTATTCAACAATCCAAATGGGAATTTTCTGGATATCAATTTATTATACAATAGAATTGAATCCCTATTCTCTAATTCAATTAAAAGTACACTTCAACGTATCCTAGAGATTTCAGTTCGGAATTATATCAACAACCGTTAATTTAATTCGACTGAAAATACATAAAGTAGAAGTATGTATTTACATCTCAGAGGGTTATATTTGCTATCAATATTTAATAATCTAATATTAATAATAATTTCATTCTTTAATGTTTGGTTGTTTGCTGGATGAAATGAAAAGAAATTTAATTTGCAGAAGAGAAGTTTTTCATACATATATTTTTATAAATGAAGTAAAATAGCATTATTTAATTAAATCAAGATATTTAGATTTTTGGTATTCATAGCGTTACTAGTCTTATAAAGTAAAATTTTGAATAATTGATACACTTGCCAATCGCTTCAAAATTGATTAGGTTTTTCCGTTTCCCACGATGGTTATATAAGGTTAAAGTTCAGATAAATGAAATATGCCACAAATTAAATTAGTATATTGATTATATTTTGCATGTATATTCACGGAAGTATCAAATGCATTTTCAATGAGAACCATTTTTATGTTTGTATATACATTTAAAAACAAAGTAACTATTATTCTTAAAGAAATATGAGTTGTTCGTAATTCCTCTATGCTTTTCTATACATCTAAAATTTTAATTTTAATCTAACTTTTGAGCTACAGATACATATTTTAAAAGTAAATAGTATCAAAAATTACAATAGAACAAATTTTTAGTCAATATTTTAATTAATATTGTCTGGTAATTTTTAACATTGCGCTAAGAAAACTAAAAATTTATTCCAATTTGCATACTATGATAATTTTTGCTTACACACATTTTTACATACACACATATTACAATTGTTCTCACATTTGTACATACGATAATTTATTACACGTTGATGTATACGATAATTGTTTACAGCTCCTTCATATGATAAAAGTTTATGCATTCGGCGTACAATAATTGTTTACATATTTGTTCAATGCAATAATTGTTTACTTATTTGTACAATACAATGCTTGCACATTTAGAAATATGATACTTGCTTACGCAGTTGGACATACGATAACTAATAACACATTGTACAAAATGATACTTTTTACTGAATTGTAAATTCTATTTTATATAATGAAACTAATTTATGAATATAAAAGAAATCCAGTAAAAATGCCATTAGTTTTCTATTAAAGATAGAGATTGAAACAGAGAAATTCACTACCAGAAACATTATCTACAAAAAAAATATGAACTCCAATCCGTTAATTCCTAATTATCTTTAAAATGTTTACTCTAAGTGATGTTTATAATGAAGCATAACTTTTGCAATGTCACTTAATTGTAGAACTTTATACATAATATAATTATTCGTTTACCGTCACCATAACAATCAAAACTCCTTTGAGAATGCTTTTAAAATAAAATAAAGTCAAATAGGGTAAACAGAGCAATTCCAACCATCCTGTTTAAATACATTTTTTTTTACAAAAACAGATTTAAGCTGTGGTTTTGTAGATGAAAAATACTCACATTAAAAATAATGGTTTTTCTCTCTATACTGTTGACCGTCTCAAATACAACACTTAATCCCTAAAACGTAATTACCAGACAAATTGGTTGTCAACTACATCTGCGCCTTCGGCAGTTAAAATGAAGATGGGAAAGAGAAAGTTAATCGTCCGCACAGATCTGAAATGTGAATCATCCAGATTTAAAATTAAAAGACATATGGTTAGGGATTAGCAACACTCTTTGTTAAACCCTGATGGAGAAATTCGGTTCCGTAAGGAAAGGTATTCTAGATGACGACAATCAGTATTGGTCAACGGATTGGTTAAGTTGGTAATTAATTTTCAGATTGGGCGAGATTGGTAATTCGGTTAAATATTTATATGAAGGTCTTAAGGGAAGCACAAATTCTGTTTACATTAAAAGTGCTTCTGATGTTAAATGCTTTCATATTTTCAAGGCATTCAACGTATGATGTAGAATTTTTTTGTCTAATATTAGAAAAATTATTATTAACAGAAATTAATTAAAGGTTATTTACTTGAGATATTCTTCAAAATTAATTCCAGTTCACACACATATTTTGCGAGTAAAAACTCTTTCCTGTTGCTTTTAAGATATATCAGCTCATTTTGGCTTTTTATTATATTAGGAGGTTAAAAATATCATATAAGAAAAAAATAATTTAAATATACAATGAGCATGAATTTATTTAAATAATTTTAATAATATTTCTTTTGCTTAAGTATTTAGGAACTTTGTGTATAAGTCTTTTTGTCGAAGTTTTTATATGTGTGTGTGCCAGAGTGTTTGTGTGGGACTGCGATGCGATTCTCAGGTAGAAAAATATTTAAATTTTCTACTTCATTTCACATATTTATATTATTTAATTTGTTTCCATATACATCTCCCGCTCTCACTATATATATAGCAGATAACTATTTGAAGTTTTCAACAATTAAGTATTTAAATTATCTGTATCAATATCAGTTATGCTGAAAGCTAGATTGAAGTAATTTATGGTGTAAATTTACGCTAAATAAATAAAGTTTTAATATACCGTAAATGTAAGTAAATTTCCTGTTCATTTAAAAGCACTAAGAAACATCAAAACTTAATCACACACTCTCACGCATCTATCTATCTATCTATCTATCTATCTATCTATCTATCTATATATATATATATATATATATGACATGTTTCGAGCCAGAATCAGACAATTTTAAAAAGGAAATTTATTTAATGAATTCTCGACATCATATCACACTAAGAGGCACAGAGAGAAAAGAACGCCACAATGAAATCTAACTGTTTTACCACTTACGCCAGCTGTGTGAAATATATCGTATTTATGATATGTAATTGAAAGTTAATGCTGACAATTAGAATTATTAAATTTAATAATTTGGGATCAGAAATGTTTAGTGGTTAGGACATATGTTTCGTAGAAATAATTGGGTGATTGATTTAATACTTGAGGATGTAATAAAGAATAAAAGTTAAGTGCTATATAGGGAATTTAATTTTAAATCTAATTTAATTATATATATATATCTATATATATATATATATATATCACATGTGAATGTGATGATCACAATTTTTCAATGTCCAATTTTGTTCTGATAACTATGATCAAAATATTAGTACTTTTTTTCAGATAACAACATTTGAAATCAGTTTTCACGAAAACTTCGTCACAAAAAAAGAAATTTGGTAGCTCATTGGAACACATAAGGAAAGTAATAATTAAAATTTCATAGAATTTAGGAAAGTTAGGCGCTAATTTAAGTTTCTTTATCATCACATATTCACTAAGAATTAATGACATTTCTAAAGTTTCTGCTGGGTATGGTAAGTATTATGTTCCATAAGAAGATATATTTAATTTCCTTAAGGGTGGTATCCCATGAAACTTATGCAATGCGTATAGTGGTCATCAATAACATATTGTGTTTTAACTTCCCAGGTACCATATCATTATCTGTTACGGAAATATTTTAATACGTAAACGAAAATTTCATGTTGTCCTTGACTTAAAAAATGAAATATAATTGCTACATGATAATGATATGTGAGTGTGAATTCATTTTCTTATGTATCCCTTTATTAACTTATTAATTAGTAGAGTAATTCACAAATTCCTTTCATCAAATAAAAGTTGTATTACTCTGACCAAGAAATGCTAAACTAGATGATTTCGTATTCTGAAGGCTTATAAGGCACGTTTAATAACGATCCTTTAGTCAAATAAAGTGAAAAAATTTCTTCGAACAATGAATACTTAGGGCAAAGCATACTAAGGTGCATTGCTCGTTAAGTATTATTAGTGAATAATATTTAATTGTCCTTGTTATCATAAATATTACTTAAAGCCATGGTAACTTTTACATAAAAGTAAATATATATAGCAATATGAGCAAACCATAAGCAAAATAGATTTATACTTTTTCACACCTTCTATTTAAGGTAATCTTTTTAAACTTAGAAAATCATTGAGCAAAGCTTAATGTCAATTATATATGTCATAGTTACCCATCCTGAATAGTGGTTAGAGACGCTGACTCCTGTGCGTTGGGCCTGTGTTCGAATCACGAAGACATGGATGTCTGCAGATGTATAGTGCCTTCGCGGACCAGGGATACTTTAAATAGCCGTCGAGCTGCAAGTCCTCTCGTGAGGTTGGTGGAAGGGAAAGAGAGGTGGAATGCTCCTAAACACTCCCAGGGTGTTCTCCCTCAATATTGGGGTGAAACCGAACTAAATCGTTCTGTCACTTTTATGGTGATCAAAGCTACTGCTAACGACAATCGTCACTTAGCTCTTTGTCATGATGATTTCCGTGGGCCTCGATTTGGACTTCATCGATTAGGTAGCATTAGTAACAACAAAAACAACATATATGTGGCATAAGATAAAGCTTGGTTTTTCAAAAATATATAATTTGTCAAATGAGAAAGAAATACTTATAAGTGTTTCTCTATAAATAATTTGCTAAATGAGCTAGATAACATTTAGACGTTATTTTTCTACGTACTTTTATGCATTATTGATTAAGGTATTTCTGTATAAAATAATAATTTTTTTTTCACTTCCTCAAAAAAATAATACGCTAAATATATTGTCAATATATTTAATATTGAATTATATTTGGAAATTAAACCGGCACTTCTCTTCCGGGGTATGTCATACCAACCATCTAACTTTTTTCAACGCTACTTCGAAACCTTTTTTTGGAAAATGGAAAGTTTCTCGTGTGGCTGATTTTAACCCTTAATTTCGCACTGTTGCATTTCTGCATAATGTTTTATTTTAATTTAACAGACTTAATATTTGTTTTAATTATCTACAAATCACTTATCTGAGAAAACATATATTACTGACACGAAATACATGCTCATTTTGTCACTAGATGGAAGTACATTTTTTCCAGAAATCACAACAATTATAAAAATCTCTGATGCCTTAAGAACTGTGTTTTTGCTATAAAAAGAATCCATTATATTTTATGCTTCCTCTTGTTTATTGACGAAATAAATTACCAGGTAAGAAATTTAAACATTTTATGATGAATAATAAAATCCTCATATAGAAAAAAGTTTTGTAATTTACAGCACTACTGCGCAATGTTTCACTTCTGCAACAAACAAAAAAATGACTGAAATTCAATTTAAAACTGATTAATTTTTTTTTCATATTTTTCCCTTTTATTATTACTTGAGAACTAGTTTATATAATTTTTTTCATAGAAATTTAAGAAATTGTGAAGTTAAGGGTTAAGGCTATATCATTTCAGGGGCCTTAGCTGGTTGGTGAATTTTAGATATATATTTTTGGATACCGCCTCTCCGGGTATGTCATACCCTGCGCGTGATTTGCCATCTGAATGCATGAACACGTTTTAAGGTATACGAATACGTTGAAATGGTCAACTTTTGCAAAAATTCACATTTTAAGTGTTTTTAATTTTATAGAATATGTATATATATATAACGCTTTTACTTAGCTTTATAAAACCGTTCCTATTTTGTTTCTAGGTTGTTTAGAAGTCATGATGTCATTAGTAAAGTGCTAAAACCGAAAGTGTTTATTTAAGTAACCGGAAGTCAGCGTTTAAAGGCCTTTAAACTCGGAAAACAAAATTTAAACACAATATTTTTTTTATTTTATTTTTTTTAAAAATTAACAGACTTTGGGTTTAATAGAAAAAAATAATTACGCATTTTGTGAGTATTTGAAAAGTATAAATCTAGCGATTTATATATATATATTACATTCAATTTGTTTTGATAAAAACACCGTTTGTTTATTTAAAAAACAAGTTATTAACTTTATTTGATAGAATATTAGTGAAATATTAGCTGTACTATTTTTTAAAATAATTATGGGTACTAACAGAAGTAAAAGTTATTCCTGTAAACTTCAGTAGAAAGCAAATATTCGCCGAAATAGAGTTTTAGTTTCCGAGAACGAAAATGTTGTTACCAACCTAAATATTCTAACTGTGAGTGAATCAAAAAGCTAATTGATTCTTTAAAACCTACAGATGTTCTGGAAAACAATGAAAAAATATTATTTTTATCTTAAGATTTTTAAGTAACATGATTTCATTATTATGTTGTCCTGTGCATTTTAAAAGAAAAAATAGTGTTCAAGATTATATTCGAGTTAGTCATGAATATGACTTTAAGATTTGGAGAATTTCAGGGATTGCTAGATATATTGAACTATTTCCGTGAGACTACAAGGGTATTAACAATGAAAAGTTTCTCCGGACTTGATGAAATTTGAGTAACAGAGCCTGAACGACATTCTTTGTCAGAGGCAAAACTTGCCAGAAAAAAAATTAGTTAAAGAGAAAAAATGATTAAAAATAAGCAAACAAAAGGTATAAGCTATAAAACTGAGGAGTTTTAAACGGGTAATTGTGTAAATATAAAAAAAAAAAATATGGGATACATTGTACTAAAAATGCATTTTTTTCGTATATTTTGAAAATTTCAGGAAAGTTAACTCAAAATATTGCTTATAAATATCTTTGAAACTTGGTACAACTTTTTCTCATAATGTTTTCTAGGGCATGAAGTAAAATAATGATTATAACAAGAATATTGTTTTAAATTATAGTGTCTAGTATTTGTATAACAGTATTGCAAAAAATAGCAAATATCTTGCATTGGCTCTTCCACTAGCTCTAAAATTTTTATTTATTTATGTAACCAAAAGATTTTACTTCATGCCCTAGATACACACTTAATGATTATTTTAATACTAAATTTATTCAAATTGGACCAACAGATTTTCAAGTAGAATCTTTTGAAAATTCCTAAAATTTTTTCAAATTCCTTAAAGTTTACCGATTTTCGGAAGTTTTAATAATTTATTGTCAATATTACATAATAATTGTTTATTTACATAGTAACTGAAGATTAAAATGGTATAAGATTTTTTCTAAGAGATGTGTTTTTTTAAAAAAAGACTCTGAACGTATTCGTATACCTTAAATCTTCGTTATGTTATGGCGTATTATTGTATTTATGATGAAGAAATGTGATATTTAAGTAATTTGACAGATATAGTATTTAATGCATAAAGTACAACATTATTTTTGGATGAAGAAATTCTCTTCGCGGTTATGATGAAGAAGAATCAAATGATGAAGAGTATAACAGCAAGTATCATTCCTCCACTGAAATCAATCCAGATTTAGAAGAGAAACACACTGTTTAAAATAAATGTTTTATATGTAGAGACACAGAAACATTTGGGAAGAACTTAATTTTAAAAGAGACAACTGTAGACAAGTGGATTAGAACATCTTATCCGCTTTCAGAGGAACATTAGAAAGAAAAAAAAATCTGTTACTGAAACAGTAACAGAAAATGAAAAAGAAATTCCAAAATTTTTGAATTTAAAGAATGAGATGATTACTTCTATACGTTTAGTTTTTAAAAAATGCAGATTAAAAAAAAAATTAAGATCTTGTGAAAACATCGTATACACTTACGCCGAGATTAAAGTGTATAAACAATGTACTGAATGCCCTTATAAAAAAACCCAGAAAAACTGAATTTGCGTGTGGAAAATGTAATAAACATTTTGTATTTCCTACTTTTCTTCTTTTTCGACTTTTGTATACAAATTTTACGTTAAAAACAGAATGTAAACACACTTGAGTATGAGATACCCGGCGC
>BMAV01025900.1:66228-77559 GCA_019973955.1 Trichonephila inaurata madagascariensis
GTGTGAGTGTTGCCCGGTTAATTATTTCCCTTGTTTGGAATAGGTAATCAATTAAGAATTTTTTTCTGATCGAAAAAATGTTATCTCCTTCAACAGAACGTAAAATAATGAAGTTTGTTTTCCTTAAAAGATGGAATCAGTATTTGACTATTATTTTATGAAAGTTATGTGTTTTTTCGTCACTTAACAGTTGCGCATTGTTTCAGCATTGTCATAAAACTTATTTTTATCCAATGTTCCTTTTTAATCGTAAAGTTTATTTCTATAATGTTTTGAAAATTCTATATTTACATCCAATTGATAAGGAAACTTATGAGCAAATGAAAAAGAAAAACCTTGAAACTTTGAACACCTTTCACCTGTACATTTGCTTGATTTTCGTATACGCTGCTGAAAGCATTCGATTTCACGTAGAACATTTACCTTACCAAACATGTAATTAGCATTTATTATCGTTATGATTTACTTTACTTCTGAAACTAACCCGTATATTAATTTTATCAACATTTGTCTACGTTTTCTGTAAAAGTATAAATTAAAAAGATAAAACATACATTTTTTTTTTTAAAATTGTATCGACAAAATTTTAAAATTTCCTTTTATAATATAGGTTAAATGAATTTGAAGAAAATATCTGATTTGAATATTTATTTTTTACTCTTAGCTTCATTTCTGATTTCTTATTTCAAAGTTATCATTTGAAATTTTAATAAAAATTTCAAAAGTTCATTTGGTAACTGTTTAAGTTTGATATTAGAAAAGATTTATTTCGTTTCCATAAAATTTCATAAATTTGTTCAAATAAGTATTAATCCTAAAATAATAAAGTCAAAAATCAGTTAAGAAACTTTCTTACTTTTATGTTACAAACAAGGTACGTAGATTATATTTTTGTTTTAAATATTGATATATGGCTCTTCGTAATTTAACTCGAATTCGTTCATTTGTATTAAGCATTGCTTTCAATGACCAGTTTTAATATTTATTCAAAAATAATCGAGAAAATATTTTTTGCAACACATGTGCTTCAATAGTCGTGTTATTTTATCTTTTTCATACAACTATACATATAAATATATAATATTCCCATTTGTATTTTGTTACTTCCCCATTTTGTATTTTATAACCAAACAATAAATCATTAACACATTAGAAACTTACTTTGAAATAGCACAACTGTTTTTATATTAAGACTAATATTAATTTTTTGATATGCAACTCTTTAAAGAAAATTGATTAATTTATAGTTCCTTAAATAAGTCATAGTCTTATGCTCAACGCACTAAAGTGTTAAGTGTATGTTTCTCTGTGTGGACATGAAAAATTACTGCTTTCTATAAACAAATGTTACTTCATAAGTACAATTTATTTTTGTAACATAAAAAATAAATAAATAATAATTAAAAGCAGTTGAATAAAAATTGTGCTTGATAACCGCCGCCCCCCCCCCCGAAATTATTAAACAAATAAATTAGCTATTAAACTAATCTTCCTGAAGTATATGTATCTAACTAAATGTTAGAGAACATTAGTATAAATAAAGAAAATTTTCGAACATCTTGCATAGTCATTCATAAAATTTATCTTCATCACCATTTGAACCCATTTGCCGAATTCAAGCTATCAGAAAAATGTATCTAGTACAGCGTTTCTCAATCTGTGAGGTGCGTCCCTCTGGGGGGCTTAATAACTCTAAGAGCATATTAAAAAGTCGAAAACGAAGGATTTTAAAAATGTTAATGTGAACTGAAAGTAAACAAAATACATTCTAACATAATAAGAAATACGCATTTACACTGATATAATACACTTATAAATTTATCAGTACTGCACAATGTGAGTTATAATTAATTTAGTAATACTAAGTTAAGAGCATTTTTAATAAGTACCATTGACCCCATGGGCTTGTCATATATAAAATTATGTACAAAAATTAACACATCTTATAATTTGTACGGTTTATAATTAATCCCTTAAATGCCGATTAAAAGTTACGCGATTCGATCTCAACTGCCACCGTTTTACACTTTGGCGAGCGTATCTGATGTATTGGAGGAGGAGGGGAAGTAAAGGAATAAAAATAAGCAAATCAACTGAAATAAGCAAATCTTTTGCTTATTATCTTATTTATCTTATTTTATTGTAATCCAAAGCCTTCGGAATGATTTTATGAATGGCAGTGCACAGAAAAGATCGTACTTCAGAAAGATGCTAATATGTATCCGGGTCAATTAATGCATTGGCTGAGCGAGATGTTTATATCAGCGTTTCTCAAACTGTGGGCACGCCCCTTAGGGGGGCGGGATAACTCTAGGAGGGGAGCGCGAGCATATTGAAAAGTCGAGAACAATAGACTATTTTAAAACAAATTATTAATTTACAGAAATTTAGCAAACGAAATGCATTCTGATATTATAAAAAATGAAATACAAATTTATACTGATGTAAAACACTTATAAAATATATTGTGCGATACTGATACATTTATAATAATTTAACGATACTAAGTTAAGAGCAAGTTTAATAATTACCAGTGACCTCATAGGCTTGTCATATATAAAATTATATACAAAAATGAACACTTATTTTGATAATTTATACGGTTTATAATTTATCTCTTAACTGCGGATTAAAAGTTACGTGATTCGCTCCCCAATGCCACCATTTCTTAACACGTCGACGAGTGCATGTAGTGATTGATTGGTAGAGAAAAGTAATAAATAATCAAATCCTTTGAAATAAGGTAAATCCTTCGCAAACACTGTCAAAATCCTATTACTGCATTCCAAAGCCTTCGGAATAATTTTATGGATAGCAGTACAGACAAAAGATCATACTTTGGAAAGACGTATATATACGTCCGAGACAATTAGCGTCTTGACTGGGTGAGACATTTATACACGCCGATGGCACATAAGAGGTTAAAGTCACATTGCAGCTTTAACGTCAAAGTATAATATTTTTGAATTCAATACATTATACTTATGTGCAGGGGGGCGCGATGAAAATTATGATTGGATATTGGGTCGAAAAAACACTTTGAGAAGCACTTGTTTTTATACTTCAGTGGCACTTAAGAGGTTATTGTAGCTTTAGCATCAAAGTATATTATTACTGAATTCAATATATTATTATTGAATAGAGGGGATGACGATGAAAATTATGATTGAATATTGGGTCGCAAATATTGAAAGTTTGAGAAGCACTGATCTAGTATTATTTGAATAAATATAAACTAAGAAAATATGCAACAACTGAATTTCAGATAGTTATATTTTAGTAACTTTGATTTGCATTGCCATCGAAGGAATTTATGCTGGAGTACAAATACTATCAGATTCAGACTCATGTGAACTAAATAAACATTTTGTTCACCTTTTGTAAAAAAATTAATCTTGGGGAAATATATATTTTTCTTTAATGAGAAACATAAATTAGAACATAAATATTAATCGCAAACTGTTCGACGTATTTTGATAGATAAATGTTATGAATTGTAATTAAATTTAATGAAATAAATGTTATGAATTGTAATTAAATTTAATGAAATAAATGTTATGAATTGTAATTAAATTTAATGAAATAAATGTTATGAATTTAATCAAATAAATCTATAAATCTTTGTCAGAATACTACTTAAACACTAATTTATCTTAATCTAGTTAAAAAAAATAAATACTATGTGAAAATCTTGTATTCCTAGACTTACGGATAGTGAGATTGAAGCTACTGTATATTTTAAAGAAATAGCTTAAAGTATTGAATATTGAGTCCTTAAAAACACATGAATAATCAGATGTGATATTAAAATCAATCCATAATAAGAAATTAGCATATTTTTGACAGCTTAGTTTAAAATTATTATCTACAACATATTCTGAGACATTAAAAGACATAGTGTTCCTCAATTTGAGGAAAATATATTTCACACATGCATCAACAAATCATTCTCAACTTCACATAGCCTGAGGTAAGTCCTCCGAGAACAATATACAAAACAATAGATACTTAATGCAGTCTCTAATTAGGCGTAAAATGTTTACTGAGATAACACTTTCTTTTAATTACTCTACTCGAGTATGCTAGTAGAAATCTCATTATGCACTTTAGAAGACAGTTTGATTAAAATAAGCAACAACTCCGTATTTTAAAGTTTTAATTAAATATCTAAAGAATACCAGAATGGTTTACCTCTGTTTCCATTATACTTTCGATTCTGCTTTTATTTTATTTTCTTCTGTTGTGGTTGCTTCAAGATGGGGACAATTCTTTATAAAATAGAATACAATTTAATTTAATGTGGGTTTTACTTTTTAAATTGGAGTGCTTTATCCACTGAATAATACATCTACATTTTAATGTTGATAAAATAATGAATGCAAATGGTCCTAATTTGTGTTTCTTTCTTACGTTTTCCAGATGAGTTTAATTTCGTTTACACTTAAAAAAATTATTTTATTTTTTAAGTAGAACATCCATCTCTATTATTTAAAAAACATCAATTCCTTTAAATTTTTCTTCCTTAATTTTTATACAATATTTAATAACATTTACTTCAGTTCTTATAATTGTCCGAAATTCCTTATTTAAAATAAATAAATAAAAATTTCTTCAGAATTTCCTAATAAATTCAAAAACTACTTCTTTGCTTAAAAGGTTTCTAAGATGTTTCGGGATCATTTCTGTAAAATATTTCGAGAGCGTCAGTCAGAGTATTTGCAAATTTATTTAAAATCATTTAAAATATCTGTAACTATTTTAACTCCTTTTAAATTTAACAATTGGACTTTAAATAACTTTTAACGTTTTTTTTATGGTAGATATTTCTATGGCACAAGATTTATAACTAATTACATCGCATAAGAATAGAAAATAAGAGTATCGATATTAATTTTAAATAAGAGTTCCTGAAAGATATTCTATATAATTTAAACTTGTGGGAAAAAAAACTAACCTTTTTCTTTATTCGGAATATTTAGTAGTAGCATTCTCATTGCGCAATTAGTTATCCTTTATATTTTTTCTCGTATTTCACATAATTAAAAATATAAATAAATAAAACAAAGTTTTTTTTCTCAAAAAGTACAGAAGGTCGTTCAGACGTTATGGGAACGATTTTGGAATTCATTTTCTCGTTTGCATTTTGAGAAAAAAATTTGACAACTTCAAAATAATCGTCTGCTAAGATTTTCTTTCGGTTGGAATATAAAATAAAAGATTTATTTTAAAAATGGCAAAAAGAAATATTAGTATCAACAAATTAAAAAAAGCGGTATAAAAATTTTTGTTAATGCAATTTAATCAAAGGTATTTATAATATAGTAAATTTCAAAAGAAACCTTCGTCTAGAAGAAAGTAAAAATATTATAAATGACCACGAAATTTCATCCTAAGACTGTGCAAATGCAAGCAACTATCAAGAATGTTATGTCTCTGATCCTAAATAAAAATCCACCGACTCAAAGATTCATTGCATCCTAACTATAAATGTTTTCTGGAACCGTAATTAAAATCACATTCATAAGCATTTAAAGCTAAAACAAATATTAAAATTGAATGTTCATCTCCTTTTTTAAAAAATATTGGTGAAAAAAAGGCCAACAGTAGAAAATTATGTAAGAAACACCTAATTGCTGCTTTGTGGTAACACTCGATACGGTATGGGTATATTTAAGTGGCAGTGTTAAAATAATATCAATTTTCTGCCGCTAAACTGACGGGAATGTCTGCACGAAATGGCTTCGTCAGTATACAGTAAAGTTCTTAAAAGGATTCATGTTGGTTGCGTGATTTTCTAACATCAACAAATTAAAAATAAAAGAAATGTCTGAAGTAAATTCAAAATTAATACCCTCTACTATCAGTAGAACATTTTAGAACCATTTTCTGAAGAAGAAATTCTACATTTTTATGGAATTGAATTGATTGAATGAATGAATATTAACGTCACACTGTTCAGCTACACGAGGGCTTTGGGCGACAGACCACGTAATTTTGAACCATGGTCAAGTGACGTGGACGACACCTGAGCTGGCACCCCTTCTCCTAACTACCACACCAATGGGAGGAAGTTTCAGCTCTCGACAGATTTAACGTGCATTGCTGCCCTAAACGATGGGTCTTTAGTGGTACTGGGCTCGAACTCGTGACAAGGCAAGCCACGATCCGATACCTATACCACTCGGCTACCGCGGTCACACATTTTTATGGAAAGGACATTAAAAAAATTGAGCTTAAGATTCGCAAAGAGCCTCTAGCCACACATCTATATAAGTCAACTGCCACTTATTTAGCAAAGACAGAATCAGAAACATGAATACTGTATGTGTATCCAATTTTATGAAATACGTGTAAAATCACTTTACGATCCTGTTATGGACTTCAGCACTTTCGGTTTATTAAAACGTGCCTTTTTAAATCGGCTTCCAAAATACTGAATGGACGTTGGAAAGCTTTTCAAGATGAATGGAGTGAAATTTGCAGTGCAGTACTAAGAAAAAGTACTTTCATGAAAACTCCGATATAGAACTACTGTCATGACTATCAGATAGAAGCAAATTTTCTCAAAAAAGTATGGTATTTATTGATAAAAATTAACTAACGAAATCGTTTCTCTAAAGTGGGAACTCCCTTCTGCAACAATTTTTTGTGCGTTTGCGTACACTTAAGGAAGAATTAGATTGAAATAATAATATTTCACCTAGTCGTGGTCTGGTTAATTAAAACATTAACTGTACCATATCTCATCTTTAATTTCCCTGTGAATTTTGAATAAAAATGAAGAATTATGTATAGATAGTACTAGAATATTCATTAAGTGAGGTGGAAATTCAAGACACCTCAAAGGCTTATGTCACCTGTTTCATGACCGGTAATTTAAAATTCCAGTTCTGATTTCTGTAAAGATTTATCATTCTGAGTTTTGGAGCTTAAAACAGATTAAACGTAGCTGAAACATATGTCCAGAATTTCTGTGGCTTAAATTTTAGGAGAATGAAGGACATACTCTAAAGTCATACTTTTCAGGAGATCGTGACTCAGAATTACTAGGATTTTCACTAACAACAACGTATGGTCCAAGAATGACAGTAATGGGAATCAGAACAAATACGATTTGCAAGAAGCGCTAATAAATAAATACTTTTAAACCTCGTTTGAATTTAAAATATTGCTTTTCAAACAAAAAGTAATAGAATAGTAGAAAACGTTTCCTGTAGGTAAATATTTTAGAATATTTTAACTAAAAATAACACTAGATTGCCCAAGGAAGTCAATTTTACTGCTTTTTAACTTCATTTAGTAAAACAATTACATATTTAATGTACAGTTTCTTAGGAATTTTTAGATGATATATTTTTTTTTAAGTGAAATAATTTTTTTTATTGTTAATATTTACAAATAACTTGTTATATGACTAAATAATATAAAAATTATTAAAAGTTTATTTAAAAAAAAATCTTTACACATCAATCATTCTTTCACAATACAGTCGTTTTGACTGTTCTGGGGCAATATAGGTATATACTAAGCTTCAGTATTTCTAGTGTTAAATTGCTTTTGGTATTTTAATGTACTTTCATGATAAAATTCCAGATCCCTTATTTTGAAAATAAGTTTCTGTTGCCGTTTCTAACTACTCAAACAATTGGCAAAAAAACCCACCCAAAACTGCAATTATATTTTACAGAAATGAAATTCCTTCCTCGCAGTGTAATTACTCTGCCGCTTAATTAAAAGGAAAAATCTAAGATGTAATTAAACAAAAGTTTTTAAACAAATATACTTCATTTATTTCATTAAAAAACGCTAATATGCTAGGTTCCATTATTTAAAGTAATGATTCTCGTATACGTAGGTTCTCGAAGAGACCCATTTTCAGAATAGGAAATTAAACTTCAAAAAGCTTTTATACCTTACATGGACCATTTTCAATACTTATTTGATGTAAAAATGATTAATGTGACTTAATTTCCTGAGGAATCAAAAGATAACTCCGGATAGTCTCTCTCGCTAAAAATGGCTGAAAAGATTGTATCCTTCTAATTTGGGTCTTTTGTCTTTTGCAGCTGTTAATATGAAGTTCACAGTGAGTGTTATCGATTTTAAAATTAGCAAAAATGCTTAGTTAGCAAGATGTTCAGTTCTTTTGTTAAGAGGAGCAATCCTTCAGCACTCAAAAGAGGAAAATTCAAAGTAATATTTTAAGAAATGTTCTCTTAATAATTATTTCGGAATGAATACTTTCTAATTCCTAAAAATCGTGATAAATGGACAAATCCATTCGTCTGTTTTATTTATAATAATTATTTCTATTTGCATGTTTCACTGGAGGTATATGATTACACTGTGAGATAGTATTAGCAGCCAATCTTTAAGGAAATATATATGCTTGGAAAATTAATTCCTCTGTAACTTCAAAGAAAGTACTCTTTTCAATACATTTGTATTGTTGTTAAATGGATTAACTGATGTATAACTAATGTGAATTAATCAAAAAATATGAGCTAAATGCGAATTAATTTGCATATTTATGGATACAAATGACTATTTGGCAGTTGCTTGTAAGGAGTTATTGTGTATTCCTATGGTGTGAATGAACAATATGTTTTGCTTAAAATAATGGAATATATTTAGTACAATGAATGATAGTAAGTGTAAAAGAATAGGATACAAAATCAAAAAGCAACTATAATTAATGTTTAATTCAAAATTACATTTTAAACTATGAATTAGATGACCAATTTTTATATTCAATGTAAATATTTCTTTTTTTTTCTATTTTTTAAACCTTATAATTGTTAAAAAGGAAATTTTTATTCGCAATCTCTAAGGAACTTCATCGGTAGATAAATCATTATATAAATTGCTTTTTTTTCCGTAAAAGATTTATCTTGAAACAAATGGAGTCTTCTCTCAAAACTCTTTTTGCATTTAATTGATGTTATTGTCAACAAAGACCAAGAAGTCTTCAAAACGCATCATGTAATACAATTAAAAACTGAAAAAAAAGTTCATTCTAATCCACAAACAGAAGTCGATTGCAGCAGAATTTACATTGGGACTTCGAGTTCAATACTTTTCTCTATATCAGAAAATAATAGAAAGCAAAAAAAAGCAGAAAAAATACTTAATTGAAATGAAAAATTTTTACATAAAAATATTATATACTTGTTTTTTATTTTATATCTTATAATTACAGGCAAAGGTTCAATATATATCTAAATGGTTTTTGAAGCCTCCAGACTATTTAAAGAAGTATATAATAAATTTGGTTTAAGGAATAGAGAGAATGATTATGGGAATTTATTATGTTTTCATATATTTTCCTTTTATCATATTTATATTCATAAGTGTTTATACATTTGTTACAACTTGTAAAACCGATTTCAAACAATTATCAAAAACACAGTTAAGTGCTGAATTCCTATTTTTTCAGATATCAATTTATGAGTCGATGATCTTTTCAAAAGGGAATACATATGCAGCTTCATATTTTCTAATGTAATAAAACTTTGCGTTTCACTCATAAAATACTTTTTTATGTAAACTTATAACAATTCTGTTAATAAATATAAATTATACATATATATGTTTTACTTCCATGCATCACAATTCTTTTACAGGAACAGACTCTCAAACCAAACAATGCATATAAAGTTTTTTTTTTTTACTAATAATTATCAGAAGGACTCGAAGAGAACTTGTTACACATATTCTGAGCGACGTGTTTTGATGGGTTTTTTTTTGTCTCTTTTAGCTTGCAGAACGATATACCGATCATCGCTTGTCATTGTACTTTTCGGTCTAAGGACAGCAACTTTTGGAAGGCCTTTAAAACTCCTGATACTATGCTTTTATCAATGTTAAACTCTTATGCAATATTCGTCAAATTGCGCTCCACTTAAAGCTTGCCGATCGTTCTGCCTTGTGTACAGGCTTGCTGATGGTTTCTAGTAGCATTTATGAGAATTCCCTTCAAGTGATTTCACAGACATTTAAAGAGAATGGGTGGAAATGTCCTTCCTCCGCGTTCTTTTAGTCGCCTTGGCACAGATCGTATGTCTCCTCTGAGATATAGTGCTGATATCAGCAAATCCATCACCTTTCTACTTAGATTTAGAAAGCTCTTTTGGACAATTTCATGGCTGCATGTTAAAAAATCAATTTGTAACTTAAGTGTTCTTCGTTAGTGTACGTATATAATTACTTTCAATAGAAAAACTGACCTAAAAATATTTGTTTTCATACAGAATTTTGCATCAGTTATCAAATTTTCTGTATTATTGGGGAAAAATATCAGAATAACTGTTTTAAAATTTATATTTGTAAGAAAAGCTTTCACGAGCTTTCAGAAGCAATGATTAAAGCTTAACGATATATATGTTCGAGGTAACAGAATATATATATAAAATTGGGAATTATACTAAAAAGTAAATATTTATTTATTTATTTTGCATGATTAGATGATGGAAGGGCACATTGTATTCAAGGATAATGCATATAACAAGTTCAGATTTAAGAAACATATACCAATATAAAGGTAGTAATTTATTACTGATGCAATTAATTTTTCATTTTCTACTTTAATTAAAGCTTTATTAATTCAATCAGCAAAATCAAGGTAGTTGAAATACTTCTCTTTTTATTTATTTATTTTTTTTTTTTTTTTACTTTTAAAACCATATTTTTCCCAAGAAATTCAGTAAACACTTAGAAACTTAATGGCTTAAGAATTTAAGAAAATAAAATAAAAATTAATGTAAACCTGGAAGGAATTTTAAAAGAATTCAAAACCATTCAGTGTAATGTTTGATTCAATTTTAGATTTTGGATGGAAACAGTTTATTAGTTTTAAATATTTGATAGACTTTTAAAAATGTTTAGAGACTATTACTACGATTAAAATAAAATGCCTTGTACGTCCATAGGAGCCATGTTAAATTGCGTAAGTTTATGTACTTTTTTCTCTGAAACTATTTACTTCTAATGAATAAAACTTTTACAGTAGACTATGTGTAATATTAGTAATACTTTAACGAAGTATTTTGTTTTTACGTAAAAAACTAAAGTACTAATGGATTTTTTAAAAAATGTCGAATTTTTTCCCCTAAATTTTAGCTTAAAAGGTCTTATCTAAAACAGTTTACTAGATATATCAAATTACCTCGATTAAAATGAGTAAACAAATTAAAAGTATGCTCACTGAAAATTTGAGGATTGTATAATAGGTAGTGTTTGAGAAGAAGGTATTTAAAGTGAAAAATATTACATTTTAAGAAAACAGGCTTTATAGTAAAAATTGAGTAATTTTTCAGCATTTACTTTTCTTAA
>BMAV01025900.1:86240-109824 GCA_019973955.1 Trichonephila inaurata madagascariensis
GAGATAATAGCATACAATCACACTTTCCTTCGAGCAATATTTTCTTCTATCTTTTAGAAGATTTTAAAACACATTTCTTGAAACATTACTTCCTTTCCTTTTCCTGAGAGTTTCCAAAAAATAATTATTATGTTACACAGTTATACTTTTTCAGATAGAAAAAAAAAATTCAACGTCATTTCTTTAACGAGCTGTTAGTTGATGATCTTCCAATATATTGATTTTTTCAAAGTACAACTGGTTAAAAAAACCTTAAGGAACTTTATGTTCTTTCTATTTCTTAAAGAACAGGTGACTGGCAGCTACATCATTTATTTCAAAGTTAGGTGCAAACAAAAAATGCAAAATTCACAAAAAACGGTGTCACATTCCATTTTGTTCTTTTTTTTTTTACTTTTTCGAATTTTTATCTTCTTATGGTTCAACATTGTCAAACTGTTAATTTAAAGTTCGGAGATTCTTTCCATGTTGTAAAATATATTGCGTTAGTAAAATTGTTAGGTGTTTTGGGTTTCAAAAAGGAAATGTAGACAGTTAATCGATAACTATATATTTGAAGTACAAGGCAACTGCTTTTTTTATATATGAATGAGTTTCAGAATGTGAGAAACTGCAGCAATTTTTTCCCCAGTTTAATCGATTTTGTTTTTCTTACTATTTTAAGGTGTTATGTTAAACAGGAAAACGATTGAAAAATAATCTTTTTTTTTTCATTATAACAATTTTTATTGTAATTTACAGAATATAGGAATTTTATATAGTTAAATGGAACGGCTTTTTATTTCATTTTATATTTCTGTGAAGCATTTAACTATGCTTATAGCTTATTGATTGTGTTTTATATAATTTTTTATGCATCTTAGTCCTTTATCTACCTACTAAGTGTACTGATAAGTAACACTCATTTTAAAATGACATAGAATAACCATTTTTACGAATACTCTGACGATACTTAGCAGGAATATTCTTTTAAATCCCCTCTTTCAAGATATATGGTAGCACGGATTCTATGATGATTATTTTAGCAGGGAAGGTGAATAGTTTTATAGCAGAAATAACATTTTCAGCGGATTGCGAAGATTGCCATTTTTGTTCCGAAAAAATAGTTAATGTCAAAAAGCACGTGTCTTATTTTATATTGTACGTTAATGAAGACCTTAGAAAACAATTTTACTATTTATTTTGAGTTAACAGTGTGTATATAATTAATTTTAACGTTGAATATCTTTAATTAATTAATTAGCTCTAACTAATTAACTTTCCTAAAGTTGAGTATTTTGTTTATATATATCCCTTAATTTTCGATGTAGTGATTCAAAAAAGAATTTTGCATGAAAAAAAACTGCTGTAACTCATAATGCGATAGATAAAGGGCTAAAACATGAAATAATTAAAAATATTATTTTAAGAAATTTATTGATGTAGAACAGTACTACTTGATTTTATATATATCTAAGGTACAGCAATTATTTAGAAGATTAGATTTTAGATGATCTAAAAAAAATACTAATGAATTTTTTAAAAGTTGTATCAAATATACGTTTGCTTGGTGTAAAGCCTGGTAGATGAATTAATTGATTGATTGAATATTAACGTCGCACTGTTCAGCTACACGAGGGCTCTTGGCCAAGGACCACGTAATTTTGACCCATGGTCAAGTGACGTGGACGACACCTGAGCTGGCACCCCCTCTCCTAACTACCACACCACACCAACGGGAGGACGTTTAAGCTCTCGATAGATTTAACGTGCATCGCTGCCCTACAAGGCGGGTCTTTAGTGGTACTGGGCTCGAACTCGTGACAAAGCAAGCCATGGACCGATACCTATACCACTCGGCTACCGCGGCCCCTGGTAGATGAAAGGGCCATCCTTTGAGAAAATAACCGCATTTATTTTAACTTCTCTATTAATTACTAACAACGTTCAATTCAGCTAATGATAATCAAGTCAGTTTTAATATAATTTCAATTCTTATATATGATGAAATAGCAGTACTCAATAAATGCAGATACTCGGCTGTATTCTTGAACACCACAAGGAGTTACTTTTTTCGGAAATAAGTATAATATACTTATATTAATACTTAATATGAATAATACTTAAGATAATGCAAAAATGGAAGGATTTTATTTTACTTTTCAAATTTAAAGTTTTCACACTATTTTTCATTTTATAAATGCGGAATACAAAAATCCTTAAATGTTTGCTTTTTTCAAGTACGCTCTGCATGTTATGAAGAATGTTACATATATTTTAAAATAGTTTATTTTATACTTACAAAAAAAAATCATGTTCGTACCTCTTTTTCAAAATATTGAGGATTGTGTGTGTGCGTATCTATGTGCACACACAATTTGAAGCATGGTCCAATACTAAGTCTTACATTGCAATGAGGGCAGAGATAATGTCGGTTCTTTTGGATTATCTTTCCATTTTCATTTCTACTCAAGCAATAAATTGCACATTTCGTTGTCAATCCCAGTTCTGTATTGAATATGAGCAAGAATCTCTCTCTCTCTCTAAATTCCTTCCTTCACCACAAAGAAAATTCCGGATAAGTATTTCAGTTCCATGGGTGAACTCGTGTGTCTTAAAAACACTAGCCCTAACAATTTCACTTAAGAATTTAAAATAAGTGAAAATCAAAGCAAAAATTAAGAAAATATCAGTGCTTCAACAGCTTACGGGCAAGCCGTTTGAGGCCAGCTATATGTAGCCCGTATTGTGTACGGGGGCACTAGTTAAATGAAAAAAAGGCTAGTTCATTTTATAATAATTAAAGTAAAATTTGATTTTATTTGAAGTTTTAAGATTCATTTTATTTTATCTTCATGCAAATTTTCTGACCAAGTTTGTCTTAATAATGTATTTCTAACCATTTATACATTGTGTGAATACATGTGGGTTTTCATTCTTTTTCGAATACCTTATCCAAGATTTCGGGAAACATTAAAGTATACTCACCGATAATTTAAAATTAATGCTCATGCATTTTCTCTTTCTCCCTATAATCGCTTTACATTACTACACACTCAAAAAGTCATATCATTCAATAAAGTTTAATTTTTTCTACGTCGTTCAAAATGGTATGAAGGGTTAGTTTCGAAACGTGAAACTGCTTAAATCAGCATATAAAATGATATTCTACTTTCGAGAAAAAAAGAGGAAACAAAGAAATATTTCGTCAGACCGACAAAAAAAATAGACAGAGAAAGATAAAGAACTTATCCCCTCGAGAATTCCATCTCTTTTCCGAATAATAAAACCTTAACGTCTTTTAGGAGGAAAAAACCATTTGCCGCCTGTATGGGGGATGATAAATTCCGACATTTTCCCGCTAAGAAAAATGGAAAAACGACCAGCAGAAAATCAGAAACTCTTTTGTCACAATCAATATGGTGGAAATTTTTCTTATTTTTTTTCATTTTAAAAATTCTATCCTTTCGCAAAGGTATTTCTCATTTCTCTGGTTAAATTATTTTGCTCAAACCGTGATATAAAAGTGCTCCAAAATCTCCAAATTTGCCGAAGCAGAACGAGTTTTCTGAGTTCCTTTTTTCCCTTTAGTGCAGTGCTTCTCAAACTTTCAATACGTGCGACCCAAAATTCAATCACAATTTTCTTCGCGCCCCCCTCAATCCAATAACGATGTATTGATTGGAATAATACGATACTTCGACACTAAGGCTACAATACGACTTTAAACTCTTCACCACTCGCATATATAACCGTCCATCTCAGCCAGGGAATAAATTGTCGTGGACGTATACATAAGTCCTTCCAAAATACGATTTTTTCTGCTCACTGCTATTCATAAAATTATTCGAAAGGCTTCGGAATGCAATAAAATGACCTTAACAGTATTTGCGAAGGACTTACTTCAAAGAATTTTCTTATTTATTCTCTTTCTCTCCTCTCCCCAAATACTCCCCATACGTGTGCATACATGCAAAATGGTGGCATTGTGGAGTAAATCACGTAACTTTTAATCCGCAGTTAAGGGATTAATTATAAACCATACAAAAAAAATTATCAAGATAAATGTTAATTTTTGCATATAATTCTATATATATGACAAGCCTGTGGGGTCACTTTCAAGTATTAAACTTTTTCTTAACTTAGTATTGATAAATTAATTATCAAATACATTGTGTAGTAATGATATTTTTAAAAGTGTATTATATCAGTGTATAAACGTTTTTTTTTCAACATGTTAGAATATATTTTGTTTGTGTGTTTACTTTCAACAAATTAATAATTTTTTAAATAATATTTTGTTTTCGGCTTTTCAATATGCTCGCGCCCCCCTCCTAGGATCATCACGCCCCCCTACGGGGGCGCGCCCCACAGTTTGAGAAGCACTGCTTTAGTGTATATAAGTTTCGACATAAGTTATTTTGGGCCCATTTCTCTCAACGTGTGGTGGTATAGATGTGTCATGAAGCTCAAGGCATTTCCATTTGCTCATCTTCTAAAGTAATCAAACGAATGAAAAGAGAAATTTAGCATATACCTTTCTACAATTTTTTTAATACACTTTTTTTTTAAAGAAAAACTGGGCTGTATATATAAAAATATTTCTTAAAGATTTTATGTATATTTGATATTGATACATCTCTTCTTGAAGTTCCAATTTTATCCAAAGATTCGTTTGTGGATATTTTTATATTAAAAACAGGCAGTGCATATTTATTGCGCCACTCGTTCGGAACCGTGATTTTGAAAAAGCTTACAAATGGATAATATTTGTGATATTTAGTGTCACTTAGATTAGAACACATATATAAAATTGTTTTAAGAATATTATTACAATAAAAAAGTATTTAAATACAGTATTTTTACAAAAAATGAACATAGAATGACCAATTTTTGAAACATTTTCCTTTTATGGAAAATGCTTCTATAATAATTATAATAATTTGCCTATATATATAACTCAGACCAGTGTACAGAACCTGAACTAGGATTTTAAAAATATATAACATAGAAGTGGATTTATCCATATTTTAGTACAACAGAAGGGACAAAGTTTAAGAAAAACGCAGATAATTATTTCAATTGGTAGTAACTCTGAAAATAATGTAAATTTTCCCCTAGCTCAAGTCCTCTGGAGAATTCTTTACTTTATATAAGCACACAAACTATTATTATTATAGAAGCATTTTTCATAAAAGGAGAATGTTTGGAAAATAGGTTATTCAAAGTTAATTTTTTGTCAAAAAACATTGCATTTACATAGTTTTTGTTTGGTCCTAATGACCTTAAGACAATTTTATACATGTATTCTAAATCTAACTGACACAAAATATCGTGAAATGTATGCATTTAAGCGCTTTTTTAAAATCACGGTCCCAAAAGCAGTCAGATACCTTAAGGGATTTTTCTTTTTTGATAATATTTTTCGGGTTCATAAATTGCTTTTGATTTATGTACTTTAAAAAAAATAGATTATTTATTTTTAAAATGTCAGTGCTACATTAAGGAAAATATTAGTTATTTGCATTGTTTAAATTAAATTTTGATCGTGAAACAGTGTTCCTTTATATGCTTTTTTACCACAGTATAACTATTAATATTAATCACAGTAGTTCCAAATAACTGATTAATATTCTTAGTGTTCTAATACTATAAATAAGATTGACAAAAATATTTGAAACTTAAATGAAACTCTTTCTGCATGATCCTAAATGTCTTTATTCCATTTTGCGTGTTCCTTAAATTGCATTGTTTCTATAAATAAAGCTTACTTTGTTTCCTATTTTTTGAAATCACATTCTAAGACATTATCCGTTGATTGGAGTTTATAATTAATTATTATGAATTAAATATTACTCATCATTTATAAATTCAATATAATACAGTCATAATCACGCGCACGCGCTCCTCGACGGTGACATTTTAATTTTAGATGTACTTTAAATTCAATGCACCATATTCGTATTAGAACAGTAAAAAAAGTTGATTTAGCTTGTTTACTTCAAGGCAATATTTAATTTTGGGGGGATTAGATGATAATCGACATTTTTGCTTACAATTTCAGTTGAAAATAATAAATTATACTTTCGATGCTTAGTAAATAATGTATTTGGAAATGAATAATGTGTACATATTATAAATATCAATATTGGAGATTTATGCTTTATGAAAGAAAAACTTTTGGTTTGAAAATACTCTTTAAACCAGGGGTGGGCTGGCTTTTCCAGGGTATGGATTACTTATAATTTTTTCAGGATGTTGCGGTTCACCCAGTGTTAGTGGGTCACACGGGGGTGGGGGACGGTTCCACAGGCCCGGACCCTCCCTTATAGCCAAGGATGTTTTTTCCCCAATTCATTATAATTCATTGTATATAGTACGTAAAATGTAATTAGGTATTTATTATTAGCAATTTTTTTTATTAATTAATGTTAATTATTTGTTCAGTAATTTATTTTTTGCTGTCTTTTGTTCCCGACCATCGACAAAATCAAAAAAATGTGTTTGGCTGCGTATTGAGTTATCATACGAGAATAATAGACCTTCAACCGCTTTCCCCTTGAAAAATTCTTGTGTGGGCCACTGTCCAATGTCGTAAGAGTGGTAAGGTAAGAAAAAGGTTTTCGTTGTTTATGAGTCTCATGGAGGAGTGGATATTAGCCGTATGTATTGACCTTCAATGTCTGTGAATCACAATTCTAGGAGATAGTCTAGGAAAAGACATTTCTCTGAGTATTTCCCCTTCCAGGACCGTCTAGGAATTCAAAGTTCAGCTTTTGGAAAAACGGATTTTGTTAAAACACATACTTTTTGACAAACTCAGAAATAATATGCAGCTTGTTATGAAGCTTGAATAGTAGTTAATAGTGGTCCCACTCCATATTAGACAGACTTTTCTCGTGGCAAATGCTTTATCTTTGATTTGTGATTACACAATTTTTTTATTTTTGCTCCTCCCTTGCCTCTCCTAATTAAAATCTTTGCCATAGTGTTATAATGCTATATTCTTTCTGACAATATCACATGTATTTGTACCAATTTGGGTGGCAGTACAATGCATAGTTCATCAGGTTTCTCAAATTTTGCGTTTGTGTGACCTTAATTTTGTTTAAATAGGTGTATAGTTTTTTTGGTCACAGTAATGATTATATTATTATACATAGCTAGAATATTAAAAAATATCTGTCTAGCTATTTGGAAATTCTTATTCTTCAACATTCAAACATCATTATATAGAATTGTAAAACGGATTCTGTGAAAAAATATCTTTCGTCACTTTGCTCAGTTACCAAACACTAAGAAAAAACTCCCTGCAGTTTAAATGACTGGCATTACTAGAATTATTTTGATGAACCATCTGGCGTTCAGAGTGTTCATGAATGCTTCATTCACACCATATTTTTTTTTACAAAAGAACGACGTTTTTTAGAAGATTAAAACTATTTTAATTTATGTAAACAACTTTATCTTTAAAAAATTAACCCGGTATTCAGTAAGAGTAAAACATTGATGCTGAAACAAACAAAATATTTTTCATTGCCCATTCGAGTTTGTTCATTAAATCGTTAACTCTTAAAATGTGGTGTGCAAGAGGAAGAGTTGTATCAGTGTAGATATATTTACTTGTGAGATCCTTGCCACACATTATGTGCTCGGGAAAAGCTTGGTGAAGTTGACACCTTGCTCAGGTGAAGATCTTTTTGTTCGTTGAAAAAGAACAATACTTAACCCGTTCAGGACCACGATCACATATATCTTTCTCCACGGCCCACGGTATCATATATGTGATTGGGCTTTCCCTGCTCATAGGCCCTTGATCACAACGGTGGGATCAGAGTTAGGAACGTTTTTATATTAATTTTACAAGCACTAGATAGAGGTTAAATACTTTTTCTTTCGAATAATGTTTCATAAAACTTTGAACTTGTATATGTGCTTTCAGCTCTGTGTTTTTTTTAATTATATCCGAGATATTTATGAATATAAACAATAGCACATGTTTAGATTTTTCTATAGAATCGGACATTTAAAGGTTCGTAACCTATTTTTTTTCTAAGGATTTCTGTTTATATTTTGAATAAGTAGGTTTAGTTTTTGAATATTTTCTATATTCGTATGCAAATGTATGAAATTTTTGTCAATTTTTTTTGAAGTATATGTATTTTTTTTTATTAAAATGAAAACATTTTCTTTAAAATTCGCAATTGTTTTTTTGTTTTTTTTTAAATATAGTGAAAATTTTTGGTACTCCATGTTCAAATATTATCAATGATGGTAAATTGTAAGTTTTAGAGTATTTGATTGCATTTATAACTTTAAATGAATTTTTAAAGGAAATTAGGCTTAGCAGGAAAATTCTTCCGGTCCCATGCGTGCGTATCCTCTAAGAACGTACGGGCATGGGGAAGCACTTCTTCCTACTTCCACTGGTCCTGAAGGGGTTAAGAGGTCATTGGACTCTTAACTGATATCAGTGCGCTCGAAAAAAAACATCCTTCTTCAAACCAATATAACTTAGCAATAAAACCAAACTATAATTTAAAATTTTTACTACATGATAATCATACATGTTTACGTTACCTCTCAAATTTTCTGAGAATTTGAGAAAAAATTTAAAAAGTTATAAAGAAATATAAATTGGACAATTTTTCAAAAATATGAAAATTAGTATTTTACACCCGCTCCTGAAGTACAAATTTGATAAAAATTTACAAAATTAGTTTTACTTGGTCTAAAATTGTTCACTTTTGATGTTATGCTAAATTTTTCGGAATTTAGGGGAAAAAAATATTTTTTAAATACAATTATTAGAAACATTTTAAAATTAAAAAAAATAAAACATTAATTAAAATTCAAATAAAAAAATTTTAATATTTTTTTGTTTGTTTTGAAAATTGATATATAAGTTATTAAGAGTCTTATTCTTATTTTGAACTCGTGTATGAAATTTCAGACCAATATCATAAATAGTTTCTGAGAAATTTTTATAATATTAAAATTTTTTGTTTTGAGAAAAAGGAAGTTAAAGATAAGAAAGAGATAGGGTTTTTGTTTAAGCTTCTATAATTATTTCTCAATAACTTTGGAAATTTTCACAGTATCAACACAATTTTGGTATCAAAAAGCTCAGAATGTTGAGGCTTTAACATATTTTTTTCCCCCAAGAAATTGAAAAATTTGCAATTTAAGATTCCCGTGAGCTCTTAATGTGACCACTGGTAAGTGTTAACAGTGTCGACTCCCGGCATCTGTCTCACGAGAGCTAGAGCCAGAGCAGGTCTATTACTTGCATACAGGTGATGAGTTGGAGACGCCCTCCAGTCTATCAGATTTTGAGATTTTTTTCAACGAATATACCCTAAAATCCGGATTATAACGCGCACTTAGACTTCTTCGTATATCAAAATGCTGTTTATTTAAAAGAAATGACATTCCTCGTGATTTTATAGGGTTGTATTTCTAGAAGTATACGATTTTTTTCAAAAGCTTGGAATAATACTTTGAACAAATGACTTCAAAACAAGAGAGTACTGCACACGTATATTTTAGGGTTTCTTCATAAAAAAGGGGGTGTGCGTTATACGGCGAATATACCTGAAATTAAAAATTGCAGGTTGAAATTATAGGTGCAAGTAGAATTTTGCGGTAATTCCAAAAAACTAAAGGCAGATTTAAAAGGAGTTGGAATATTACGCTTCTCCATCTCTAGCTTGTCTCCGGAGTTTCATTCGCTTAAAGTTGAATATGAGATGAGATTCACTAAAACTGGTATCATGGTGCAGCGATATATGTTTTAGTTTGAGTAGGATGAATACACTTGTTTTGTCGCCAACAATTATTCATTTGTAAAGGGGTTGAAATAAACCACGATTATCGCAAAGAATCCATATATCACCAAAATTCATTTTAGATAGAACAGCCTCAATTCCCGCATTATTTGCTATTAGTCCACTACTGAAAAAGGAGCAAAAATAAGGATAACGTTTTTTAAGAGAAAATTTTTCCTGGGGCTTATCAACATAGATAACGCTATCCGCTTGGACAGATATTTTACTGTCAAAAGCATAAATCTCCATTACATCATTGAGGCTGCTGCTGCTGAGAAAATTTTTCTTAATGACGGGAAAAATTAGATCGGTATGGAAAGGGACCCTGGAGAGTCCTCCCGAAGGATTCAAGGTACTTTGTAGTGAAGATGACTCAACATCCTCAGTAAAAAAGTTCTGGTACTCAAATTACCAGAAGGGACTGTTTTTATTTAGTCTTTGCCAATTTACTCAGTTACTCATATGAGTAGATGTTTTTTTGTTGGCCGAAGCTAGAAAGTTTCTTAACGTATTTTATCCAACTGTCCTATTTAGAGGTCAACTGAAAAATATGATGTGGAAATCATTATTTATGTATTGCGAATGTTTTGATAGTTGGAACATGTATTAACTTCTTCCTGCGGGAGTTATGTCTCTCTCTCTCATCCCCATCCTCTGGAAATTTTGCTTATTCATCGCATTTATGGGTGCAGTTTGTATTACCTCTTCGGGGTTGCAGAATTCTTTATCTGTTTATTTTGAGTATTCTTTTCCATTTATGTAATAGTACTCTTTCGTTATAATCCCGTTATTTAATTGAAGCGACATTGTTCTTAGGTCAGTTTTAGCAATTTATTTTTAAACTGTCCTCTAAATAGGATAGTGGGGCGACTCGCATATAATGGACACGAGGTTCTTTCTCTATTTATAAAGAAGAGTAAAAACAAAAACAAGAAAAAAAAATTCACTTCTAGTTTTTCCCCCTGCTTAGTTATGTCAGTGCAAAGGTTTCTTAAGTTAGAGGAAGTATTAGAATTATTAAATATTTAGAGATTCATACGAGAGTGATATTGAAATTGCTGTGTTAGTAGATGCCAGTGAACTAACTGACAAAGAGGAAGAGGATGAGAATGAAGTGAATACTGGTGAGATTATTGTAAAAGATGTCCCTTCGTCTTTGGAGGTTAGAAGTGGAGATAGTTTCCAGGTTGAACTACCCAGAAGCTCTAGTGTTTCGTCAACAAAGAGCAGAAAAAAACTAAAATTCATCAGTTATTTTGGATAAAGAATAAATCACCAAATTATCACAATGGGAAACACAGACTGACTCAACTACAAGTGACTTGCTCAAGCAGATGGAAATTGGATTGAAAGATACAACTCCATCAGAGCCTTTTAAGCAGTTTTTTTTTCAGTGAAGATTACGATCTCCTTTTAAAAGGAAATATGCTATATGCAGCAGATGTAATAAGAGAACAAGATTTCTTAACCATTCTGACGAAATACGTGTTTTTATAAGAGTTTTGTTTCTAAATGGTTATCATTCAAATACCTGCGAAAGTGATTATTGGTCTGATGCTGAGACCTTGGCATTACCATGGTGAAAAATAACATGCCATGCAACCGCGTCCAAAATTTGAAATCTTATTTACACTTTATCAACAATGGAACGGTAAATCAGCATGTCCAGGATTGAACCTTCAAAATAAAACTTTTATTTGCCATACTCAAAAATAATTTGATGAATTTTGGAGGCGAGTATGAGGACACGAAGGTAAATTTAACGGGAAGATGCCAAATTTGATAAATTCTTACAACAAACATATGAGTAATGTGGACTGGTTGGCTGGATATTCTATTCAAATTCATGCGAAAAAGTAGTACTGACCACTTTTTATACTTTCACTGGATAAAGCTATGGTAAACGTCGGGATAAATCACAAAAATCTCAACAAAGATGAAGGCCTAAAATTGAAGGAGTTCCGAACAGTTGTAACAACAGTATATCTAAAAAAAATTGTGATAAGAGCAAAATGTAGAACTAGGATCTTGACTTACCTTCTGATGCAAAATAAGATATTCGTAAAGATGGTGTTGGTCATTTTTTCGCTAAATTCAGAAAAACAACGTCGTTGTCAAAGAGAGAGGGCTGCAAAGAAAAACAAAAAACATACTGAGGCAAATGTGACAAAATGCTTTGTCGAGTTTGCTTTGGATATTTTTACCAACATTAGAGTAAATTTTAACTGAGAAGTGAAACATCTTCTAAACAAGAAAGTATTATTCAAATAAAATAAAATTTTGTACTCGGAAATAGCTTTTCATCATTGAAGAGAATACTAAAATATGTAAGTGGAAATTTTATCCCCTTTATCCCAGTGTCCTATTTAGAAAGTGGGTCAGATTTATTATATAAAATATATATTTTTTTCAAATTTTGTTATATTTAGTTTGTTTACGTCTAACTAACCTTATAAAATATAATTCTACTCAAATTTGAATAAAATAAATTAATTGGGATAAAACGGGTTAAGGTATTTGACAAATTCTGTATGTTTACGAAATAGAAGAGGTTGTAAACTCCCTCAAAAAGAACAATGTTTGATGGCCAACTGTTCTTCAAACTAGTGATGAAACGGGTAACATTTAGTTGGACTTACTCCAAATACTTCTGAACACACTTAGATGGACAACATTAAAATTGACATATATTAATGGATAAAAATTAGTAAGTCTAAGCGTAACATCACCACCTCCCTAATTCTTACCATCAGTGTACTTTATGATGTTGAGTTGCTTCTTATTTTTCAAAACAAGATATTTAATATGTTTGTGACTTGTAAATGCAGGGTCTAAAAGAAATTCAAAATATTTAGAATGCTTCTCATAGGATTACTTAGTCTAAGTTTGGGCTGGTAATTGCACAGATGCTTGTTTGAAGTGAAAAACGTGTCAATGTATTTAGAAGGGTTAAAGCAAAGCTTTTGCTCTGATGCATAGTTCGACAAATGTATCAGTGAATCATTGGGTTCTAAATCCAATTCAGATGTGGCAGTACCAGATCTCCATAGAACAATGCCGTCTGTAAACATCCCGATTCGTATCTCAGAAGAAGACACATTCTGTGTAGCAGCTAAATACATACAGAAAAATGTAGTGATCAGAACATAACCCTTAGATACGTCTTTGCTCTTCTCGATGTGTCCGAAAAAGTTGAAGTGATTTTTATTAAGTCGTATCTTCTCTGTAGGAAGTCTGAAATCCATGGTAATGTTTTTTTTTCCTTGGGTGTTGAAAGGAATCATGTAATTTTAAATTCCCTTTGTGTTTTCAAACTCTATCAAAAGCCTTTGTGAGGTCTAAAAGAGCAGCTAAATAATGAGTATCCCTAATATTTTGGCAGAAATACAGGTTTTAGTCTGTTGTACTGTGACTCATTCAAAAGCCATATTGCTCGCATGGCTTTAGATTAGAATTAGATTGTCCAAAAATGTAATTTTTTCCATCAATATACATGTGTTAGAGTTATAAGTCTAAAGTCTTCAGTGGAGAAAATTTCCTTATCTGGATTTTTTATTGGGATAACGGTGGCTCTTTTCCATTTGGGAGGTAACCGACATATTTTCCGATTGATACTGTCAAATAGCCTTTGTTTTTCTCTAGAGCCAAGATTTCCAAGTATTTGGCCATTGAGACCATCAGGTCCTGGGGATTTCTACAGATGCAAGAGGGCCAAGGCTAGAAGGAACTCCTGTGAGGAGAACGGATCAGCATACCTTGGATCTCCGAGGTCAGAGCTACGACAGCCGTGGATGACATTTCTGGCTCTTTTTAAGATGCATCAATTCACCAAGGAAAAATTAAACGTACTTGAAAATTAATAATGTGCCACAAGGGCATTGTTTTATGATTCGTCATCCAGGCAGGCCTGTCCAGTGATGTCCGTAACTGAGTTATTGAGTTAAAAATGATCCTGTTCTTGAATAATTGCTGCTCTTGACTAATTTCAAAAGTTTTCAGTCGAAAGATATAGCGTTAATTTTACTAAACATAACTTTCCATCGTTCTCTTTTCAGAAGACTTCCTGAATGAGTGGTTGAGAGTTTTATTAAAGTCACGAAATAAGGCAAAAGCAAAACTGGAGGTATTTTCAGTGGACCTCGTAGTTTTGAGAACCTTGTTCTTGTATAAAAACGATACATGAACCAACGCCCTTCTTTTGTAACAACCACGCTACATAATAAAAAGTCCATAAATACACACAGGTGCTGAAATTAAGAGGTTTTGCATATTTTGCTGAATTTCACAAAAATATTTAAACAAAACTTAAAAAAACTGCTTTCAAACAAACATGCATATCTTGTGTGTCGAACATGTGAGTGTATACTATGTGGAGGCAGAGGCAGTCGAGTAACAAGAATTATAAGCAAGGCTGCCGACATCCGCTTTTCATTCTCTAGCCCACCTTAGTGAATTTCTTGGTGTTTTTTTTGCAGCAATCGGTTAAAAAAATTTGAATAGTAAAAATGCGTAACGAGCAATGTTTTGTTCAGAAGTGGCAAACCCATGGCACAACAGATTTGTAACAGTGGCACTAGAAGACATAATATACATTTTTAAAAAATTTTAAAAGATAACAATAAATAACGATTTTTCTACAATTTACACTGCTGGCCACCGTAAATGCAACACCCTGAAGGAAGCATGCAAATAACATAACATTTAAAACATACATTAGCGGAGGTGAGATATGCAAATGATTAGAATTTCAGCGCAGACAAACATCAAGCGCGCCTGTGGTGCCACCTCAAAGCGCTATTTAAGGCTTTGAGATTTCGACGATTTCAAGTTCGAGAATTGTGTTTTTCTTGTGGTTTTTTTAAAAAATGATCAGTTATGTCTCGTAGAAAACAGCCATCAGCTTTTGATCAAGTATTTGAGTTCGACAGAGGAAGGATAGTGGCCTACCGTGATTGGAGATTATCTTTCAGGGAAATCGGTAGTCGTGTTGGACGAAACCAAACAACTGTAAAGCAGATATGTGACCGTTGGATACAGGAGGGTATGACGGACCGACGTGGTCGATCGCATCCACCTCAGTGCACCACTTCACGTCAGAACAGGCAAATTGTGTACATGGCAGTGACGGATCGCTCAGTCACATCACGAACCATAGCACAGCCCATTGAGTTTGTAACGCAACATTCAGTGTTTGTAGGTACCATTCGACGCCGTTTACAGCAGAGTGGTCTGTCCTCAAGACGTCCATTGCTTGGTCTACCCTTGACGCAGAACCACAGACATCTCCGCCGCCAATGGTGCGATGAAAGAAGGATGTGGGCGGCAGAATGGAATGAAGTTGTCTTTACTGACGGGTCACGCATCTGTCTGCAATACCACGATGGTCGGATTCGAGTCTGGAGACACCGTGGAGAGAGGATGTTGAACAGCTGCGTTATGCACCGCCACAATGGTCCTGCACCGGATATTAGGGTATGGGGTGGTATTGGATATTACTCTCGCACACTCCTCTAGTACGCATTGCCGGTACTTCAAACAGCCAGCGCTACATTTCCGAGGTTTTAGAGTCAGTTGTCCTTCCTTATTTTCAGGGCTTGGCAATATCCATATTTCAACAGGATAATGAGCGACCACACGTGGCACGCATTGTCCGAAATTTCTTAATCAATCACCAGATTGAATTGCTTCCCTGGCCGGCTCACTCTCCGGATCTTTCACTGATAGAAAACATGTGGTCCATGGTTTTTCAACGATTGACCCAGATTCCACTCCCAGCTGCCATACCAGATAAACTTTGGCAACGTGTGGAAGCTACTTGATCTGCTGTACCCCAACAACACATCCAAAGTCTCTTTGAATCAATGCCGAGGCCTGTGGCAGTGGTGATCTCTTACAATGACGGCTACTCTGGCTACTGATTCTGGCAGGAACCACACTTCACAGAAGTCTATAAATTTAATCATTTGATACTTGGTCAACATGTTATCTACAAAATAAATTTTGTTGTGCTATCTCTTGTCTTTCTTGGTGTTGCATTTACTGTGGCCAGCAGTGTATATTAAAATGTAACTGTCTCAAAATCAAACGCTGCCACTACAAAAAAAATAGGAAAAAAATTTATTTTAAATGTGCTTAATTGAGATTCAGTAGAAATTTATAGTGTAGAGAAAGCACCTGCATTGTTCTGCGAGTTGGTTTTATAAAGCCTTTTTTCATTCCTGAAATACTGGAACTTGAGTGAGTATCTTTTAAAATACCTGGAAGAAAACATTGGACAGTTAAGTGAGTACTTGCTATTCTAGAATGAAGACAGCCTGTGTGATTTAGCTTTTCTTACCTATATTGAAGGATGTTAAAATAATTTAAATTTAATGTTATAGAGATGCTTTTTCTTCTACCCTAGTTGGTCAAATATCTCCAAATGTGGACAAATATTTGCCTTTTTTTGTCTTGATTTTGGTGGGAGGAAAATTAACGTATTTCACATTCTGGGACTATCTACGAAATTTAATAGTGCTCCAAGTTGTCATACAGTTTAAAACTTTATATATATCCAGTTTTGCACGATTACTTCAATGCTAGGTTTGATGTTTATCAAGAAGATTCAAAAATGCAGATCTTTTTACAAATCCTTTCTAAATTTCTCTTAAAATTATTAATTATTACCCACCTGAAATAAAAATCGAAATTATTGTATACAGCTCCAAACTAGACTGAAAAACAAATATTAGGAATTATGTTGAATCTTGGAAATTTCTTCTAACAAGCATTTTTCCAATTTTACACGATTTGTCTTTCAGAGGCTGTTGTTGATTGAAATCAAAATACGTTCTTGAACAAATGTTTTCTATTATGAAGACAACACACATAAGCACACAATTGCACTACTGTTCAAAATTAACTGAATTGATTAACAATAAAAATTTTAATTTATGCTTTGGTCCCATTTATATGTATACCATATTGCTTTTAAATTTCCATTAAATTGACCCTCATTAAATTGTACTTTTTTTAGTAAAACGTAATAAAGCTATAAACAAATTGCTTTCATCTTTTCTTTTGTTCGAAAAGTTGGAAGTGGCACGCTTAGTTATTTTTTATCGAAAAGCTTCCCTCTTTCTGAAAAGGGTGGCCGTCCTTTAGATTGTCAAAGGAATTGGCAAATTGCGAGTAGGCTGGATACAGATAAGTTTCAAGTCCAGATTTGTAGAGAATATAATTTAACACCTAGTGCCCTGTTCATCTTTTGTAAACAGTTTATGGATACCAGATCCATCGAGAGAATCCGTCTTTAAGGTAGTCCAAGTGACGCGAAGACCAAAAAAATCGTTATTTGCCCTTTATAGAGAGGCATAACAAGGATTCAGGTTCCTCAGCTATCTCACGAGTTGTACACAGCTACATAAGCTCTAGTTCAAGGATGGCGTTTTCCATTATACTTTATGAGTGGCCGTTGTTTATAAGAAGGCTTGTTGCTTGTGTCTTCTCTGTTGGGCCTTTTTGGGAACAGGAGACTCTTTATTTAGAATGGTGTAGAAGTGATAAAGATTACAACATGAATCAATGGGTCTCCGTTCTCTTCACTGATGTGCTTCGCTTCAGCTTAAGCAAAGATTATCACCGTACTTTCATACGGAGAGAACCACGGATCCACTCCTGCCCCCTAATGTCCAAGAAATCATCCATTACGGCAGTACAAGTTTGATGGCCTAGACGAGTATTCAGCTGGAAGGCCGCTCGCACCTTCATGTCTTTGACTACTGTGTGGTATAGGGAGGAGACCTTGGAGCACTATGCTTGAATTTTCACGGTTGAATTTGACCCTTATTTTATTTTAATGGATGACGACTCGAGACCTCATAGAGCTAATCTAATTGATGAATTTATGCAAAGTGAGGATATTCGTTGGGTGGTTTGGTAAGTCAGATCCCTAGACCTCATATCCATATAAAGAATGTCTGGGACACTATTATGAAGTCAATTGTTTTTTGCAAATCCCCTCCAAAAATTTCCAAATCCTGAAAATTGAGCCACTGAGTGAGCGGGATTAATTGCAGAAGGAACTTATAAAATAACTCCCTTACTTCCAGAATAAGTATAAGGTAACAGGCCTTTTTTAACTGTTCTGTTCCGTTGAACGCTTACTGTTGTTACATTGTGTTACTTATTGTTCTCATTGTCAGTTACTTATGTGAAAACCTTCTTCGAACGCATTAAATCTATACTTCGTTGAATATCTGCCATTTTAAGAGCAATAAAAGGCTATTTAAAATTTTAGTTAGTTGTCCTAATTTTATGATTCTACTGTGTGTGCTAGAAAAAAAGATACATTTCAGTAACATTGCTTCAATAAGAAATTAATTTAGAAATAAGTCGACGGAAAAAAATGTCCATAGCATAATGAGTGAACAGTCAAATACTATTTAGAAATCATTGTTGCTGTAAAAATACTTTCTGGTCGTAAAAATGTCTCAAAAATTGTTCTACCTTAGATTTTTCATAAACTTAAAGTAAATGAATCTATTTGTTTTATTTTCACAAGTAAACCAACCCAATCTAGTACAGAAATTTAACATTTTGAAAAATAATTAAGAATGTTTTATTTAGTTAAATGGTTTAAAAGAAAACTAATTTTAAATATGTTCTTGATTATAATCTCGCAAAACCAATTTTTAAGCTCCCATAATACAGACATTTTCAAGCAAAATTTTATGAAATTTGAAATTTAGGTTAATTTTATACGAAAAATGTTATTTATGATATATATATAATTTAGAAATTATGTAAACTATGTTGATTAAATTATTTGTTAAAATGGTAATAAGAATATCTACTTCAGTTTGATTTATTTTAAGAGGGTAACCAATTGTCATCAAATGTGGTTGAAATTGTAAAGGTTATTAAAAGTTCATTTTTTCGAGTGTTCAATTTACGTCTAAGGTAAGTTAATGCAGTCATTTGCTTTCTGATATCTTGCTTTATTTTACATATTAAAAAATTTTAAAAAATACTAAGGAAAAACAATAGCAATTGATAAAAATTTATGAATATAATGTTTGAGCATTTTTTAATTCATAAATATGTTATGGGAATAGAGCTTACATTTACAGTAATACTGCTTTTCAAATTCAGAAGTACAAGTTTTAATGAGCCTTTTGGATCAAAGTCTAACTAGTAATACAACTTTGTTTTGCTCTTAACAGATTATTAAAAAGATGCGTCTAAATATCACGAAAGAAATCTTTTATTTTGGAGGATTTATCTTTGTTAGACATTGAAGAGGCAATTTACTAAATTATGCTTTTATATTTATGCTACATTCAAACAGCTTAAGATTTTGTCGTAAATTGGAAAACGAAAATAGCTTGTTATAGTAGTAAAAGAACGTATATTACTAGAAAAAAATGAGTATAAGATTGCATAACTACGCAGAGCAATATTTTTGTTGAATATTCTTTGATTTTCAAAATTTTGAAATCAGTAATGTGGAAAATCTAATAGTTAATTTCCTTTTTTTTTAAATTAGTTATACAAAAACATTTTTTAAAACCGAAAAGAGTGACAAAAGAAAAAAAAAATTATTTACTTTATTTCTTTGGAAAAAGTTTAACATTAATTGTGTAAACAAAAATTGTTGAAGAGAGAGTTCTTATTACTGACATTTTTTTTTTTACTACAAGCATATATAATAGAATTCTAGATGAAATATTTCTTTAAAATCCCTCTCTTGGCATAAATCGTTTTGAAAATTCTGTGGTTTTATCCAAAATCAACCATTTCTTATGTGATAATAATCAATATTGATATATTTGCTTTAAAACTCTTGTTGTAATTTTAACATAAATTTGATTAGTAGATTGTAGCTCTTTTGACAACAGTTCAGTGATCATTCCTACAAAGTCTAATAAAAGTTTTCTTGGAAATGTTATAAATATTTTATGTTTGACAATACAAAATGCATGAAATTGAAAAACTTTAGAAAATCTGGAATTTTTGCTAGTTTTTAAAACTACTTTGCAGTCACTGAATTTCTTAAAAATTTATATCACAATAATATGCTCTATGATCTTTTAGTTATTGTACTATATACTAAAATCAATTCTTAATACTTCCCACGTACTAGTTTTAAATATAACAAGTAATAAGGTAAATGCCCTTTTCTTTTTTTTTTTTTACATTTGTAAACTTCTTTCCGTTCACAACATGTATTTTTCCGAAGAAGAAAATTTGCTCAAAGCTTGCATTATTAAAATTAATGCTAAGGAATATACATGCCTTAACACTAACAAGAATTATTTTTAGTTTTGAATCACCTCGAAATTTAAAGATGAACCTTCTCGAAAGTAATATCGTTAAATAAATGAAAGATACGATATATTACCCTCTAGCTTCAAGATAATACACTGTTTTAAAGATTCCAGCTTAAGAAGGCGTCGCAAGTTTTCAACGATTTTCTCTTAAAGACTACAAATCAACTTCAATAGCTAATATTTTTCACAAACTTCTAAACATGAACTATTTTTTCCCTCTCTTAGTTTGTCAAAGTTTGGGGTAATACTTCAGCAGAAAGAATGAAAAATGAATTTTTGATTTCAAGAAGACAGAAATTCGAAAATTAATGAGGTCCGTGGTAGCTACTTTTCAGACGAAACGCAATATTTATGCGAGCTAGAATATCTTGAAAAATTAAGCTGCCATTGGTGAGTTCGAAATTTCTTATTTGTTTATGTCAAGAAGCTATGGAAATTTTTCAGTGGCAGTAATCGTGTTTGTTTTGCTCTGAGAATTTGCTTAGTGCAATGCTGCTTAAAATATATGTCGGCTCTAAGCGTTAGTTTTTAAAGCAGAATTCAAATAAAGCTTAGCTCTCGCACTTTTCATTTTTCCAAGCTCACCAAAAACAGAGATGGGTACATAATATTGCACACAAGACTCATTTGATTAGTGATATTATAATATTATATGTTTTCTGTTATTGTGTGAGTTATCTATTATTTTTAGCATTAAAATGTCGATTGTATTATAAAACATTTGCATAGATTTCAACTCTTAATTGAACAAGAAGATGATGAATTTCTATATCAGATGCGCATTTAGCTTTTACTTCGTTCTTTTGGGATTGATTTCCAAAAAAAAAAATGTTTTTTATGAATTTCTGTCCAACAAAGAGAAACGAACCATCCAATTTTCAGGCCAGTAGGTCTAATAGTTAAGGAGATTTTGAGTTGCTCTACTTCTGTATCTTTCTGTCTGCCTATTTGTCTCTGTATATATGTATATATATATATATATATATATATATATATATATATATTATACACACACACACACACATATATATATATATATATATATTATACACACACACACACACATATATATATATATATACTACATACATATATATATACGTATATATATATATATAATATATATATATAAGTGTGTGTGTGTGTGTTATCCCTTTAAGACCCGAATTGTTTTTATCTTCAAATATTAATTTTTTCTGGTTATTAATACTATATGAACCCCAATGACATTGGGAAAAATAATGAAAAAATTCCCGCTGCCCCCTGAAATGTAGACGGTACCCGCACGATCGTGCGGGTTGGACGTTATCTGTGAAAAAGATCACCCATGAAATTTTACGAGTTATAGATTTTTATCTCTATAAGTTGATAGAAGTAACAATCTTAATTCAACTAGAATTGTTACAAATAAAGAAATTATTTATGTATAATTAACTCTTATTAAATCATTATTTATTTACTGTAAAAATATTTTGTTTTGTTTTTGACAAGTATAAATAACCATTGCATTTTTCACAACATGTTTACGAACTGCTTTCGTAGTTTTCAAATCTGCAATTGTGCTAGGTCTTGAAATGTCATGAACACTTCAAAAACTGCTATAAATGTCACGCCTTTTATCCTGGAATGGCCAGGATAAAAGCCATGCCATGTACAGCAGGTGGATTGTAACCCTTCGATCTTTTTACGAGTGGAATTACAACACTCTGTTACCTTCATAATCCAGTACTTCTCAAACTTTCTACACTTGCATCCCAATTTTCAATTATAATTTTCATCGCACCCCTCTCCATGCAATATCTTTGTATTGAATTCAATAACAATGTGCTTTGGTGTAAAGCAACAACACGACTTTAATTATAAGCTTTACAAATTATCAAAATAAGTACTACATTTTTTATATAATTTTATGACATACCTATAGGGTCATTGGCAATTAAGCTTATTCTTAATTTAGTACTGCTAAATTAATTATGAAACACACTGTGCAGTATTGATACATTTATAAATGTATTATATCAGTATAAATATGTATTTTATTTTTTATTATGTCTGATTGCATTTTGTTTTGTTTCCTTTTAGTAAATTAAAAAAAAAAAAAAATTTAAATAATTTTTTGTTTTCAACTGTTCGATATACTCGCGCCCCCATTGTAGGGTTATCACACCCCCTATAGAGGGCGCGCCCCACAGTTTGAGAAACACTGTCATAATCAGTTAAAATCCTTTTGTTAGTAGGTGGAGAGGCTGATAACGCTTTAAATATCTCTGACTTAAATTTTAAGCGATCCATTTTGATTTTTAGAGAAATTTTATTTGATATTGCATCCTGTCTGCATAGAAACAATAATATGCAACAGATAAATCAATGTAATGAATGTGTTCAAGAGACTTTTACGGTAAAGAAAAAATGTCCAAAAATGTCTTTTCACTTCAAATATTCCCTTGGGTTTCTTCATCGCTCTCATCTGAACTTGATTCTCCTTTCAGTAAACGCAATTCATATGTTTTGTTCGCAGCATTGTCGTCATCCAAGAGATCACTAAGTTTTGATCAAAGTTCAATCTGATTTATTCATTAATTGAAAAATTTCTGCTGTGAGAATTCTTCTCCTTTTAGAAACCTGAACAAGTTTTTGGTTAAAAGTTAACACAGTATTTCTTGAAAAATAGTAAAATGTATCAGAAAATTTTATTTGAAAACATATATATATATTTAAACCACTACAGATTTAACTACCACTGAAAAACCCAGATTTTTGTGGGGGGCGGATGAGATATGGATGCAGATATCTGTGGAGATGATAAAAGTGCCAAACTCCTCAACAAAAATGTGGAAAAGAAAATTAATTGCAAAAAAGCGAGAGAGAAAGAAAAAAAAGGACTCATCCATGGTGACCCCGAAGAAAATTTGGTATTAATTGCATAACTATATATATTTCATTTTTTATGTAGGCTTTCATCGAAATTATTGAAACAGAAAAGAAAATTGGCATGGTAAGTACTTACCTTACCAGCTGCAGTGACTCAAGTAGCGCCCAAACCGCATGATCGTGCGGGTAACGAAATCCCAGGCCCTAGAAGGCACATTAATAAAGTATAATTAATATTTTTCTGTTTTGCAATTATTTGAACATTAATACAAAAAAAAATATTGAATCAATTAGAAATCTATTGATTATTACTTTTTTACGACATATAAAAAGATAACGTGTTTTCGTTGTATTTAAAAACCAAGTAAGATTTGCCAGCTGAAACTAAAACATCGACTACAACCACCGTCTGTTGATAAAAAATGATGTTTTGCACTTTCTGCAAACAGGTGCAATCATTGGATTCGGGATTTTTTTACATACGACTATTCCAGAAGGAAAAATGTATAAGAATGTCTAACCCGCACGGTGGTGCGGGTTGGGTCTTAAAGGGTTATATATATAGAGAGAGAGAGAGTATATATATATGTGTGTGTG
>BMAV01025900.1:109924-138428 GCA_019973955.1 Trichonephila inaurata madagascariensis
GTGTGTGTGCGTGTGTGTGTACTAGTGAAAACAATTAAAAGAGCTCACTTAAGAACGTTTTGAAACATCGTATCTTAACTCAATCCCTGTTTTCTTTTTTATTCCATTCTTTACCTAGAGTTAATATGGACAATCATAATCATCTAGACGAAGCCACCACATGGCGAATAGTTTGAAAACTTGAGACAGGCCAATCACTGGCTAATTGCTCAAGTGGCTTCGGGGTTTTGAGATATGTGGTGCCCACTCTGGATAAATAGTTTACTGAGACAGGAGATGTGGTCCGTAAACCTGGTCAATGCCACAAATGGGCTAATACGTTGACTTAAGTTCGTTTTTTACTTCTAGCCAAAATGGATAGGTCCGTGAGAATGACATAATTGTCTCTCAACCTGTATAATGCAGCATGAAGATCCATTTCACGTTCACCCAGTGACTTAATGCAGTTAGCCTGTATACCTGGAGTCTGCATCCTTTGACTATGAACCACAATAAAGAATGTCTAGCATGATGCCGAAAATATCTGTCTTGAACATAGGATGAATAAATATGGAGAGAGAGGCTGGTTATCTTCAGTAATGAGTTACGATTCAATAATGAGTTCACGATTCAATATAGATAGAGATCCAAGACGTGTTGCAATCTGGAGAGAATCCGGGATTCAATATCGGCTTTCTAACATTGTCAAGAAGGGACACTGTTGTCGAGGTGGTCTGATAGTCTCGGGAGGCATCATGACAAACGTACAAAGTGACCTTCAAGTGTTGGGAAAAGTACTGTAGGGAGGACAGGGACGAAATAATTCCAAAGTTTGTCAGACTTTTCCTCAAAGCATATGAGCCAAATGTCATCTTAATGGATGGTAACGCATACAAACACAGAACTCAGTTGGTGAACGAATTCTTCTAATCGGAAGATATTCAAAGACTAAAATGTCCTGCAAAGTGAAATGACCATAATATTATCGAACATGTATGCGGTATCCTTGGATGCTTAATTTCAGCTCGTAGAATAGCTCCAAGGACAATCGATGAGCTCAAGAGTGCGTTTTGACAATATTGGGTACGACTGCCTCAGGATTTGATAAGGACCCTGGTAAACAGTAGGAAACACTGATGCGAGAGTTGTGTAGCTGTTTGAGGCAATCATTCACCCTATTAGACATGTTTTTCTCTGATTGGCAGGGTCTCGATCTTTCTCAGTTGTTTTGTTGGACAAATAAAGAGTTTCCTTATATAGGGTGCAGGTTGGGCCAACTTTTGTTATCCCATATATTGGTCTTATATCAGTGATATTTTAGCTCAGCTTAATTTTATTTGCTTTGTTAGTTGTTTTTTTTTATTGCAAAAAAACTATTTGTCCTACATTTATATCTGTATATATGTACCATGTTTCTCATATTTTAAATGAGCGAGAAGGACTGTATTGTGAAAGGAAAAAAAGATATTGCAATCGATTTCAATAATTTTAATGTTTTATTTGTTATAAATTCACTCAATATCAACAGTTGCTAAAATCGATATAATTAGAATTTTTCAAATTATTTTATATTATTAATAAAAGTAATGAAGATATGTTCTATAAACGGAAAAAAAGTTTTCAGAAAAAATAATATTTCCAATGGATGTGATTATATTATGGGCACACAGTAAAAAAATTACATTTAGTGATCTTCTTAAAATGTATTTAACATATTATCTGCCATGGATAATTTTAATACTATTTTCACTTAAGTGGTTTCTCATTTAAAGCTCAATATTTCTATTTTATTTTTATTTTCAAGGAAAGTAACGCACAACAAATAAATAAAAATAATAAAAAGTTTACTCTAATAAGTTCGAAATTGAAAGTATGATTTATTTATCATAAAGGAAACAATTTGATTCACTATATACACATTTTAACTGAATATCAATTAGAAATAAATCATCAATAATATTTTAATTAAAGCGATATAAGTGGATGCACCATTTTCATAAATGAATAAAGAAAATATAATAATTTAGTTGATTGTACGTTTTTTAAAGGAATATCAATTAGAAATTATGCGATAAAATATTTTAATTAAAACATTACGAGTGGATACTTGATAATGAAGTTGTATTCATTAGTAGCGCATTTCAACTGTACAATTTCTCTTAAGTCTTCTAATTTACTTCAACGGTAATTTTTTTCAAAACAACGTGATCCGAAGCAAATGTTATTAATTCATTTTCCGCATATTATGCAAAAGAAAAAAAAAAAGGAAAAAAAAAATCGATAACCTTTTGAAGCTCATCTTTATCTATAAATGAATACCGAATAGCTAGTAAAAAGTAAAAAAATAAAACTGCTAATTAATTAATAATGAATTAAATATGCTGTTAACAGAGCATCGCTGTGAAAAAAGAAACATCACAGTGGAATAATTAAGCATAGCATGAAATTCTTACTTAACTTATTATTTTATTTTCAACCGAAAATTATTGTTTAATGCAAGATCGAAGTATAAAAAGAAAATCTGTGTGTTTTAAATCTGTATTTTTAAAGAACGAATATATTATTTCTGGAAACTAAGTTAAAATGTAATGATGCAATGAGAACAATCCCCTAATATGTATCTGCTTTTTATTTTTTTTTACAGTTTCATAAGCAAATCACTTATTTGATTTTATGCTTTTTACGTTCACTGTATTTTTCAGTTTCGAAGACAATGTTAAATTAAAATGGAACTGAATTCTTGAAAAATGCTTTAAAATCTACCTTTGGGCATGAACTTCAATTATGTACAGAGAAACATATTCACAGTCAAAATGTATGTTATTTGATCATTTATCTATAAAAAATTAAGACGGTTTATTATAGTAAAATTTAAAAAAAAAAATGGTATTGATTTTTTTACAAAAGAGAACTACTTACAATTTTAGAAAGAATAAAAATAGAACTTATTGCTTTTTTTTGTTAAATAACATTGAATATACGTTTAATACTATTTATATTGAAATATATTTAATGATACTTGCTGTATTCCTTTAAATGTTAAATTTATTTCAAATGTATGCATATATAGGAGTCTATGCATGTACTACATTAAAAATATTTGGCAAATTAATTTTATTAATTTTCAAGTAGAGAGAAACTAAAATTTAATTTTAGATCATATTAAATTGTGAATACGTAAATTTGGATACATTTAGATAACGTAAGTGTTTTTGTTTGCACTCGATTGGGAAAGTAAATGATATAGATTATGATATATTGTATATACCAGGTGAACATAAATCCCCTAATATTTGAAAATTCAATAATTCACGTAATAAGGTAAGGGGAGAGATAACAATTGACACACATGCTTGAAATAAAAAGAAGTTTTATTAAAATTAGAGTTAACTAGTATATGAAAAAGAGCCAACAGATGGTGCTAAATAGAAAAATGCCGGTAAAGGGGCATGAAAATCATGTACAGGATGAGCTCTAGTCAGAGAGGAAACAGATATACCAGCAACTACAGTATGCTAATTTTACCAGAGATATTATTGGTAAAGCTGTACTATATCATAATGGAGAGCTTTTTATGGTAGCTTTACAAATCTATTTCCATAAAAATTTAATTTGAATGGGTAAAAGTCCTGCGACAAGCGTAACTGTAATGAAAATGATTACGAAGTTCAAAGCCATGGTTTGTTTGGATCAGAGGTGGCCGATCCAAGACACAATAAGGCAAGGCTGAGATATAACAGTTGCCCGCAAAGAATTGTTGAAAAATTAAAACATTTGAAAATAATAAGCAATATATTTTGTTACAATTTTATTGAAATAAAGTTGTGTCAGACAAAAAAAAAAACTCAAAATGTTGTGTTTAGTGGCTTTCCGAAAGAAGTGCAGTCATGGGGTTTTGGAATTTATAGGGGGCATGTTTTAAAATATCTGGAAGATAATAATGAACAGAGTCCAGTGACTGCTTGGTAATCAAAGAAAAATTTGGCTGTGGGATCTTGCTTACCCTACTGATAATATAGGTCATTTAAATAATTTAAGCTTAAGAGTACATTGAACAAATGTTATATTTTCTAACCTAGTTAGTTATACATCTTCTTTTATGAATAATCTTTTGTTATTTTTTTTTCTCAATTTTGGAGGGGAAAGTTAACAAAATTCATATTATTGTAGAGACTATAGATCAAAAACATTAATGCTCCGAGAGCTTTGATAAATCTAATAATTTAATATAAATTTGCAAGATTTGTTTTCAAGAGTGTAAAAAAAAATTTTTTTTCATAAATCCTTTTTCAGTTTCTTCACAAGACGTTAATTGTTACCCACCAGAATTATTGAGACGTACAGCACCAAACTACACTGAAATGGAAATATAGGAAATTTAATTCAACTGCCAGTAAACCGAATGGTATTTGAATTTCTGAAATTCATACCAACAAGAAATTTTCCAAATTTACACGATTTGGTTGCCAGATATTGTTCTAATTTTGGATCACCATGTTAAAGAAAAAATGTTTTCTATTTTGAACGGAATAAAATCAAAATATTGTACAAATTTAATTGATAAGCCCCTAGAACCACTCAATTTTGTTAGTATCTTCAAGAACTACTATTATTAGATAGATGGGTAAAAAAAATTACAAATCCAAAAGCCCCATTAAGCAAGATCTGACTGTTAAATAATTATTTCGAATTAAGTTTTTCAAGTTATTTGTTTTCTTTTATTCCTGACCTGATGGTTGTGTCTGTAAAATTGATTAATTGGTTGATATTATGGACAGTTAAAAAGTTAATTAATAATAAAACCTTAGAGATTGTACTTTTGCCTTGTAGATTAAATTATTTTAAATTTCACTTCTTAGACTTCCATAAAAAAGAGCGCTATTTACGTAAAAATGACGTAATAAGACAATAAGCTACATTTTTTCCAACTTTTCATGTTGGAAGAGTAGGAAGTGGCAAACTTTCTTATCAAATAGTGGCACACGTTCCAAAAAGGTTGAACATTCCTTGTTTAGATGATCGCCCCGATATTGAAATATTTGTTATAAAGAATAATTTTTATTGCCAAAAAATAGTTTCTATATTTTTTCAAATCATATCAAGCGCCATCTGTTGACTATTTTTTACACTTTTTGTTTCATTAAAGACCCATGTAATTTGAAGAGTGTGCGTCAATTTTCATCACGCTCCTTACAAATGTTAACGAACTTTTGGATCACATGGTAAATGCAGGACATTTTAATAAACTTCAGTATTTTTTCTCCATATAACTTAATGTAACATTATTATTTAATGTAAATACAGCCCAATGAGTTTCAATAAAATCCCTTTTAATCTAATCATGCTAGAGGAACAATTTCCAAAACTGTACATGATGAATTACTTATTTGGTTCGGTCCTAGCAGAGCCCACACCCTTGGAACAAATTATTTTGATTGGCGATAATTGCTCCGTCTTGGTAACCCTACTTTGATACACTAGATATGGTAACCCTAACTATTTCTGGAATTTTCGTATTTTGTCGGCGGGCAGTTCGAATTTCATTTTGCTGGTTGGGCTCCGGGATGGAAGTATGGGTGCATGTGTGAGTGAATATACTTCAGAATTTTTTAATTTGTTGAATGCGAAAGGTAAGAAAAAATGATTGCTTCGAGTTATGAATGTCCTAAATGTAATGAGATCAGCATGATGCAACATGGTCGGCAATAAAACACTTTATTCGAAATCGTACCAGCCACGCCGAAGGTATGTTCGACCATTACCTCGCAGGTATATGGCGGCTCTCACACGATCGATCATTCGCTTAGCGATGAGACCTTTATAAGGCTTTTTTAAAAATCTGTTGTTACGCTGTACCCTCCACTCGGAGAAGATCAGCAATAAGAAAGTGCTGTTTTTATATTTTTTATCTTAAATGTTTAATTTCTGTATTATTTACATATATTTTCATTACGCATCCACCTTATCCCGCTATATTCACTTGAAGCCATCTTGTTCTGGCTAGGCGCTTTTTCCGGTTTGTCGCCAAGGGTGTGGGCTCTCCTAGCATTTTACCACTTATTTTAAAATGTGATAGAAGTAGTGTGGTTTATGACTAGTAAAATCTAAATAATATCATTCACATCAGTACAATATTTTACAATTATCAATTTGTTATCAAAAATATAAGAATATAAATATATACATTAAAAATCAAAGAAAAAAAGAGGAAAAACATATAAAAAGCTACATGTACACATTCGTATAAAATGTATATTGACAAACTTTTATTTTACTTCGAATTATTTCATTGGATCATCTGGAGCAGAATTACATTACGAAATCAGGTTCACTAACTCTTTCACCAATCATCCTTTCACTTGTCTTTAGATCATCTGTAACGTTTCTGAAAGTCACGAAGTTTAGGTCTCAATGTATGACAAACTTTTTTTTTCTTGGAATTGCTAATATACTCACAAAATATATTAGCGATTCCAAAAATCTTGGCAAATATATCCCTTTTTACTTTCTTAATTATATATTGTTTTAAATCTAAGGTTACACAATTTTTCTCTTACTCCATAAGCAAAATATAACTTTTATTACTTGTGATGCTCTTTACTAACACTGCAAGTCATGTGTAATGAAAAAACTACAACTATAATTATTTTATTTGAAACTCTGATAGAAAATTTTATTAGCCGTTTGTTCCTCTTAAAGTAACAGATTTCAGAATCTTCACAAAATATTTAAGAATGAACAAAAAGTTAATATTTTAATGTTTTCCATATTTACACTGCAAGCCATACCAAGAAGGACAGGAAGCAACAAAATCATGTATATTAGACATATTATATAAAGTACAAACATAAAACGTTTGAGCTAAGTAAGAAATACAATGAAATCAGTATTTCTTACAAGAATATCTTGTTGTGGCCACGTTAGCCGAGTGAACAACACAACAGACTCGTGGCCGGCATGTCATGAGTTCGCGTCTAACACCACTGAAGAGCCTTCGTACATAGGAATCTGATGCACGTTAAACATGTCGATTTTCAATGAATTTTCGAATTTTTTTTCTTCGATCAAATACATAAAGGTATTAAAACGACGCACAAGTTCTTCTTTCAAACTAACAAAAGCTGTAAAAGCTAAGCAATCATAAGAATAAGCGATCCCAGTGCTTCTCTTTATTCTCTGTTTATATGGAGCTTGATTTAAACACACACACACACTATAAAGGATCATTATGCGCATTTGTGTTGAAATTTTAATCATTAGCACCGATTTAATCCCTATACCTGAATTATCCCCACCCTCACATAATGCTTGCAATATTCAACATAGAAAATTTTGAAATTAAGCTAGGATTGATACAAAATATATTCTACAAAATTTCTCATTTAAAAATGTATTTTTCTCATACATTTTTGAACTTCCAAATTTTATATAAAATAAATAGTTTATGCAAAAGTTTTAAATAGTATTGTTTAACTTGAATCATGCACATATTTATATGTGATATGGATGATTTTTTTTTTCTTATTTCGCTCGAACTTTTAAATATTGATTCATTTTCGATCTTAAGTATTTTAAGATTGTGAGAAATTTGCATTATCTTCCATAACTGCATTCATAACATCATATAGAGAAGCTTTTCTTTCCAAATGCACTACGTATTACGAATACAACATCAAGAAAAGCTAGGAAGAAAAGAAACTGGGAAAAGAGAGACACAACAACAAACAATTTGTAATGTTTATTTTGAAATGACCCTCCTAACACAGAACCAAAACAGCGTCAACTCAGTAGACGTAGGACTACAGTAGCCGGCGTTACACCAAGCAACAAGTTTAGAGAAGTATACAATGGAAGTATGGATATCGTTCTACGGGATGGCTGATCAATCCCTGAAAAAAAATTGATACTTTTCTTTATCTGCATGCGGCAGTTGCAGATCATGCAAGTAAAAGAAATCACTTTTATGACTTTTCAGATTGCTGTGAGATCAAAAATTTAGAAGGGCAAAGAAACATCAGTTCTGGAACACTGCGACTGATACATGCAGTGTGAGGTCGGGTACTTTCCTGCAAGTAAAGGGAAAAACAACTTTCCTATCTCTAATGGGATGACGTGTCAACTGCTTAAAAACATCAACCACTCAGACTCATTGTTTGGTCATCAGAGTGCTTTAAAGTATCCGACTACGTTCGGAACCGTGATTTTAAAAAAGCGCATAAATAGATAATTTTCATGATATTTAGTGTCACTTAGATTAAAATACATGTATAAAATTGTTTTAAGAACACTATGACAAAACAAAAATATTTTAATACAATATTTTATAAAAAAATTAATTTAGAATAAACTTTTTTCAAAACGTTCTCCTTTTACAAAAAAATGCTTCTATAATAATAATATTTTGTGTGTGTGTGTGTGTGTGTGTGCTTATATAAAGTAAAGACTTCTCCAGAGAGTCTAAACTAGGATTTTTTGAAAAATTCACATTATTTTCAGAGTTGACACCAATTAAAATATTTATCGGCATTTTTTCCTTAAAATTTATCCCCTCTGTTGCAGTAAAATATAGATAAATTCACTTCTAAGTTATATATTTCAAAAATTCTAGTTCAGCCTCTGTACAGAGGCCTGAGATGTATACAGGCAAAATACTATTATAATAGAAGCATTTTTAATAAAAGGAGAATGTTTTGAAAATTGGTCATTCCATATTCAGTTTTTATCCAAATTGTGTACTTAAATAATGTTTTATTGTAATAATATTCTTAAAACAATATGATAAAGATTTTTTAATCTAAGTAACACTAAATATCATAAATATTATCCAATTATACGGTTTTGCCAAATCACGGTTCCGAACGTAGTCTGATACCTTAATTAAAAACCAGACTTGACTTGCTACTTAAAGCTACGGTGTGAACAGTGCAATTTTTTTCTTCTATAAAATTAGTTACATATATTTTAAAAATTTCGTTTTATTGTTTTTATGTTATAACTAAAAAATCATAAAAAATTTAGTGACGAAAAAGTTAGTTATTATAAGATATTTAAAATTTTTAAAAGAGTTATCAAGGATTTAAAAATTTCAAAACGTTTTATGTTTTGAATTTTTTTAAAAAAATTCTAACACAATTTTTAAAAATTTATAAAATATGGAAAAACGCATATTTTATATGAAATTTTCAAAAATTTTAATGACTTGCAAGGAGAGGGCACGACTAAGGAAATTCATTTCGGATCGAGACTTGGTGTAATAGTAGTACTCCTTTAGGGTGTTCAATCCTCAATGTAACTCCACCGAATGACCAGTCAATTCTGAGAAAATAGCCTATGAAATTCATGTTAGCTTTAACACCATTAAGTTTCAATTTTCTTTACCGCCCCAGTGGTAAGTCGTCTACCTTCAATGGAGAAAGATTCGATTTCGAATCACGTGAAAAATTTTTTTCTTTCAACTCCTTTAATTATTTTTTAAAATTAAATTTATTTGCGAAAGGTTTATTTAATTTTAAATTATATTCTACGTAATTATTTTGCATTTTATAAAATAAAATTACTGAGATTATATAAATATTTATATAATGTTTAATAAATTTATTTTTACATAAATATAAATAACATTTATAATAAAAAGTGTAATAAATATTAAATGATATTTTACATAAAAATTAGTTACAAATATTTTTATAATGTGAAATACAATATACTATAAATAAAATATTATTCATAATATAAAATTATTTATAAAATACATTATTATTATTATATTAATTATCTTATAATTATATAGAATATTTAATAAGGCCTCTTGAAAAAAAAATTTAATTTTAATAAATTTATAAAAATAATTTTAATAAATTAACTTAAATAATTTTAATAATAAATTGATAATAATTTTAATAAAATTACTTAAATAATTTTAATAATAAATTGATAATAGTTTTATTAATAAATAATAAATTGAATGATAAATAATAATTTAATTATTAAATAATAATTTTAATAATAAAAAATAACAATAATAATAATTTTATAGTAAATTAATAATAATAATAATAATAATTTTAATAATAAATAATACTTTTAATAATAAATTAATAATATTGATTAATAATATTTAATTAATTATAATTAATAATAATGTTAAATAATTTTAATTAACAATAATTATAAATAATTATAGTTAATAATTGGTTTAAATAACAAATTAATTTAACTTTTAATATTTCATAAAATATAAAATAATTACATAAAATAACATTTGATATTTATAATAAACATTTCATAAATAAGTTTATTTAATTTTAATAAAACAATTAAATGAATTGAAAAAAAAGTTTATCACGTGATTCGAACCCTATTCTCCCGCATACAAAGCAAGAGTCCTACCAACTGTGCCATTCCACTACTGGTTGAAAATAAATCTTAATTGTATAAAAGCTAAGCATGAATTTCGAAGACTACTTTCTCCGAATTGACTGGCCTTTAGCCACAATGACATTACATTGAGGGTTGAGCATCCTAAAGAAGTACTACTATTACACCATGTCTCAGCCTTAAATGAATTTCCTTAGTCAAGTTCTCCTCTTATGAGTAAAAAATACATAGAAACAAAAACAACATTTTTTGAGTTTCATAGAGAGTCTAATTAATATTAAAATAAGAAAAAAATATTTTTTTTTCGCTCATTTGGTCAATTTTCAACATTTTAACTGTCCACTGCAGACTTACTTTACACATGATGGAATCCCAAATCATAATGCCTCACTTTTTCGGGTGAGGGTTTGTATCTCCCAATTAAAACTGCCTATAACTCATAAAAACTGATTATCAATGGAAAACAACAGCGTAACTCATCCAAGAACACTACCCTTCGTCATTCAATTGCCCACGCGCGGTACGTTATTCTTGAACCTTTATAAGCGAAATCATCTGCTCTTCGGGGATAATGGTACATGATTCACGGACGCCTTCATTACAGTTCACTAGTAACCAATCGACGACTAATAGTTTGGTCTAGAGCTGAATTTTAGTTTTAACCACCACCTTCTGTAGAAGGGCAGCAAAAGTGTTGAGAATAGTCTTGATGGTTGATTTACGAGTTCTGACGTTTCGCTAGTTTCTCTAGTGTAATTTAAACTTGCCACACACACATTTCCTCAATTAATCCATTTTTATCACTGAAGGTCACGACAAGAACGAATTTGGTATTTCCAAGAGGGATTACTGAAGGAGTGGGGTTATAGATAAAAGAAATCTACCATTTTTTTCAACTATCTTTAAATTACTATTTTCAAAAAAAATTAAAACTGGCAAACATATTTTTTTGTTGAGCAGGAATTTACTAGGAACCAATTTTGCAGAAATTAACTCCCAATGGGTGGGATTATGGTTGGGTAAAATATTAATATATTCAGTTATATAAATTCAAGTCAAGTGCCTAAAATTTAAGAGGAAAGGGCTAGGAAAATATTTTTGAATGCAAACGAAATCTTAATGCTAAGATACCAATAACTTTAAACATTTATATACCATAAAGTTAGTACCCATACATTATCAGGAAATGCCTAACACAGTGGACGGGTGTAATGGGTAGTTATTAATAATTCTCAAACTGGAAACATTTTAGTGGAAAAAAATTGGCTGATATTTCCATATATTTTAGTATGTTGCATATGTCATGCAAACGCTTAGAAATATACATTAAGTATACAGTCGTTCACTCAACTTATATATTATAAAGAATTCATGTGATATAAAAGTATAAGAATGTATATCAGAAATGTTAGCTGTATAGGAGAAATATAAATAATTCAATATGATTGGAAAAAGTATATTTTATGGTATCTCTCTCCTTAGGGTAGCGAAGTCAAAACGTGACATTAATCTTGTGGTTGTTAAAATTGGTTTATGCCTGGTACTGACTTTTAAATATGAAAGGAAGACGTTTTGATGTATATATGTTACCAAATAACTAATAAATGTAAGAGAGAACTGATTCTGACGTAAAAAATATTAAATCATGTATTGCAAGAAGAAAAAAAATGTCAGTTTATCTCAATTGATATTTCTCAAATTATTTTTTTCCAATAAATGTAAGAATAAAAAAAAATAAGTGTAATTTAGTAAAAGAAATTTAGATGTATTTATATTCAAAAATTTTATTCATAACTTATTAAAAGAAAATTTTTACAATGAATTTTCGAGGTATCTTATAACCTAACAAAATGTAAATTAATTCTTAAATCAACATACTCAGCTCATTCCAATTCGAAATAGTTGGTAAAAAAACTCACATGAATAATTTTACATACTAAGTATGTAATAAACGTAAAACTGCATTAAGTGTAGAAAAAAATCAGAAGTAATCAAGTATTATATATATATAACAATTCTGCATGAGTTACTTAAACAATTAACCATTCTATATTCTGTATATTTGATATAACATAATTCATATTCAGTCATTATTCATTCGAATACATCTACGGAATTACATTAGCTTAGTTAAATCTCAGGCGTTTATTAAAATATGATTTTAATATTTTAATGAATAATGTTTCAACTGAGTTATGCTTCCCTTATAGATGTACGCCTTGGAAATAGAGGAAACTCCTTCTCAGTCTATACAGAGATAAACTAGGCAATTTTCAGTTAGTTGAATATCTAGGTCTACCCTAACTCTCATTTGCACTTTGAATAGTTAATTACTAGATGTGAATGACGTGCGTTGTTAATCAAAGTTCCATTGGAAGCTTAATTCTAAGAACTCTAAAATAATATATGGTGCCCTTGTTCTAAATTGTGCTTGGCTTTATATGAATGCACGTTTTTCTACTATATTCAAAATATTAACTTAATTATAAATTAAATTAGTATTATAAATTGCTTATATTCAGAGAAGTAAATAAATGCCCTTTTCTTGAATGTATTCTATTAATTATCTGCTATTGCAAATGAAACGATTCTTTCTGACGATGACTACTGACATTTCCTTATTATTTATGCAAATCACATGCATATTTGTTTATTTTATATAAAAAAAAAACATACAAAACATTCATCTATTACGTAGAAAGTTTCTATTTACCATAAAATCCGGCGCATAATGCACACTTATAACACACACACAAAAAAAAAAAAAAAAAAAGATCGAAATTTACAGGTGGTTGTTACATACTGGGTATAAAAATTATTGCTACAAAAAAAAGCAAAAACTGAGCAAAAAATTTAGACTTCTACTTGCATCGGAATTATGTTTATTTAAATGAAATGACATACTTAATGAGCTTAAAGGGCTGTAGTTCTAGAAGTATATATATATTCAAATTTCTGATATAATACCTTGAATACATAACGTCAATACATAATGGCATTACATACGTACATTTCATGTTCCTTCGTAAAAAGGGGATTCGCGTTATACGACAAATACACCAAAAACTAAAAAATGGAGCCTGAAAATATAAGTGCAGTTTAAAGATCGGTGAACGTTATAAAGAGATTTTACGATATTTCTTTACATAATAATTTATTGCTCTAGGTTTGTTCCAAAATCTACAGAATGTGTGTATCATTTGAAAGGTATTAAAAGAAAGTGGATTTATATTAAAACAGTGCAATTATATATTATGCTCACGCACCCAAACATATATATATCTACAAACGAGATATGAACATTCAGCAATCAAAATCGAAAAACACATAGATAATAAGCAAATCACACAATGAAAGACACATGAGCAATCGATATTTAAAAATTTATGCTTCAGTATTATAAACATTGCTGACTTAGGACAGCTTATATATAAAATAATTTATATAAAAAATTGGGGTTGAACATGTTTTGTAGCTAGCCAACCTTCCTCCTTTATGTTAATAATAGTGAGCAAAAACCTATTGCAAATAATGGATAGGAATATCTAAATCCATTACAATATAGAGGTAACTTATCTAAAAAGTGCAATTAAAAAGGCAGAGGCCGCGCTAAATCTGAGTGCATTAAATAAGTTATTGCCAGATTCAGGACCCAATTGCAGATTCAAAGCATGTGAATGGCTGAAATGATGCACTTAACAAGAATATTAAAAGAATAAAAATAAAAATAAATTAAAAAGAGAGTTTATATATATACAAACTACCAAAACTTTAGTGACACCAGTTGTATATGAATAAAATAATCGTAATTGATTTTATTTAATATTAGAATAAGGAGGTAATTATAACTAGGAAAAATGATAAATATATAGTAATAAACTATTATTATTCTAAGGAATTTTAATCCTTACTATTTAGAATTGCTTTATTCAAATAACTATTAATAAAATTAATTGGATATTACTGATTTAAGCAATATTTAATAAAATGTTTATAGTTATTTACTATTTGTGAATTTTTTGAAACTAGAAATTGATTGCATTGTATATAATTAATAACAATATTTCTGAATATAGAAACATGTACATTACTCTCCCAATGAGGAGCTTTTATAACATTAAAATTAAATTCTTCTTTTTTTGTCATAAATATTAGTAACTATAGTATGAATATATATATATATATATATATATATATGATTATATGAACATCGGCTGGGCGGCGTAGTTGGTTTGACGCTGGCCTTCTACACCTAAGGTTAGGGGCTCGACCCCGGCTGAAGGTGGAATTTGATGATGCAGAAAATCAACAACAGATATGTCATATGATTATATGGAATGTAAAAGATCCCTAGAGTATCTGTTTGGCTTGAATACTCTCTGCAAAAAGAAATCCTAGTACAGGTTCGTATCTTCAGAGCTCAGTTGCCTCCCTCCTGGGAGGGAACTGGGAGTCAAAATTTCCTACGGCGACAGGGTATCCGCATATATGGTGCCTCACTAGGAGCAGCTACTAGCTTCCGGGAATGTACTAGGCCTGCAATGGAAAAACACCACAGTCCGGAGCCTGTTAGAAATTTAAAAAAAAAAATTCGTGATTTCTGAGGGAGATATTTAAAATTGAGGTATTTATTCATGAGATATTTAGAAATATTTATCCTCAATAAATTTACCATTTTTTCTCTCTTGATAATACAAAAAATACATAATGGATATATACTTCTGTTCTCAGAATTAATTAAGTATTATTTCTATTAAGTATTATTATCCTTGCAGTATTTTTTCTATAATTTAATACAATTAAATTAATACTTTTCTTATGATTATTGTTCTCCTTTTTAAACTACTTTTATTGATTTTTGTTGTTTTTTTTTTTTAGTTTTTCGCTTACATTTTGTCCTGATCCATTTCATTTCATTTTCAATAAATCTTATAACAAACCAAAAAGGAGATTTAATTTATCTTTTAAAAGCCGTGATAGGACGTAAGTAAAAATAAAAGTGGCAAATCGGGTCATACCATCATTTATCAAATTTCAGAGGGAAGAACAAGAAATGGAATCATTTATAAGGGTTTTTGTTAGAGTACTGTGAAACCCTTAATAAAATCACGTTGTCCTTTTTTTCCCAATCCTAATGTATTCTCGAAATAAAATATTAAATTGTATTTGTAATAAATAAAAAAATCTATATTTCCTTCTTATGATCAAAATTCTTGCCAAGACAATGTTTTTTTCTTCCAACGAATAATTATTTGTTAAGGCAATGATATTATTAGACAATGTTTCAGAATTTTCATTTTTGCTCTACAGTCATTACAGATATCTAGATTATTTTACAAAAAAGAAACAAAGTTGTAATTTGAGTTATATGCCGCTGAATTCTAGAATCAAGTATTAATACATTGCAAACCAGAACATGCTGAATAATAAGAATGACATTTGTTAAGGTATCTGACTACGTTCGGAACCGGGATTTGGCAAAAGCGTATAAATGGATACTATTTATGATATTTAGTGTCACTTAGATTAGAAGATGTATATAAAGTTTTATTTAAGAATAGTATTACAATAAAAAATTATTTAAGTACAATATTTTCACAAAAAATTAACATAGAATGACCCATTTTCAAAATATTCTCCTTTTGTGAAAAATGCTTCTATTATAATAATATTTCGCCTGTATATAGCTCAGACATCTGTACAGACGCTCAACTAGAACTCTTAAAATATATAACTTAGAAAAGAGTTTATCCATGTTTGTATGACAATAGAGGTGAGAAATTTTAAGAAAAAAAAACGCAGATAATTATTTCAAATGGTTGTAACTCTGAAAATAATGTGAATTTTTCAAAACTCATAGTTGAGCCTCTGTACAGAGATCTGAGCTATATACTGGCAACATATTGTTATAATAGAAGCATTTTTTATAAAAGGAGAACATTTTGAATAAAGGTCATTTTAAGTTAATTTTTAGCCAAAATATTGTATTTAAATATTTTTTTTTTTTTTGCCAAAATGTCCTTAAAACATTATTACTACTTTACGACCTCAACTATAAATTAGCAAATCTAAGTTATTATTTTCATGATATGTGGGTATTTAATTTAAAAAAAAAGCCACAGAATCGTCGCTTTTATAATGCTCTTAGCTTTACGTACCGTACATCTAACATTTTCGTGGCTTTGTGAGAAGTTCTTCTTTTCATTCGAACATTCTGGAACATTAGCACGAATTTGTGTAAATTTCTATTCCTCATTCAAATGCATCTAATTTAAATTGAATGGAGCCAATTCTACTATCAATATCGAGCCTATCGTAAATCTAAATGCTAAAATGTTCATCAGCTTTACAGTTCATGGCATTAATTTTTTTTATCAGAGGCTGTATGCAGAATCTTGAATATTTAAGTAGGAGTTGGTGAGAATTAAAAAAATGTGAAGCATCAACGCTTGCACAGAATACTGTGACCCTTAAAATAAAATTAAAAAAAACTATGTTCAAAAATACTTGAATTTTAGTTTTACCAGAACTGAAGTAAGCGAAGAGATAAAAAGGCATTTCTATTTCACTTGCTCAAAACTTTTGGCAACAGTTATCATTAAATCTGATAAACTTAAATAACAGTTGGAAATGCTTCATACTTTGTATGTTAACCAATCTTGAGAATTCTTTGAATCAAAATTTCACAGGCATACTATTTAACCCGCGATCACTCGCGTGGGGTGTTCTCAACACCCCAGCAACAAGAAAATCCTCCCAGGATTCTAAAAAGAATGCGCAGAACCACGATTTTTTCTGTAGCTGCACATTTTAGGTCATTGGACCTTCAGGCCTGATGTAATCCCTCTTTCTCGAACGATTGGAATGTAATGACCTTCAAAAGTTTATCTGGGGGGCTGAAAACTCCCGCGAGAAGATGAGCATTTGTATACAGTCTGCTCTGAATGTTCGGAAAACGATTAAAATATTATTTTTCTACTTTCTACTATCATTATCTCATTAATTATAAAGTATATTTATTACTGGTATATACGTTTTATACTAGTTTATGAAAAAATATAAAATTATGTGTTTTAAAAGGAAAATTTTGCATGTTTAGTTTAAATTAATGTTAGTCTCATTTGTATGCAATAAATTTAATAATTTTATTTGTATAATACAAAAAACATCTTTTATTTTATAAATATGTATCATAATGACTTAATTTTATTTTCATAATTAAATACACGTGTTAGAAGTTTGGGGTGTTCTCTACACTCCGCGGTAACGACGGTAGCAAAAACAGGCGCGAGTGACCACGGGTTAAAAAAAATAACACTTTATGAAAGAAGAAAACCTTACACCATTGGTAAAGATTGTATATTTTACTTACAACTGAGTTTGCAAAAACTGTCAACTATGTATAAAACTATTGGGGATAATTTTACCAAACAGTTGTAATCCAAATGTCTTAATAAATGACTTTGGATATAGTAAATGAGTACAGCATTGACCTCTAGGGAAGCTACTTGACAAATCCGTTTGATAAGAAAACAAATCGCATTTCAGATGTTTATTCCACTACCTATCTTAAGATTTTCATAAGCAAGCCATGACTAGAAAGATTAATTTTCTTCTTACCAATAGCTCTTGTTCATTTATCTTAAATTACTTTGTAAACGAGACACACACAGAGTGAAAAAACTGCCACAGAATATACATCAATAATTTCTCCTTCAAAAACGGGAAGATTCTAAAATATGCAAAAATTTCTGAGACAATCAATTTAGTGCCAGGACACATTGTATGGGCTGCGAAGACTCTCTTTTTTCACAACGAAATAAGTTCTGGTAGGAATATGGGTCTTAAATTGGTTTCCACGAGAATAAATTAATAACGCCCGTCCTCACCTTGCATACATCTTAAAGGAATGACTTCAATCGGAGGATATCCCTCGTATGAACTGGTAGAATTTTCACTGGTCTTGAATCCAGCACAGCATTTGGGGGTATGCTTCGTCGACAAGTTGTACCTCCTACATGTCTACCGGAACTTCCGAAAGCATCGCTTGATGAGTGGTGTAATATATCCCAAGATCAGATCGATTATTTCATACTCAGCATTCTTAGGCTTTATACAGACTGTTTGGAAAACATATTAGATATTACTCATCATTCCAAGCATGTTATATTGTTCTTTGTAAATAGTTTGGGGGTGTTGTTTTTTTCGTAATTTGCTCCAAGGAGCAAAAATCGTAATTCCCATTAATAATATCAACCATATACCATCCTGTTCATTCTTTTTGTTTAATAAAAAAGCTTTTCAAATGAGTCATATTTGTTTTGATTCAGACTTTTCCCTTGCTTGAACTTACATTATCCCTAATGTATGGACATGTTTATTTTTGTATTCCGAAAAATTATTTGCACCTAGAAGTTTCTCTTAAGTGAGTGAGTGATTATTAACGTAGCACTGTTCAGCTACATGAGAGTGACGGACCTCCTAATTTTGAACCATGGTCAAGTGACAAGGACTACATCTGAGCTGGCACCTTCCTCTTCTAACTATCACACGACACCAACAGGAGGGTTTCTGAGCTATCGACAAATTTAACGTGAAACTCTCCCCTATACGGGGAATCTTCAGCGGGACTGTGCTCGAACTTATGACATACCGGAAAACGAGTCCGTAACGTCATTAAGCTACCACGGTCGAAGATTTTTAAATCAATTAGAGAAAATCTTCTAAACATAAGTACGAAAACTAATTAAATTACACTCAAATCTTTACAATATGTGAATAAACACACACACATGCACGCACACACTCATATATATATATATATATATATATATATATATAGTTGTAACCCCTACTAGATATACTTTATAAAATTTTGAATTTTTGAAAGCGTACACGCACGCGTGCATGGTTTATCTCTCTCTCCCTTAGATAATTTTTTTACTTTTTAAAGCAGTGCTTCTCAAACTGTGGGGCGTGCCTCCCTAAGGGGGCGCGAGTATATTGAAAAGAAGAAAAAAAATTATTAATTTATTGAAAATAAACAAAATACATTCTGATATAATGAAATAATTTACACTGATATAATACACGTATAAATGCATCAGTACTATACAACAGCTTTTCTTAAACTGTGGGAAGTGCCCCCTTTGAGGGGCGTTATAACTCTAAGAGGGAAGAGCGAGCATTTTGAGTTATATTTAAAAAGTTATAAATTTACTGAAAGTAAACAAAGAAAATACTTTCTGATGTAATGGAATATAAAATACACATTTACACTGATATAATACACTTATAAATGTATCAGTACTTTGAAATGTATATCATTATTAATTTAACAATATTAAGTTAAGAACAAGTTTAATAATTATCAGTTACCCCTGAGCTTGTGTTCATACTTATCTTGATAATTTGTATCGCTTCTAATTAATTCTTTAGCTGCCGATTTAAAGTTACGTGATTTGCTATTCAATGCCACCCTTTTCCACGTAGGCGCGAGTATTTTGATGCTTTCTTTCGGGGGAGGGAAGGAATAAATAAGCAAATCCTCTAAAATGAGTAAATCCTTTGCAAACACTGTCAAAGTCCTTTTATTGCATTCCAAAGCCTTCGGAATAATTTTATGAATAGCAGTGCACAGAAAAGATCGTACTTCGAAAAGACGTATATATACGTCCAGAAAATTAATGTTTTGGCAGAGCGAGAAGTTTATATACGTTGGTAGAATATAAGAGGGTAAAGTAGTATTGTAGCTTTAGTGTCAAAGTATAGTATTATTGAATTCAAATATTGTTATTGTATGGAAAGGGATGTGATGAAAAAGATGACTGAATATTGGGTCGCGAATATTGAAAGTTTGAGAAGCACTGCTATACAATGTACTTCATAATTAATTTTACAATACTAAGAACAAATTTAACAATCATCAGTGACCGCACAAGCTTATCATATATAAAATTCTATAAAAAAATTAACACTTATCTTGATAATTTGTACAGTTTATAATTAATCACTTAAAACTATGGATTAAAAGTTACGCAATTCACTCTACAATGCCACCGTTATGCACGTATGCACGGGTATGTGGTTTATTGAGGGAGGAGAAAGGGAATAAATAAGAAAACATCTGGAATAAGTAAATCCTTTGCAAACACTGTTAAAGTCATTTTATTGCATTCCAAAGACTTCGGAATAATTTTATGGATAGCAGTGAACAGAAAAGATCGTATTTCGGAAAGACGTATATATACGTGCAGAAAAATTTACGCACTAGCTGAGTGTGACGTCTATATACGCCGACGGTGGAGAGGTTAAAGTCGTATTCTAGCTTATGCGTCAAAGTATAGTACTATCAAATTTAATACATGGCTATTGTAGGGAGGGGGCGCGATGATAATTGTAATTGAATATTGGGTCGCAAGTATTGAAAGTTTGAGAAACACTGATTTAAAGCTAATTATTTTCATTGTTAATGCTATATTTTGTAAGGTGAAAGTACACCATACTCCAGTGCTTCTCAAACTTTCAATACTGGCGACCCAATTTTCATTGATAATTTTTATTGCGCCCCCCTTATATAATAATAATATATTGAATGCAATAATAATTTATTTTGACGCTAAAGCTATAAAATGATCTTAATTTTCATTGTTCAAATTAATAAGATAAGTATTAATTTTTTTTATATATGTTACTCTTAAGTAATACATATTTTAAGTAAATTACTTTTAAGTAATAGGTTAATTATGTTATTTTTCTTTCTCTAATTTTTAAATTGAAACAGATTGAGAAATGATATTTAATTAAAGATTTATTTCCTTCATCAACCATTTCCAAAAGTACAAATGTCATTAAAAAATAGCCTAATCTATGTGTTGCTCTTTATCATATCCATTACATCTGGCATTCTCGCGAACGTTCACGTGAGTCTAGGCAACCTAACGGACGTCTGCAGAAAACATGTAAAAATGCTGTACCTCGTACAATTCCAGTCAGTCTTGGCCGAATCGATTAGCTACCGAATCTCTCTTGAAAGTACATTTCATAATTCACGCATTAATTGTAATTCATGCTATTAAGTATTTACGTCAGTGGATTAAAAGAAAATCATAGATATATTTCTAAATCGCAGCGAGCATTCGACGATAATAAATCATCAACAAGTATACAGACGAGGGCAAATTGATAGCAAGTTACGAATGGGTTAAGGAACCATTTCAAAATACTTCAGAAGGGCTCGCAACTGCCGAAAAAGAGATCTTCATAGATTTCACATCCAGTTACAAAATTAAAGGGCAATTTTGTAATAAATCACTCTTTCAATTCTGGATAGAGGTGGATGCTTAATTTTCTGCACTGAAAACAAAAGCAATTCGTATACTATTACCATTTTCATCATCATACCTTTGTGAATCCGGATTTCTATGATGGCTACTTTGAAGACAAAATATAGATCTCAGCTAAATATCAAAAACTAACTCAGATTGTCAATTTCTAATTTTTAGTCTTCCTTTGAAAAACTTTGCTCTGCAAGACAAGCCCATGTAAGTCACTAATAATTATTAAACTTGTTCTTATACTGGCAGAAGTACCCACTCTTAACACGAGTTCATTTTTTTAAAAATGATAATACATTATTTTTTATATATTAGCTTAATTGTAAGGAGAGTAATACCAAGTGCATGACAATGTATACAAAAATGTAAAATGATTTATTGAAATAATGAATGCTCATATTAAAAACGGTTTTGAACGAACTGTAATTTTAAGCCTCGCAGAATTAGCATTTAGAATAGATGTTAAATAATAAAAAATGAATATAAAATTCCAATGAATAACAATTGTGTTATTTTTTTAATATTTAAAGCGAGAAAGCCCGGGATCAGGTATGCACTCGATACTAACGTTAATGGTCGCGGGGAGTGACTCACCACAATTCTTTTTTTTTATAATTTTTTTCAACATACACGATAAAAAAAATCACAATTTCAGTGAATAATTTAACTAAGAGAAAATATACTTACCTATTTCAAGGCTTTTTCAATTTTTCTTTCATAATTTGAGAAAAAATCCAATAAAACAGAACTAAATTGTTCCAAACGTGCGTGACCTTAATAAAAGCCACAAATCACAGACACTTTTCGCTAACATTACAGGAAAGTTATTTGCGAGCAAAACTGTCACATTTTTTTTGCGTTATTGTTGTTTTAATGTCCGTCGATGATCGACAAATACCCTGTTGAACTTTTTCTTGCTTGTATCTTTTTGACTGGGCGAAGTGCCTTTTGCGGTACACTTATGTCTTCATACTTTTCTTGATAGAGTTCTTAATGTAGTTATTGAAAATTTTCCTTTCGTTTCATGTTTATTGCTTTTCTCAAATTTACCTTCGCTAACATGATTAATATGCATTATTTCAGCAAGTGTTTCCCTTGTTTGATCAGCTACAATTTCCTTTCAGAGAGATCACAGATGCCCAATTTTTTTTTATATTCTGCTCATTTACATTTATAAACCATAATCAGTCGTACAACATCACAATTAAAACCACTGAGTTATTCATAGGGGAAAATGCAGCATGTTCAAGAAAATATTTTTGAACAAAAATGGTTGCGCCGGGAACTCGATCAAAACGATCGTAAGATTCTAAAAACACGTTTGCTACTCCCAAAAATGAAATAGATATGTGATCAATTCATTTTAGCTCCCATTAAGACTCAAATTGGAGGATTCTCTGTCAAGGCCATTGGTAACAAATAAACAGTTTTCCTAGAACTAACGATTTATGTATTATATGTTTCAGAATACTCATAAAAATAAATATTGGCCAATTAATCATTCAAAGTGCTCAATATGCTTATCCATGCATCATAAAACACTTTCACATTGAAAAAAGCACAACAGAATTACATAATTTACAACTTCCCTAAAAAAAGGGACGCAGATAACCAGACCAGTAAGTTTGAAAGTCGGAAAAAAGTAATATTTTAGATGAAAAGAATCGTAGTACTAAAATCTCTCATTCGTATGATTACAGCAAAGCAAACAAAATATTTTTTTATTTAGTTATAGGATCAAAGATAGCTAATGAGCGTTCATAGTAGAATCTTTTATTTTTGATGACCTTTTTTCACCAGATGATATAAATAAATCATATCAATGTAAATCTGTATTTTTTTATTATATCAGAAAGTATTTTATTTTACTTCATTCTAGTAAATTAATTTTTTAACCTTTTATTTTCGATATGCTCGTACCCCCTTGAAGGGTTATCCCGCCCCCCAGGGGGGCGCGCCCCACAGTTTGAGAATCACTGCCATCCTCTTAAGTAATCATAGTAGAGACAAGTTAAATATCTTATACTTTAAGAATAATGAGTGGTAGAATAAGACTATAAGAATAACTGAGAGTATTTTTTTAAAATTTTAAAGATAGTAAGAAATACCCTAATTCGAGCAAAAATTAGTTCGTTTTCATTTATACTATTTTTAACTAGTGATAGAAACTGTTTAAAAGAATTTCAAGAATTTCATAAATAATCTAATACGTGCATTATTCTTCAAAAGGTTGTTCGATAAATGTTTCTCAGAAAAGAATGTGGAATGGCTTTATCCACAGAAAACTGCAATTTGAAGAAAAGGATTCAGAGTTTACTTTTGCATATTCTTATAAGATATTGAATATTAAAAGATAATAGAAAAACTTATATATATATTTATGAAATCATTTTCTAATCTATTAAAGTAGAATAAATTTCATTATACTTTTTGAAAGAATACATACGTTTATTTAAAAAATATTGCATGAATTTAAAAATAAACTTTGAGCTCCTCCACTACTCGAAATTACCGTAACCAGTTGCCTAAAAACACTTAAAAAATATTAAATGAAGAAAGGTTTAATTGTAGAAGGAAATATTTGAAAATCGATCATTTATCTTATAAAATCAATTATCTTATTTAAAAAAAAACATTTAAAATAATTTATCCTAAAAATCTTATATCATTTTTTATCTATCCTCTCTTTTCAAAAGCAAAAACATGTTCGAAAGGATAACTTTCAGTATGTTAAAGATGTTTTGCGTTATTTTTTAGCCAAACTATAATTAATAGCATTAATTATCCTGAGATTAACGTACATCAGGAACAATCGTTCCAAGTCCCTGCACCAGGAATTTAGTATTTTTTTTTTGGCATTAATAAAAGTAAGATCTGCTAAATTTAGCATTTACTTTCCACATCAGTGATTTTCGGCAGAGTTTAATTTAATTTAATTAAATAATTCATACTTCTTTATTTTTGTGTATTTTTTAATGTATATGCATATGTACTTTTTCGAAAAGGTAACTCGGATGTAAAGAAAACCTTTCCTTTCCCAATAGGATTTTTTCATTATTGTAATTAGCTATCTACTTAATCCTAAGACCACGAGTTCAAAAGGTTTCTAGAGTTTTAACTTGATTTCTCAAGGGAAACAAGGCGCGATTGATATTTTTCTGGGTTCTGTCCTTTTCATTCAATTCAGGTTCTTTGTACTTTCCCTATAAACATTAGAAAAATTTGTACTTAAACTGATTAGAGAATTCGTCACTTTTCCTTTGCACTTTATCGAATTATTTTCTGATGTAAGATATTTCTTCACTGCATTGTTATTTTACCTACACCTGGCTCTTTTTCCTCAAAGAAAGAAAAACATTGACATTTCCTCTGTATCTCTCCATGGGCAAAATATGCAAAAATGTTTCTTTTTAAAGGATTTTTCTTTCCTGAATATTCCAAGCAATATACATTTCAAACCTTCATGTGCATTGTGTCTTTTCAAAAAGAAAAAGTAATATAAAAGAAAGAAGTCAATTCCTGCTTAGGTCATCAAAGAAAACGGTATTTCAGTCAATTTTAAATAAATAATTACAATTAATATCAATATGTATACACATATGACAGAATCACACTATTAAGTGGCAAAATAGAAAGCGATTTACCTTGCAATTTTCCATTTTCCTTACTATATAGGGTCATGGAGTGTTATTTTTGTTTGTTACTATTTATTCATTAATTAAATTTAATTATTCCAATAAAATAACATAGTAAAAAGAAAACTCATTCTCATAAGTTAAACCATTCCAGGTGGAATTCTAAGCCATGACCTTTGGATTAGAAGTCCAATGATCTATGCATTGCGCTACAGGCACACAACGAGTGATTTTTCTTTTTATATATGGTATTGGATTATTAATTTTGCTTGTTACTATTCATTAATTAAATATAATTAATGAATTAGTATTTGTAAACTGTATTAACATCAAGTGTCATCCACTACAAACTTTAAAAACTGCATTTGAACTTGAGTGGATGAATAAAAAGTACTTTACCAACGATTAAAAATTTGAACAATATATATATATATATATATGTATAAGGAAAAATGTACTAATAGTAGGAATTAAAAAAAAGATAAATACAATTTTTATTTGTTCCGTCGTTTAATTAAAATCAGGAAAACACCTTTGCTACACGTTCATTTACGTATATAGAAATTATGAAACATATTTTGTCATTTTTTTTATCTTAAATATGTCGCATTTGTGTGGTACGTTTCCACCATATATATGGATTTATATATTTTTAATGTAAAAGTGCACTAGAAATTACTGCTACTATTAGCTTGAGAATAAAAATTAAACACAGCAGTATAATACCAAATTATAACATGCTCCCAATTAAAAACTAAAGCACAAGACCTTCAGAATCTTAATTAACCTTTTCATGAATTATATCTTATTAAAAAATAATTCATTTTGTGCTATAGAAATAATTTAATCAAATACACACTTACTTTATTCATAATCAAGTGGGAACACTATTTTATAAAATTTTTACTATGAACTGTTTTTTTACTAGTGAATTTTACTAGTGAACTATTTTTTTACACATTCTTATATATAAATATATAAAAGAAAAATAATAATCATTAAAAATATCTATCAAATCGCTATAAAATCTATCATTAAAAACATATTTTTTATCCAAATGATTGCATGTTTACGAAATATTTAGCCATAATTATCACTTTTACCTGGGTACTTTCTTGTATTAAGGATTTACCTGTTTATTTTGATTTAATTGCCAATAATTTAAATCGTGAAAACATGAAAAATATCCAGGAAATTCTAAGAAAAGAGTTATTGGCAGGTGAAGCTAGGGAGTTTGACTTTGTGGATTCTAAATGCATTGCCATTTATTTTATTTTATAATTTCATCCATGATCTTTTCAAGTTTTTCATTCCATGCACTTTATTTTCATATATATAATTGTGTGTTATATAATGGATTTATATTTTTTATTATAGATATTCCTTTTTTTTTTTTTTTTTTTTTGACATAATAGCAGAGAAATATTTTATTTAGATAGGGATTATTTATTTTATTCTGAAGAATGAGTAACTGAATTGACATGTTCAGTGAGTTTATGAGCTCATTTTTAAAGGTATAATCTTATGAGTTGCATTTTTAAATAAAAAATATATATATATAAAAAAATATTTTAAGTCAAGTTTTTTTCATACAGAATAAATTAAATTGATTCTTTCAGGTTTAGAGGCATTTACAGGTCGAAGGTAATGATGTTATGTTTTTTAAACATTTTCCTCTATATTTATTTTGCAATCTATTTAGAACTGTGCATTATGATTTCTAATTTCATGCTTGCTATCTACTCAAGGAAATTTAACTTAGACATACGAAATTTTTTTTTTCTCTCTCTACGTCATTAGGTTCATTCGGTAGTTAAGCTGAACCTTTTCATTCCACCGTTTCACTATCCAAAGCATATTATTCCAGACCAAGGGTAGACATCAAGACACAGCATTCAAATCACAGTGGCCTTTTCTTCACATAAGGCGATGACGTCAGCCATAATATTGCCCCTCTTCAGACATGGAAATCTCTGCGTACCTTCGTATACTCTTCTATTTTTGAAAAGGATTCAGTAAGCTAGATTGAAAACAGAATACGATGTGGACTGTGACGTCAATGGAAAAAAAATGGTGTTTTTGTGAAAGTCAGGTTTGTTTATTTACCTTTTTTTGTCGCTACCTAACGCCTCCATTTTTTGTGGTAAAAATACTGTTGGAACTCCGTTCTTCATCTTTTTTTTTTTAAATATGAGGATCAGATTTAGATGCTAGAAAGTAGATTTTACTGTCTTTTTAGGGAGAAATATTTTGGAAGATTCATTCTTTTATAATGACAATGTAAAAATACAGAGTACAAATTTGTTATACTTTATGTTACACAAGAAAGTTATCATAAATCGTAATTTGTATTTTATTGTATTTAACGAAGCGTTTCTCAAATTGTGGGTCACGCCCCCCTTGGGAGGGCATGATAACTCTGCGGGGGGGGGGGTGAACATAAAAAAATAATTATTAATTTACAGACAGGAAGCAAAACAAAATACATTAGGACATGAAAAAAAAATAAAATATGTATCCACAATGATATAAGATACTTATAAATGTATCAGAGTGGCAAAAAGTATTAAATAATTGATTTATCAATATTAAATTAAAAGCAAGTTTATTAATTACAATGTACAATCCTTGTACAATATTTGCACAGAACTTTCTACAATAGTTCCGATAACATAGTCTTAAGTATGAAAATATGGCTTGATTGAGGTTGGAAAGATATACTTGTGTCAGTAATTGATCTCGCTGCAATATCATAGTATTACTATCTTTTCATAAACAGTTTCAGGAGATTTCTGCATATCGCTTCTAACTATTTTCAGATAACATTATTTTCTCCTTTTAGCAGGATGACCTTTAGGTTTTTATATATCTCGATGATATAAGATGATCTCATACTAATAACTTCTACAATAAATACAATTTAAAATGAGCATTAGTTTTGAAAGATCTTTGTTTTCTGGTAAAATCAATATAAAATTTGAATAAAATTGAACGAAGAATGAATATTCAGATTTGAACGAATTGTAAACAAACAATGCCAATTTCGGTCTCAGATACAGTTTAAACAACAAATTGTTGCCATCCTGAACTTCATAAGTTAACATTTAAAAATAAGAATTAGTGAGATTTTGTCTACAGTAAATAAAACTCTTACTGTCAAAGTACATGGCGGCTTTT
>BMAV01025900.1:138708-150865 GCA_019973955.1 Trichonephila inaurata madagascariensis
GTCTACAGTAAATAAAACTCTTACTGTCAAAGTACATGGCGGCTTTTTATTATGACATTAAAATGTAAGCAAAGGGACGTGGTCAAGGATGACCAAATGGAAACTACCCTATAACTCAGTAAAAAAAAATAACATCAAATATTTTTGTATCTGTGTTTGATAAAGGCTAATAGCTAATATAATATTAAAGTAAGCCCATTTTTTTAAATATTTTATTCAATTTTCCACATTTTAACGGTCCACCGTAGCCTTAATACAAAAGAAAACTAACTACACTAGAAAACAATGCTACTATTCATAAAATTTAGGAAAGATTTTGCCATATCTTTTGCATTGAAAAAATTAATAAATAAAATAAATATAATTGAGAAAATCCTTGAAAATACTAGATTGCATGTTTCTCTTTTTCGCTCTCTTGGTCTGATTTCAAATGAAAATTCTGTTCATTTATCTGACACTGGATTTAATTTTTTCCTTATGTATTATACAACATTTTATTATTTCTAATCTTTTCACGAACAGAGTTACAAATTTAGAATGTGGTTTTAGTCCTAGCTCTAAATACTCGGAACTAATCTTAATAAAGTTCATTTAGGGGTCATTTCTGCGGTTTTAATAATTGCTCTGATATTCAGAAATTTTAACAACGTTGCAATGAGTTCCGGATGAATTTCAAACGCTTTGTCAGCGAGATTAAAATATTGCTGATGTCAACCTACGTAGAGGAATTGGTAGAACCTTAATTAAGAATTAACCTCAAATTAATACCTACCGGTTTCTATGTTGCTAATTTCAATAATAAAGGATTTTCAGTGAACGTTGTTTAGAACTCGTTTGAGTAGCCATGCATGAGTACTTTTAGTAAGTCGCATTTTATCAAATACGTACCTGTCTGACCAGCAATTGGTTTTGCATTTACAAAACTATCTCTGAATTAACAACCAAAAAATTTAGTACCTATATATTTCTTTTTTTTAATTTGAATAAAATAATTTTTCCTTACTTTCAGACGCATAATACAAATAATATACTGAAAATTTAGAAAGTAAAAAAAAAAGTATAAATACTATTTGTATGGTTCATAAAATTTTACATCACATAATGCATATCTTGCTTTTCGTATTTCCTCCCATCTGTGTTAACATTCAGTAATTTATCTATACACATTATTACAAATTGAGACTCTTAAATAAATTTGATATATAAATTTTCAGCATCAAATATTTCTCTTATAATTTTTTCAGACTTGTATTACCTTTTTGAAAATTACGTTTAAGGATGGATGTGACGTTTACCTTTTGTATATAATATATCAATGATAATAACGTCAGTAAAAAACGAATTTATTAAACATGGACTTGCTTTCAAACTTCGTACTTCTAAAGCATTATTTTATATAACTTTAAATTTAATTTATTCGGTAATTAGTTTTAATAATTTGATTTTAGGACGGGATAACTTAGTTTTCTATTTTCAATATTCAGTTGTTTTACGTTATAACCCCAAGTAGTATTTTAATATTCAATTCTTTAAATTATTAGCTTTAATTAATATTCTTATAAAATAATAATTAAATTATCGTATTATCATTCGAAACAATCTTGAATAGAAAATTTTAGCTAAATTGAACACTTTAAAATGTGAGAAAAAAGCTTTTAGACCCAAGTTTCGAACATGATAACCAAACATGTTCGCAAAAATGACGCCAAGTAATTAATTATTGTTAAACCATCGTATTGTCATTTCAAACAATCGTGAATGGAAAATTTCTGTTCCACTGAGCACTTCAAAATGTGAGAAAAAGTTTTTAAAGTTTTGATACAGATATAGTTACAATGTGAATAGAAGAAAACCCTATAAAGATATATTTCTTTATTTCTCGAATTTTTTCTCGCTGAAATAAAGAAAGCGTGGGTTTTATTGTCTTAAAATCAAAATCTTGCTTGTACGTTTGTGAGCGATTTACACCTGCAGTTGCTTCCTCACCATCCTAAGGGTGATGGAGGAATGAAGGCAGAACCAGAAAATTCCACAATAACAATTATTTATTTGCTCAAACATACTAACCAATGACACTTTCATGTCTAAGTGAATGTCAAGGGAGTATCAGAGAGAAAGCAATGAATATTAAGCAAATAAGCACAAGTAACTAATTTGAGTCAACCTTGATTACTAATCTCAAATAGACTTATTCAACACAGTGGTCAAACACCATATTTAATCTTTAGCTACGAAAATCAACTTTATTCAATCTCACCTGCGTAGCGAATATAAATGCTTCTTTCATCCTTCTCCTCTAATTACAAAAACTTTGACTTTATACAGTCGAACTAATCCGCATATCAGGTTTTCTTTTTGAGAGGGATAGATGTGAATTAACCCTTTATCTACCGACGGTACTTATAAGTACCACTCACTTTAAAATTACATAGAATAGCCATTTTTACGAACACTCTCATGATACTTAGCAGGAACATTCTTTGAAATCCACTCTTTCAAGATATGTGACAGCACGGCCTCTATGATGAGTATTTTAGCGGGGAAGACGAAGAGTTTAAAAGCAGAAATTTCTTTTTCAGCTGACGGCGTTTTCAGCGGATTGCGAAGATTGTTATTTTTGTTCCGAAAAAAAAGTTAATGTCAAAAGGTGTCCTTTTTTTTTTTGCATGTTAATGAAGACCTTAGAAAATGATTTGATCATTTGTTTTAAGTAAACAGTGTATATAATTAACTGTACAGTTGAATACCTTTAAATAATTAATTAGCTCTAGTGGATTGAATTTCTCTGAGTGTTTTTTTGTATGTATATCCCTTAATTTTCAATGCAGTGATTCAAAAAAATATTGCATGAAACAAACTGCAGTAAATCATAAAGTGGTAGATAAAGAGTCTAAACTCGAATGTTAGCCCAAAGATTCCCCAAGAGGATTAGTTAGAGGTCGCGTATAGATTCGTTATTTATGAATGGTAATATTTCAAAACTTTGTTATGTTAAACATAGTATACTACATATATAATGTTTTATGAATTTTAATTAAAAATTGAGATAGAATCAATAAGGATTTATCATGTGTGTCTTATTAAAAAGAGGAATATGGCAACAAAAAAAAATATTTAGTATTGCTACCATTCTGGTTAAATATCTTTGAAACAAAAGATCCAATTTCGTTTTCTTCAGTAATAAAAAACTACTTAGAAATCAATTCCTTCTATTTTATTCCCCCAATAGTTTTTTTGTTGCGACATTCTTAGGTACTCCCTCTTCAGTTCAATCGCTCCAATTTTCTCTCTCTCCCTTTATTTTATTCAATCTTTCAATCTTCGAAGACTATAAGCGCTTCAATGCAACGGATAAATACACTCTATTCCCTCCAACTTTTTCCAACTTCCGCTAGATGTTACTACGAAACATTTGCAACGATGTGCCATCAGAGAGAACACATCCAAACACTGATAAGTCAGACTTTCTCTATACAAGGAATTTTTTGCGGGGATTGATAACTTCACAAACTACTTTCTATCGCGTACTCTGGAGAATATAACAGCCTTGATCGCTTCTTCAAATATTTTCTTTTATGTTCTTCTCTTCCCATCGGCATTTTTCCTTTTCCTTACTTTTCAAAATTATTGTTTTTTTTTTTCTTTCTTCTACCATTTTTTTTTTCTATTCTTCTACTATTTTCTAAAATATATAAGCTCAACAAAGTGGTAACTTAAATGGGATTACATAAATGGAGCTTGTAGAACACTATTTTTCTTTCTTTACCCTTCTTCAAAGTTGTAAATCTTCGAAAAACTCTTGCTATGTAGTTACTTTTGGAAGACTTTCTTTCCTTATCTCTTTAACCAGCCGAATGTATTGTTCTTTGTTCAAAAAAAGTTAAGTGGACCCCATTGTGAATCGATCTAAGCAATGGATGAATATAATCATACACACATTGAAATTTATCATACATATATTAAGATTTATCTTACACATATTGAAGTTTATCATACATATATTATATAAGATTTATCGTACACATATTGAAATTTATCATACATATATATTTTGAAATTTATCATACACATACTCTGAAAATTACCATACATATATTTTGAAATTTATCATACACATATTGAAAATTATCATACATATATTGAATTTTATCATACACATATTGAAATTTATCATACATATATTGAGATTTATCGTTCACATATTGACATTTATATATATATATATATATATATTGAAATTTATCATACATTTATTTAAAATTACCATACATATATTGAAAATTACAATAAATATATTTTGAAATTCATCATACACATATTAAAAATTATCATACATATGTTTTGAAATTTATCATACACATATTGAAAATTATCATACATATATTGAAATTTTTCATACACATACATGCATATATTTCATTAAACAAAACGATTGTATTACTGATGTCTGCTTAAAATTTTTAATTTGTACAAGTGTTATAAAAAATGCATACAAATAATGGGAAGTTTTAAGTGTACTAGAATAAATAACATAAGAAATTATACTTTTCAATACTTAACAACAGAGAGAAGTCTCTTTATAATGTTTAATGATATTCATAGGAAGTGAATAAACTTTTTTTCTTGAACTAATTCAACTACTGGTAATATTGATAATTATCATATTCATTCTTATCGAATAAAATTAAAATTCACACTTAATGAAAAAACAGTTTGCCTTGTTAGCATTTAAATTCATTTTAATTATAATTATTTTTTTACAATTTTAGAATATATATATATACTTGGCTAATATTATTTTAAGAAATGAACTTTTTCACAACCGAAACAATATTTTTGGAATGGAATTACAATGTTTGCCTGAAGTTTATTAAATATTTACTGAATTTTGCTATGTAAGAATAAAGATTACAAAGACATAAAAAATTCCACATCTTAAAGTTATAACATTTCATTAAAATTTATAAGTTTCAATTACTGGCGTGGTACAATATTATTAAAGCAATACTTATTTTAAAATAATACATTTTATTATTAAATTAATATTTTATTCAGGTATCTAAGAAAATATTTTGCACGTATTCCAGACATTTATTTTTTGACATCTTTAGGTAACTTAATTTAAATATTTACATTAAACCTACCAAATTCGATTTTAGTATTTTTCTTTGAATGATATTCTAATTGAATCAAATTCTACTATTCAAGGTTTTTAAAATGTACTGTATTAATCTAAATTTTTAAATCATTAATTTTACTTATATAATTTTAATTTAATCAGCTTTGTATTTTATGTGATGAAAAAAAAAAAATTATCTGTGTATTTCACATCAGATTATTTTAAAAAGTGAGTAAGCATTGTTTTCGTTATCTGAATAAAGAAGAGAGCATTAAGTCGTTCTCTGATCATTTGTTTTTTATTTCAAACTTCAATTGAAAGATTTATACATGAATTTCGCTTATAAATTTATTAATAATTAGGTACGTAGAAAGCAAAATCTTAGGATATGCGTTTAAGAATGCAGAACTAAATCATTACTCAAATTTCTGTAAACGACGAAAATATATATGTAAAAAAAGCGCTTTTATGTTAGCATATTTTCTAAAAGTAAATTTTTTTAATTAGATAAACGCAAAAAAAAATAATAAATAAATAAAAACCTATGCATATAGTTTTTAGAGATTCGAGTTAGTTTTCCAGGGAGCATTTGAATATTAAATCTTTTGTCGAAGCTAGAGGATTATAATAAAATAAATATTTAATATGTTAGAGATTCCTTTTTTAATGAACTTATTTATAAAAAATATGATATTTATATTTTTATTGCTTCAATTTTTGCAATTATAGTGAAAACCATTTTATATAAAACTGAGGGGGACTGAACTACTTTCGTATTAAAAGAATTATGTGTTAAATATATTGCTAGAAAAAAAAATATGTTCAACAAAGTTACGTTTATTAGTGTACTATTTATTCATATATACATGCCTACATGCATGTATTTAATAAAAATTGAGGAAACAAAAACATTCCCAAGAGTTTAATAAAATTTAAAATAAAATTTAGGAATGCCAAAACCTTTATAGATTCCCGTTTTCGTCTTCCTTTGATCAACAGCCTTAAGAATGTGCATACTCATTTCTAGTGAAACAGAAGTTTGCTTTCCCGCAAAACTCTTAGGCATTGTGCTCATAAGAATATGTTTCTGAAATAGAAGAAGGAAAAACGCTAACCACAAACTCACAGACTTTACTCAGAACTGCAATGTATTCATCACCTAAAATTCCAAAGACAATTGATGAGAGTTGAGAAGTATTTTGTGCGGTGATTGTAGAGGGTTTAGAGTGAAAGAAGAGTAGATGAACAAAATTTATATATATACTCGCGTCACAGGCTTAGTATTTCGAGGCCAAGTTAATCTCCTTTCAATGAAACATATGAAACCTCCTCTCGATGATTTCACATCCCTCTTAAATCTCACCTGCGTTGCTGATGTTTTCCGTACTTTGTTCATTCCCAGAAGGGAGCTTTTTCGTGTTAAAAGATTTTCTTTTCATGTTAAAAAGGGAAAAATGCATGGAAATACATAACAGTTTTGTCAAAACTGTTACAAATCGATATTTCGTTTTAGGCGTTTTGGAGTTAAACGTATTTCACTGTACTTCCTTTTTAAAATCAGTTTTGCCAAGAATGTTGCTTTTTTTTTAGATATTTTATTTGGTTTTAGGAGATGAGGAGAAACGATTTTCAAATTTCTTTGACTTGTCATTTAAAAAAAAAGAAAAACTAGATAGTTCACAAATTATAATCCTTATACATTTTTGGCATAATACATTTAACCCTCATTTGCCATAAACATGATTGGATCCGAATTACAGTCGAACCCCTCCATATAACGAGCTTCTATATTGCGAATTTTTCTATGTAACGAACTTTTTCCTGGAACCTTGAACATTTCACGATTTTCTTCGTCCAATAATCTCTCTATAACGTAGTGCATTTTCTATGTAACGAACTTTTTCTTGTGTGATTCAATTTTTGTTCTCCCTTTTTTTATAGTATTTCTGAAAAAATTTCAAGGTTTTCTCTCACTTTAACACATTTTATGATGGTCCTGAATCTTTAACTGGTTTTATTAGATCCTAACTCGCCGAGAGCAATAGAAATCTGGACTTTTCATCCAAGAAGTGCAACCTTTAACCCCCATTGCCCAGTTCACTAGAAACATCTTCGATATCCTCTTTCACCCTCAGTGGAGTTGTTCCGTGTACCCATGTTCTAATTAAAAAAATAATATATGTTTAATTTTGCTTGTATTCTTTAAGTTATAAAATGTCCTTAAAATTAATTAATTTTAGTATAAAATTATTTTCTTACTCTTGAAAATACAGTGAATTCTTCGACATTATTTTCCCTTATTTTCCTTGCAGTTTTTCTTTCTTTCTTTTTTGATGGGTAAGATTTATAATATAAACATATATTAATTTAAAGAAGGTATGAATAATTGCTTTTTTAATACATATTTCTTTTGATTTTAAAGTTTGTGTTATGGGGTTTATAAAGTATATTAAAAGATGAACCTCTATATAATGTGAATTTTCCATATAACGAACCTTTTTCCGGGATTTAGCGACTTCGTTATATAGAGGTCCGACTGTATATGATAAAATTTTCAACCTAATTAGACTTTTTTCATTGTTTTATAATATAATTTTGTAAAATTATGTGTTTCTTGAAAATAATTGTCATGACTATAAGCATCAGCTTTTAGTCCAAGATAAAAAATATAATTAAGATTTGCTGTTGCTTAAATTATCGGTCATTATATTAAAAGTATTTTTCATTGTTATTATTTAAATGCTTTACTGATTATTAATACATTAATATTATATATATTATTTTTTATATACTTTATATTCTAGACAATTAGATCACAGATTTACATTTTGAAAAGGAATACTAATGTGTAGTATCTAAGAATCTCTGATATATGATTTGTAAATGTTTTGTAAAAACCAATATTACAAATATTAATCAAGGAAACTAATTACAAGAAATGTATTTTTATAAGAAATGCTTTACATATAAAAGTGTGGAAATTCTCAAACAACTTGATGTAACTCTCTATATTTAAAAATAATAAAGATTTTCTGTTGTTTTTGTTGTGTTGTTTTAAAGTATTCAAAGGCGTAGAAAGTTACATATTCATTCTATATATACAGTCTACTTTCCAGGTTTGTCAATGATTCTCGAAATTATCCTTGCTTTACAACAAAATATAGAAATGAAGATAGTTTTGTGTATACTTGAGTAAAAAGGCTTTGAACTATATTTTGTTTCAGTGTTTTCTGGCTATGACTCCTTTATTTGAATTATTTTTGTATTTAAAACTCATAAAAAATATTAGAAACTGATATTATTTTAACAATAAACAGAAGTTCATGTTAAAGCGTCATTACAAATTTCTCCCAGATATAAACTGTGAAAACATTCCTGTTATAAAAAATGTATTTATGTTCAATATTTTAAAGAAAGAATAAAAGAAAATATAGACTGTACGAATTATCAAGGTAAGCACTAAATTTTGTATATAATTTTGTATATGATAAGCCCATGAGGTCACTAGTTCTTAACTTAATATTGATGAATTAATTATCAAATTCATTGTGCAGTACTGTGATACATTTATAAGTATATTATACCATTGTAAATGTGTATTTTTTTAATCTCAGAATGCATTTTGCTTAGATTCCTTTCAGTAAATGAATATTTTTTAATCTTTATTTTTGACTTTTCGTTATGCTCGCTCAGCCTTGGTAGGATCATCACGCCCTTCTAGGGGGCAGTTTGAGAAACGCTGCATTAATAGGAATCGTTTGTAATAAAAGATGAACGAAAACAACTCACTGAGAGCTACTGGAATAAATTAATGAATTATTTGTGCATTGATATTAAATGATTTTATTCCCCATTAAATAGTTGATACTAATCTATATATCTATATATGAAAAAAAATTCTTGCGATTGAGTTCACATGTATACAAGAAAATATATTGTATCCAATTCTGCAACAAATTATTCTTTTGCTGATAGTTTCCTTCTTACTGTAATGATTATAAGTAACTTAAGAACAAAAATTAGCTAATCATAGAGTACTAGATTAATCATATCAGGGAAGTTATTCAAGTCACTTAGCCTTGATTAATTGTTCCAAGAAAATAAATTTATTAAATACATAAATCTGAGGTATAATACACTAATTTTGACATGAAGTTTACTCCATGACACTCTGAATGAATTCTCTGTCAGGGAAATATTAATTAAGATGACTTTGATAAAATATAACTCATATTTGTAATTAAGTCACATATTGCTGTCAGACGTCACTAATAGCTTTGCAATTAATTGATAAAGCAAACTAAAGATATTTCTTATTTTTCACAATTAATAAGGAAATGAAAAAGAATACCTCTATTACAATTAAGTATCTTGTCTGATAATATATATATATATATATATATATATATTATTTAATACAAACAGCATATGTGTTTTTTTCCTGCCATTGACTCTTATTGTAATTATTAAGTTGAGATCAGAATCAGATAAAACGTTTAGTCAAGTATATTGATGTCACAAAAAATAACATGTTTCCCTTTTTAAGAAAGATTTTGCTTATTTTCTGGGCATTGGAAAACAATGGTCAAATTAATAAAAATATTTATTTATGGTGAAGTATTTTTAATAAAATATATATATGTAATATTTCATTTGTATAATAAATGTGTGTGAAAGGTTATGTTAAATAATAACTTATGAATGAGACTTTACACACACATTTAATGTATAAAAATGACAATATGATTTCCGAAAAATTAATCATTTTAAACATTTCTATATAAGTACAGACATTTTTAGGTCGAAAAATGTGAATAAATATTTTTAAACGTTAAAGAAACTAAGGTTATTTAAAAATATTTCAATTTATATTCGATTGCAACTTGTTTCACAATTTACGAAAAAATACGATATATTTAATATGCGTTGTACACAAAAAGAATTAGATTATTTTTAAGGGGAGTTGGAAACCTCTCTCTCTCTCTACACCGACAAAGTTAAATTGGCTGTTTTCAATGTACCTTTTCTCAAATCCTGTTATATGCATATGCTTGAAGTTTTTTTCATACAATTAAACCACACCTTTCTCCTTATACTGAAATGATCTTTTATCTAATTTTGAGTTTTTAATAATTTATGAAATATATTATCAAACTTTGCAAAATTTGACCCATTTTTCACATAAAAAATTTAAAAAAAATAAATTTTGGAGTTTTTTACAAAAAGCTCATTTTAGTATACATGAGCTATCATTATAAATACATCATAAAAAATTCACATACCTGTGAACAGTAGTTTATCAGAAAAGGTACATCGAGCATCAAAATTTACGTTTTGAGATAAATTGATTTTAAAGTATTCAGTGAGACTTCTAAACGGCTAGGAGATAAAAAAAAATAACAGGCTCAATTTACAATAAAAGATACATATTTTGGTTTATATCAGATGTTCAACTTTTAAGCAAAAATGAAGTACTTTGTTTACATTTTTCACCATTCATTTGGGCATGGCCCAGTCTCAACTATTATTTAAAAATTGGCTTTAATGGCTTTTAATTACCCTAGAGGTTAAAGTAAATTATTTTTAGAAAGGTTAAAATCTATACAATTTGAATATGTAAACATCTTAAATTATCAAAAAAATCAGATTTTAACTTTCCAACACCTCTTAACGGAATATTAATTCTTACTTATAAAAAAAAAATCTTCTACTTTATAAATAATACTCATTTATGCAAGCAAACATGCATTAAGAATTTTTTTTATAAAAGTTATGCACAACTAATTTGACAATTCTTAATTTAATTTAAGTTAAAGAAAAGATAAGCAAGGGAAGACAAAATATATATATATATATATAGATACAGAGTAAAACATTTTAAAATGCTTAGGCTCAGAGCTACGCTTGTAAGGGTAAACTCAGAATTAAAGACATCATCCTCCCTTCTTGTTTTTCTGTATTACTGGAAACAAATTAAAAGTTAAAAAGAAAAATACAGGTAAAAAACAATTTAAGAATTTTTAATATTAATACTAATTAGTAAAAACTTAAATCACCTAAAGCCAAAAGTATCTAAAAGTAGTTTCCTTACTTCAGAAACCAAAACAGCTAACTCCCAAACATAAGAAATCACAGTGTTGAACATTGGGAAATAATTATTCGTAATGCATTTTTTCAGGAAATCGCCACATAAATGTAAAAATTACAAAAACAGCTTACAGAAATCAAACTTTTTATTGTAAAGGAGAAATTTCAAATCTTAAAATTACAACAAAGTGTAAAAAATGCGGATAAATTTCAAACTTGTTAACTGGTATTGATACAAATGTATTATTAAATAAGATAATAAGTAAATCTTGCTCAAAACAATATCTTTTTTTTTTTGTTTTATTGTTATCGGAACAATTCAATTAAAGTGTAAATAAATGAAGAGGACTGTGTGTCTTAGGAAAATTCAGAAACTAAAGTTTATTTACACACTTATACATTCCAAATGCCGCCAAAGTAAATTGTATATACTTTATGGTACTTACAAAATATCAAATATTTTTAAAAACAGACAAAAATGATAATACGCTCTCGTATCTAATTTTGAATTGTGTTTCTTCATCTCAGTGATAATAATAAAAGCCATGACTTCGACAGTAAGATATAAGAGTTGATTTTGTAAGAGTAGACAACATGAAGATAAAAAATGTACCCAACATGAATTACATTTTTTTTTTATCTTTATTTACTAAACAATATGGTTACGTGATAAATATACACTGAATTAGGAAAAGCAAGGATTGCAAATTGTATAGCGCTGCTCATCATTTATGCTCATGTGAGGGCGCTGTGGTAACTGCATATATAGCGTGTACTGTAGTAGTTCTGAATTTGTTGTTGGATTGTCAGTATGGGTAAACTGAATGATTTAGATATCTTCGATCGCGGACAAATCGTAAGTGCGCGATGCATGGGCCATTCATTTTCCGAAATTGTCAGACAGTTAAGATTTTCAAGGTCGACAGTGTCAAAAGTATAGAAGGATACATG
>BMAV01025900.1:156728-207044 GCA_019973955.1 Trichonephila inaurata madagascariensis
AAAAAATCATATATGATTCCAATTTGTAAGGATCTTTTGCAGAGAATCTCTTAATTCCAATCCTTTTACAGACTGTTTTTAGATGCATGTGAGATATATTAAGATTGTTGACTTAATCAGCGAAGTAATGGCAGGAAGTAATTATTCACATTATATAAAGATTAAAATAGACTTATTTGTTTATGTTCCGTTTTTGTAACTTTTACAAGTACGTTAATGAAAAACTTCCAATAATAAGGTACATTTTGAAGCTGTTTATATATAATTTTTTTTATTTCTCTAAGATCCTTCTTATCACATGTCTAAAAATTTACTCTAATGATTTGTCAGATGGTGTTGCATCTCACGCGTCCTCTCTGTGTTCTTTGACGGCCACGATTAATGGCAAATCTTTTCCAACCCAAATCCAAGAAGTGAAACGAAGGATAGATGCAAATAAGATAACCTTTAAAAGAACAGAAGTTTTAGTGAGCGTGATGGCAATTAAGAGAATGTTCAGTTCAGAGAAGATAGAAGTGTTGATTGACGGCTTACCTAGAATCACGAAAACCTGGCCATTCAACCAAGGCACATACCATTGTACGCCCGCTTGGAGAAATATCTGAAGTGGATTGGACGTTGCGTATTCAACCAAGGTAGGAAGATTATATTCTGAACGCGAATATATTATTGAGATTGAGAGTAGGCGGATATAATATAATTATATTGATAAGTGATCTAATTGCGCGATCTGTGTTAATTAAGGCTACGTGTTTTGGTTTATTCTCACTTAATATAAGTTTGTTCGATATATAAGTAATTTAAGTTAAATTCTTAATAAAAGTCATATTAAGGATTCTAAAATGTCTCATCATTTAGAGAATCCCACACCTCTATCTTACGCTGAAACCCCACGACATGGTCTACGAAGATCGACCATGTCGCAATGGTAGCATTTATCTAAACCTGTAATCTCCTCCTTTCACTTCAAGTAGATGAGGAAATATAAAGATTTTTATATAACTTCGAATAAAACAACAATATTATAATTGAAGATGAGTCTTATTTTAAATACCCTGATGAAATGGTGAGGATGATTTTTTAGTTGGAATTTTCCTATCCAAAGCTTTCTGTAAATACGTGGGTCTTTGCATTTCCATTTATAACTGTTCTAAGTCAGGAATATTTTACAAAACAATTATTTACATTAGAGTTAAAACGAAAACTTCAAAATATCTGACAATTTATTGAATAGCAGTGATTAATCAAAGACATTGATGTTCCTTGATACATTCGAATGTGGTAAATGTATAAATTGAAAGGGTCATCGAAAATTTGCAAATGATTCGCAGCTGATACTATAAGCTGATTTAGTGCATAAACAGACTGTAATAAGTACAGTTTAAAAACTGATTAGAATTTTTTTTTTCAGAAATTAATTTATACTTTGATTAACATTTTGGTGACCTAAAGTGTTTCATATCGAGCAGATTGGATTGAAAATTTATTCGCAGTGGGGCATGTTTAGCATTAACTAATTGTTTATTAATGTTATAAGTTGAAGTAGCGTGATAGATATAAATAACAAACGCTATAACCTAGAACAGGGAGGGCAAATCTTTTTTGAGACGTGGGTCAAGTTTCGTTTATATTTTTTTAGTACTAGCACTCGGGTCACTAATGCCCATTTGCACCGGAATAAAATTTAAAAATTTTTATAACGGAATATATTTTTGAAACTAAACATCTTTACAATTCACAAAAGGACGCTATAGAAGTCTCTTTCTACAAATATAACTGAACGTAAACTTACAAAAGTGCATCTTATACGAAGAAAGTGCTTTAAACATGGTTATTTGCTTTGGTTTTCAAATTCTTTTCAACAATCAAAATTGAGTAAAATTATGCACTTTATTTGATATTTTGTAAACACTTTTGCTTTATTTCAAATACTACATATTTCCACATACATTTGTTGTCATTTGCGTAACTTTGGAACTGTAATGATCAAACTGAAGGTTATAGACAGCATTTAAATTGATTTTGTGCCAATGTGATTGAAAAAAAAATGCAAGTAGAATATTAATAATCCACAAAAATTAGAAAATCTAAATAAACCCGCATAAAGAAACAAGTGGTTGCCTAGGAATCATAGGTCAGTTGAAAAGCTTGCGTGGGTCAGTGTCTGACCCACGGGTCATAGGTTCGCCATCACTGACAAAGAACATTGGTCAATGGACAATAAGCGATCAAATGAGCTAGCAGCCGACACGCTAAACTTTTCCTCTGCACCCTCTTGAAGATTTTGAGCTTTGACAGGTTTAATTTGCAAAAGCCACTAATTTACTATGAATTTTTAGTGGCATCAAGACTTGAACCTTGGACTCCAAAGTCTGCTTGGCTCTCTCCTCGATAGCACCATGACGGTTCAGGTAATGCATCCACTTCTAAAATCTAGAAGTACATCTAACGAATATAATACTGTTACGTGTAAAAATCTGAGGTTGGATTATTTTATGTAAATCAGTCGCAAAGAACAGGACAGTTCCTTAAGAGCGATGACAGTTTATTGTTGAAAATACAATCCTTGAAATATAGGATTAAGCAGTAATATTCACAGAATAAATCTCTGAAGATCTTCACATCTTCAACAGCACTCAGGCACAATAATCGGTGTCTAAAATACAAGCATATAAAAGATTATTCATAAGCAATCGCTCTTTCAACAGCCGAAGTAATCACTATTCGCTTCAACAATCAGAGCAATACTAACAGATCGCTGGTCAAAACCATACTGACAAACTTTCGGCGAGCATCTCTCTATTTATATCCCTCGCGGATAATTCGAGATTGATTGATTGATTGATTGAATATTAACGTCGCACTGTTCAGCTACACGAGGGCTTTTGGCGACGTCGGATAATTCGAGAAAGACCCGCTTGTGTCATAGATCTTGAAATCAGTGTATTCCTCTACTAATTTCTAGAAAAATCCAGAGGGTCCCAAGCTCGCCAAAAATGACGCCAACTTGGATGTATCGCTAAGATTTTGCCAATTGAATCACCATTATAACGTAAGGGACGGCATTGTTTGTGAATATTACAATTTTTACGTAAATTAAATCTAATTTAGTGTAAGATATAAAGACATTACACATTCAAGTACAAATTATTTACTCTATTTTGCACAAAATTCGTAAAAATACTTATAGAGCTCAGCTTATAACACCACAACCATCTTTTTATTAAGCAGTAAATTTTATGGAATCTTGTTTTGAAACAGTCTGGGATACAGTGTAGAATCAGGAATAAATATTCTGCTTAGAATTATTGTATTTCTCGTATATCCTTAGAGTTGCATTTTTTTTAAGAAAAAGATATATCATTACAAAATTCTACTTCTCCTTTCATAAACTATATTTTAATATTTTCAGTGTAAATATATTTCATTCAGTTGAATCATAAAATTAGGAAATATTGCCTGGCATTTTGTTTTATCTTTCGCGTTTGAATTATACTTTAGGAAGTTATCAAAACAGCTATCTAAGATTAAGGAGAATGTAATAATTGCGATGAAACATTTTAATGTGTTGTTTTATTACAATGGATTAATTAAAGAAATTCAAATTTCTAGAATAAAAGAAGTATCTACAAGCTGAATCCAAACAGGCTAATGGTAAAATAATAGCATCACAATTTGGGATACATGTAGTAAAAACATGACCTAAATGTTTCCCCCAAAAAACCTTAGCATATTTTTGAGATTCAATAGTTTAATGATCCATGAATTTTTGTATAAACATAATTAAGTAATTTTGAAATAAAGTATTTGAGCCATATCACTGAAGATCATTTATATTCTTAAAGCGGTTATTAAAATGCTGAATTTTGTATAATATATGTAAGATGAGTTGCAACTGACCAACTTGATTTATTGCAGTTAATTCAAGCTTACACTAACTCAAGATTGTATGGCGAGTAGTTTTTGCAATTTAAAAACGGTTATTTTATTTAAATATTCTAAAATTTCCACTTTTTAATTTTCTTTTCTTTTCTTTCTTTAGTTTGAACTTGCTTAAAAATGCTTGAGTAAAGAGCACTGAAGAAATGTTGAAATGCAATACTTACAGAGTTAATTGGACAAAAGTGTTTGGATTCATTGAATTTTTGATAAAAATATTTCATCAGATATTGAAAAAAAAATTTTAATGCAGTTTATACACATGTTATGTACATATTTTATCATAAAAAAGGAACATCAAAGTGTTTTATAGGTATTGAAGCAAATCGCATAACAAATCACACCATATATCGGTTTTTATATAGATCAATGCTATCTAATTGGTTAGAATTATTAAGATTAATCTTTTTACAGTAATATCATTTCAGTAAGCTGCTATACTTAAATTAACTACTATTACCTTAATTACAGATCATGCGATATCAATAATAATCGTAACGGCTAAGACATTTTCGAATATCCGAATTACTTGTGCATTCCATATTTGCCTGCTACATAGGTGCCAATATATATATATATATGATATGTGGGTGACATATTTATTTTAAATATAATAAATGTCTAAAGAGTAAAGATTTTTGCTCCTAACGAAGCCATTTTCCATGAATCTCAGATATATATTCTGAGTAATTTATCCAATACTACCGGAGAAGAACGTTAAATGTTCTCATGTTCTCTTAAGATATTTATCCAGATACAATATATATATATATATATATATATATATAGGCCAATTCTCTACATACAAGAGATAACATCCAAACAATAACATTCGACAAACACATAGACAGCAGGAAAATCACACAATGAAGGACTAAAGAGTAATTGAGATTATAAATATAAAATGGATGCTGCAGTGTTATGAACATTACTGACTTAGGACAGCTATTATATAAAAAATAATTTATATAAAAGTGGGGTTGAACATGTTTTTTGGCCAGCCAACCTTCCCCCTTTTTTGTAAATAACACTGAGCAAAAACCAATAGGAAATAATGGATATGAATATCTAAATCCATTACAAGATAGAGGTAACTTACCTAAAAATTGCACTTACAAATGCAAAGCCCGCGCTAAGTCTGAGTGCAAACATTAATTTGTTGCGATTCTATTGAAATGTAGCACTTAACAAAAGAATAAAAAGAATGGAAATAAAAATTAATAAGAGTTGCATATTATAGCATAACTATAATAACACCAGAGTAAATATGAATAAAATAATAGTAAGTAATTTCTAATCTAATATTAAATTATGGAGATAACTATAACAATAAAATATTTAAGTTTATAGTAATAAACTATTATCAATCTCAGAATTTTAATCCTAACTATTTTGTATAGCTTTATTTATATAACTATTAATAAAATTAATTGGGCATTTCTGATTTAAGCAATATTTATTTAAATGTTTATAGTTATTTATAATGTCTGATTTTTTTGACACAAGAAATTTATTACGTTGGATATAATTAATAACAATATTTCTGAATATAGAAACATGTACATTACTCTCCCAATGAGGAATTTTTATAATATTGAATTTAAATTCTTCTCTTTTATCATAAATATTAGAAACTATTACATTTTCATATAATTTGACATGTATGTCAAGAAAATTTGCTTCATTGTCGTTATTATTTGTCTGTATTAAATTAAGATATTGTAGATAAAAATTAATGTTAGGTATAAATATATAGGTATATATATATATATATATCACCTTATATTATAAAAGGTTTTCCAGAATATTTTTACTTACAAAATGTGTGTGTTAGTTTTTCATTCCTTGTAGAAATAAACATTTTTTTTTATTTACATGGTGATAAATGGGTAATGAACAGTATTAATGATTATGTATTAATAATGTGCCTTTCTATCTCTTTAACTTCAGAAAACCGGCAGTAGATGGCACCACGTGATTTTATTTGTTAAACCTTTTTCTCTAAAATGTGTGGACTTCTTTAAAGAATAATTATGTGAATCACACACACACACACACATCGATGACGTATTTTAAATTATATTTATTTAAATCAGCAAAAAATATAATCGTATAAGTGGTAGCAAGTAAACTATGTGAATTATAATACATTTAGCACACAATATAAATTAGCATAAATAAAAATTAGCATCGCAGAATTTTAAATAAACGAATCAATGCGAATAATCGTATTTATGATGATTTTATTTATTATTTATTTGCTAAAACATTGTATTAATTAAATATAAAGGTAAATTAAATGTATATTGTCAAAATACCCATAACAATTGAATGTCATGCAACTTAAAATTCAGTTTTGCTGTCTATTCTTGATCGATTTATTTATATTTAAATAAACACTACACATGGAAATCTAATCCATAAAAAAAATATCTATTTAAGTAATTAAACTTAGTTTTAGTGATGCAAATATATATATATATATATATATTCTTATGAAGTTTTTTTCCCCCTTTTCCAATAATGTTTCTTTGTTAGATAGGGAAAAAAAAAACAATATGTGAAATGTATTGCTACCTCCTGTTTTATATGCACCCATAAGTGACATATTGTATGTTAGTATCCACTCTATTTCAGAATTTCCATTAAAAGTTAAGATTAAATGAACTAGCCTAACAAATCGTTTTAATATATCCTGCATTCTATCTCAGACATATTCTTAAAAATTTTCAAAAAAATAACAAAATTTTAAAAGAAATTCAAACAATGTCATCAATAGAAAAATTTGCTAAGTGTTATATTTTGCGATTGATTAAAAGTTTTTCATATTTCTGTAATTACTTGGCCTCCGTTAGAAATGCATTAATGATTTCCTGAGATTCAACTTTTCTTTGATGGAAGAAATGACACCCAAATGGACATGCAACACTTACACGGTGAATATAAATTGCTATTAGTTTCTTCGAAATATTTTTTTAACTTTTATTTTCTTTTATGTTTTAGTTTTTTCTAGATCTTAATTAAATTTTTTTAAAAAGAAAATTTTGTTCTTTTTCACATAGTATTAAGTTGTTTGAACTTACATTTAACAAAGAAAAGATATTTGCAATTGTAACGACAATAAAGAACTATCAAATATATGTATATCCTTGATAAAGATAGAAAATATAATTGCAATTTTCTTTTTTTTTAAAGGTTTTTGTGGCTTACAATATGCTTAAAAGTGCAATAAAAAATGAATGTCTTTTTTATGAAGCATATTACTATTATTAACAAATTTTCATTTAAATCCCTTTCCACACGTAAAAACACTAGAGACAAAAAAATCTGTAAGAAATGCCTTAATTTACGTATTATATATTTTACAAGTGTCAGATTATTTCACAAGTGTTTTGTAAGTTGTAAGAAAAGTAAATTTTAAATTAGGTTAAGAAAATTTATTTTATTTTGTGTCTGAAAGATTTCTCCAAAATACAAGAAAAATTGCGAAAGAGAATATCATTCCCCAGGATTAAGTACAGCTGATTCTAAAATCTTGTGAGAAAATTAAGCCGTTTCAATAAGAAACTTAAGTTTCCATATTCACGTAAGACGTATCAGATTTTTTAAATTATTAATAAAAAAAATACATTTCTTAAAATTAATTTTCTCTTAAAAAATAAGATGCATTCTCTTTTACTATTTCTCTTTATCATTGATGAGTCTATTACTTCATAAGTAATTATAACATGGTAATATCTCTTAAGCTATCATATGTATTACATTTAGAAATTTCAGTGCTTAATTATTTTTTCAATTGACAATTCATAAATTTTACATCTGTAGAATTTGTCGCTAAATTGCAGAATATAACTCTATAGGATAAATATAGGATTCTAACAGAAATTCCATTGCATATCTGATATTTTTTTGTGGTTCAGAACCACAAAAGAACACGTGGGAGAACATTTGACAAACATAATCATCTTCGGGAGCAACAAAAGTTGCCCCAAATGATAATGTGATTGATGAAAGTAAAATTGTATTACTTATTTCATTTGGAAGAAGAAATAAGGTAAAGGTAAAATGCTCAGTTTTATAAATTGCAATTATTAAAAAAAAAAATTATTTATTTATTTATTTTACCTTTTCATTTTAGCTTGAGGTTTTTGATCATTGAAACTATATATTCGATTTATATTCTATACTCGAAAAACTGTTCTGAAAACCAACATTTCGAGTAACACGTGCTGCCATCTTTTAGCTTAGATTCTAAGAAAATGTAGAAAGTATACGTAACATAATCGAAAAACTGTATTGTATAATAAAAAATATCACGCTTATTATGATCTCAGACATAGAATTAAAATTTACGCTATATATATTTTTGTTTGTAAATATATCATTGAACACAGTTATAAATTTAAACAGAAACTAAACATCCATCGAAAAGTATGATCTTTAAATACACAATTAACTTTTAAAAGTAACTTATCAAGAATATTCACACAATCAGTATGTACTACATTCAGAAATATCTAAGCAATATGTAATGATTTTCAGCAATAGGGAATCATTATTATAATATTTTTATTTCCGAATTTCCTAATTAATTTTCTTAGATATTTTTTAGATTAAGTACTTTTAAGTTCTTCACACGGAACACATTTCAAAATGTTTAAAAATGAAAATTCACAGTAATACATTATTTTGAATCATTTAGAAATTTGAGCTAATATTTTTTGATTTTTCTTATAAATCATTTTTCCAAATGGCTTACAAATTACAAATTAATTTAATACAATAGGATTTATATATATTTTTTTTTCATATCATCCTCATGAAAGTTAACAAGGGACTTAAAGCCAAGAATAAAACAAAATTGGCACAGAAAATGTGTCATTTATAATATCAAAAATATCTTCATCATATTCTTTTAATATTCATCTAGTTCTTGTTTATCCCACTATGTATTATTTAACACATGATTTAAATACCTTGTCTGTGTTCTTGAATTGTTATTTAATTTGAGTAGAATGAATGTTTTGATTTTGATAATTCATGTAGAATATAAGTTCCATATCGAATAAATTATTTTTTCTATAGTTGCAAGGCAAATGAATGATTAATCGTCAAAGGATATTTTATCCAAGTATTACGAAAATCACAAAAAAAAGTTTCATTTAACACTAGAATGTCCGGGATTTCAATTACCTTCAAACCTCCACTGGTGTCGTTTCGATACCGCGATATCATATATATATATATATGTAATAACTAAATAATTGCACGACTACTGTTCTATAGGGTTTAGTTTTAAGACTTTTCAATATTATTTCATGTAATTATATATTATGACCTATAGCATAAAAAACTGATTTTACCATTATGTTCTGCTACGCTGGTTGGACCATTGCTTTGTCGCGAATTATTTCGAGTCGCAAATGTGCCAGGAACATTACTATTATAAGGTATATTTTCTATGTCATCCCTAGAGACAGATATATCAGGATTTACTGGAATATTATCAATTACGTCTGCACTTTCTTCAGGTTCCTCGTGGTCACTTTCACTCAATCTTATGTCTTCATCGGAATCTAAAATCAGAACAAGACACAGCTAACCACCATCCGATGAATTCTCAGAAAGCTCATGCAAGAAATTAGCAATTTCATCAAGGTTTAGACCTTTCCTTCGAGTCATCGTTTCAGGGTGACTGCTCTGCACAAGGTTCCAAAATTGAATGATATATATATATATATAAATGAGCAGATAAGTAAATGCTGTGTAACGAAACAGACACAACATTTTTAGTATAACTGACTCATTTCAGCTGTGAACCCAATAACACTGCATACAAGGTCAAATAAATATGAGACATTGTTTCCGAAAGTTTGTTTTATAAATGGTATCTACTTATATGGAATGTTCTTTTGTTGAACAACAGCTATTTTTAATGATAATTTGCATTGGTGTCGAAACGACACTAGTGGAAGTTCCAGGTATATTTAGTTGTAAAAATTCTCCTAATTAACCTAGAACACTAAAGTTTTTTCTGTGTAATCACTAGGGAAAATGATTAAAAGTTAAGAAATATTTTCAAAATCCCTGCCAAAAGGCGGAAAGGATAACAAACTAATCAGACTGCAGTGTCCAATCGCCTGTGACAGACATTCTAGTGTTAAAGGATGTAAGTCAGTGGGCTGAAATTTTAAAACTTAACTCTTTTGCTATTCTTTTTATTTACAGCATAAAATACATAAGAAAATTTATACACTTCAGAATTTGTTTACACATTTAAATAATGTATGATGATTAAGTGAAAATTTCTGGAAAAGAAATAGAAATTAGTTTTATATATACAAATTTTATGAATGACATACATCTATTACATTCTTGTTCTTGTTCAAAGATTTTTTAAAAAAACTTTTTGTTTTATTTTGAAACTCATTTTTATGAGCAGAATCAAACTTTTGCAATCAAGTTCACTGATGTCCATTTTCTTTTTATTTTTCCTTTATTTCGGAAGTAAATAAAGTGACAACCGAAAATAAAATTTGAAGAAAATTATTTTATTCTTTAAAATGAATATATAATCAAATAGAAAAAAAAAGAACTGGGAAACAACACATTTTTGTTTCCTCTAAGAAAATAAAATTTATCAAAATGTGGAAAACAATTTCAACATTCCATCTAAATATGATCCATCATGTTTATGACAATGCTGGCGTAAAAAAACATGCATATAAAATACTTAAATACTTCGTTTATTCAAGTGAGATAACTACTTCATAATATCCAGACAACATGAAATTTGCGATGAGCTTGAATCTTATTCTCGGTTACGAGATCCAATAATGACCTATTCAGACTGCTTAAATATTAGATGGTAGCACATTGAATGGATGGCACTAATAGCAAGAAAGCTTATAACATCAGAATATAAATAGATCTTCAATGCTGAATGACGGAGATTTTCGATAAATATATTATAACAAAACAAGAACTATATTCGAGTTTTTTCTAGATAGAAAAAATATACTATTAATAATCTTATGAATAGAGATGAAACTTATTTATTATGAAGAGAGATTCCTTCCCGTGATTTTGGAATACAACAAAAATATTATAAAAATGATGCGTTCTAAATGCGGTTTCCAATATTATGCTCTTAAGGATAACTCACAATAACAGGGAAAGAAGAAAGAACATTTGTTGCCAATAGAAAATATTCTCCCCTTTTGTGAGTCAGTCTTCATTTCTTCGCTTAAGTATTGAATTACAAAGACATTTATAAGAAAAATATTCGAATAAGACTTCGGGAAGGATAATTGAAGTTTATTTATACCTTTTAGGATTAAAAATTGAAAAATTTCAATAGTACAAATAAAAGTTAAAATATAACTATTTTTTATCAATGACTAGTATACGTTTATCACACACACAGAATCAATGTTTCTTTTTATATTGAATTTTAAGCAAACAAGTTTACTTCAAAGCATGTACAGCAATGGCTATTGATTTGTGTAAGAGTTCTCATCAAATATATATTTTAATGCATGAGGGGACAGAAATATCTTTAGGTAGTTATATTTCTGAAAAAAACTGCTTAAAATGAATAAAATGGTTTAACTGATATATTTTTACTGCACTAAGCGCATTTTGACATTAGATTTACAAAATTATTTTATTTACATATGGACTAATTTGAGAAGAAATCACAAAGGCTTTGAATGGGACATTGCCTAAAAACTAGTTTTGGAAGTAGAATTAGGAATTCACACACACAAAAAAAAATTTAAGGCCGTGCGTAGGGTACAATATCAAACTCTTGGACTTAGGAACAAAGACGGCTGGTTTAAAAATGTTTTTTGGCCAGCTAACTTTCACCTGTAATTCACCTATACTATTCTGTTATAGGGAAAGGAAAAAAAATTACAAATATGCAATTACTATAAAATAAAATACAATAATGCTAAATTAATAATGTATAACAGAAAAAAATTGATAAAATACGTAATAGTATAGAATGTTAAAAAAAAGTTTTTTTAATATATATACATATTGTAAGATATATAAAAAAACTTACCACATGAACTCAACATTTAGTTAATATTTCCCGCCAATGCAAAATGAAGTAAGAGTAATACCACATAAAAGTAAAAGTTAGAAAAAATAAGATACAATAAAAGCAAGTCTATTTCTATATGTGTACTTAAAAAACACACGCATATTGTTAGAGAACATATTGGAATTAAAAGGACTTCCAAACATACACAGTGTTTCCAATTGTTTCTTAAGGTATCCGACTATGTTCGGAACCGTGATTTTGCAAAAGCGTGTTAATAGATAATATTTATGATATTTAGTGTCACTTAGATTAGAATACATGTATAAAATTGTTTTAAGGACATTATGACAAACAAAATTATTTAAATACAATATTTTGGCAAAAAGTTTACCTAGAATAACCTTTTTTCCAAATGTTCTCCTTTTGTAAAAAATTCTTCTATTGTATTAATATTTTGCCTGTATATAGCTCAGACCTCTGTACAGAGGCTCAACTATGACTTTTGAAAAATTCAAATTATTTTCAGAGTTACAAGTATTTGATATAATTATCGGCGTATTTTCTTAAAATTTCTCCCTTCTGTTTTCGTAAAACATGGATAAACCGACTTCCAAGTTATGAGTTTCAAAAATTCAAGTTGGGCCTCTGTACAGAGGTCTGAGCTGAATACAGGCAAAATATTAATACAATAGAAGCATTTTTTACAAAAGAAGAACATTTGGAAAAAAAGTTATTCTATGTTAATTTTTTGCCAAAATATTATAATTAAAAAACTTTTTTTCGTCATAATGTCCTTAAAACATTTTTATACATGTATTCTAATCTAAGTGACACTAAATATCATAAATATTATCCATTTACATGATTTTGCAAAATCACGGTACCGAACGTAGTCGGATACCTTAAGTATAGTTAATTTTATTCAATATGAAGTAAAACAGTGGAGAAAAAAAAGAGTAGTATAGTTAATTTAATGGGAAAAAATAATGCCATAACATTTTGTCAATTAACTTAAACCATTTGAAATGTAATTGTAAAGAAAATTAATAGGGTATCTATGTTCAACACAATAACTAATAACGTTATTAAAATTTAAAATGATATTATATTTACTACTATTTAATACATTGTTATGGTTAATATAGTTAAAAATAATATTTCTGTGCGTATAAATTGATATAGTGGACTTCTAATATAGCATTTTAAGAAAAATAAAATCAAAATCATCCCTTTTAACGTAAATATTACTATGTAATTTATTGCCCATAATATACAATGATACATCTAAGAAATCAGTTTTAAATGGATTATTGTTAGTTTTAACTAGAGGTTTAAGTAATCCGGATAAAGGTTAATATTGGGGTATAAATAATTATTTTTACGAAAAACAATTAAATCATCTTTTTCTCTAAAAATTTAATAGTTAGTAATAATAATATATTTATTTTCATAAAAATGTAATTATAAATTAGCCAAAATATTGCTAGTGGTCCATCTCGAGGCAATCGTTTAATTTGTTTATACATAGTATGATAGAAATTAATGTAATTTTTCTTTCAAAACCTTAATCTATGAGAATTTAAATTTTTGGAAATTAATAGTAATATTATAGATACTGCGATTTTCTAAACTGACATTAATAATACCATTGATATCAATATAATTCTAAAGATCTTCGAAATCAAAACTAAAAACTCTCTGTGTGAATAAATATATATATTTTTTAATCTATAATTATATTTGTATTTTTAGTTGTAGCCTTTTTTTTTCCTTGATGAAATTTTGTAGAATATTATCCAGCGTTTTATATCTACAGTAGTGACACAGTACTACAGTAGTGTTGTATAACCATTTGTTCCATGCAAAATTTAACAGGTTTTTTTTATGAAACTTAGGTGTAAAGATAAATAAAAAAAATTAATCACTAAAATAAGAACATAATTTATTTTTTTTTATATGAAGCAATAATACGATCACTAATTTCACACATCTGGTATAGTGGTTAGCGACGCTGACTGCTGTGCCGTTGGAACTGGGTTCGAATCCCGGAGAAGACATGGATGTTTGTAAATGTATAGTGCCTTCGCGGCATGGGGGTACTTAAAATAGCCATCGAGCCGCAAGTCCTCTCGTGAGGTTGGTGGAAGGGGAAGAGAGGTGGGAGGCACATGACCACACCCAGGGTGTGGGTTGGGGGAACCGAGCGATATCATTCAGTCCCCTGTACGGTGCTCAAAGCTACGGCCAACGACAGGCGACACTTAGCCCTTTACCATGATGAATTTCGTGGGCTTTGATATAGCCTTTGCCGATCAGGTGGCATTAGTAACAACAACAACTAATTTCTCTATGAACCAAGTTCAAATTTTTAAAAGATTCTATGTTCAAAAACTGTTTATCCAGACATAAATATATATAAATATATATCTTAATATATAAAAATTACGTGTCGCAGTGTTTGTTCGCACAAAATGGACTCCGAAACTACTCAACCGATCCTGACATAATTTTGCATATTGTGTGTCATTTCATCCAACTTAAAATATAGGATAGTTTTAATTTCAATTTTTGACGCTATTATTTTTTTTTCTTGCCGGAAATGTGTAGAATCCAAGAAACGGGGAAATTTGCAAAATATCGGATTGCGTGCGTGCCTGCGGAAGCGGTTTTTGTGAACCAAGGTGCATGAAAAGTCAGTACTTCCTGTATTTCGGGGCGTGGAATTCGAATTTCTAGTTCAAACCCCAAAATACTCGTAACTTTGCCGGACAATGCTTGATGACTGTATTTTAGACACTTCCTGGTAGGGCTTTACCTTAAAAGCCATGGGGAGTGAAATTTTGGTCCCTGATGTATTTGGAAACGAGCAGTTGGGGATATAATAAATTGTCGTAATTTTGCCGGATAATGCCGAACAACCGTTTTTAGACAAACCCTGACAGGGGCTTATCTTAAAAGCCTTGTAGCGTGAAAACTTGATCCCTGGCTTTTTTTAGAAGGGCAATTTGAATCTGATAACCGATATGAAAAATTCTTACAAATTTGCCGGATAATTCTAGACGATTGTCTATTACGTGGACCATGACAGGAGCTTTCTTCAAAAGTCTTGAAGCAAGAACAGTACTTTTCTAATCATTTTTGGGATAGTGAACGAGAATCCGATATCGAATATTAGAAATTCCTGACCGTAACGCCCCTTTCCAGCGACTGAACTTGCATGCGAAGGAAAGACAAAAGTAGTCCCCGGTTGTATCTAGGGGTGGAAAACGAGAAACTGAAATAAGGTTTCAGAAAATATCATAAATTTGCAGGATATTGCCGAAATTAGGTGGAATGGCTTCGCGTTGGAGTAACAATTACAAATTTTCATTTTCTCTAGAGGCTGAATTTGCAAGCACTAGGGCACCAAAATTCAACCCCGTGTGTATTTCGGAGTGAAGAAGGATAATCTGAAATCGAATTTTAAGTGTCCTGGTAACATTTTATCGAATACTGCCGGATGAAAGTAAAATGTGGGGACAGTGGTGTCAGTCTAACTTGCACACGAAGGGACGCAAAAAGTGGGTTCCTGAAGTATTTTGAGAAGGCTGATACGAATATTTAATCCAACTCGAGAAATTCTCGTGTTAAATAATGGCAGAAGACACTATTTTAAACGAATCATGGCAGGAGCTTACCTTAAAATTCTTGGAGTGTGCAAAGTGCGTTCCCGGTGTTTTTCTGGGTGGGGAACCATAATCTGAAATCGGACTTTAGAAACTCCAGTAACTTTGCCGGACGATACTACTGCCCGTTCCTTCAGAGATGCATCTTGCAGCGGCGCCAAAAGTGGGCACTAGGTGCAATTTGGGATGGAGAGCGAGAATCTGGATTCTAATATCTCAAAAACCTTCTTAATTGTTCTTGATATGGCCGGAATGAGGTCCAATCACTTTGCGTTGAAGTCCCGCGTCCGTATTTGTATTCCCTATAACTACCAAACTTTCAGGTTTCTAAATTTAAGATTTTAAACAACTTTTTAAAAGAATTAATTCTTCATATATATTTTTTGTTAAATCGTAATCTTATTCACTGGCTAGATTTGCAGCCTGCTTATAATATCACTTCGTCTGAAAAGTATAAATGGTTACTCAGTCTCATTCATTTCTATAATTGTTTCTCATATAAATTAAGCCATTGTGGGTTATGTGTTATAAGGGTCTCGATAAATATTCGTATTTATATATGGAAATGTCCTAATATACACAAAAATTGTGATAAATGCTTCTATTCTTACGTTATTTCTCTGTTATTTATTTATTGACACCATAATGTAATTCTGATTCAAATTGAAAACGTAAAAAAGCGAATACATTGAGTGCCTTTAAATTAAAAATTAAAGATATATGATGAGCACTCTTATGCAACGTGAATGTACTATAATATAAGCAAATATTTCAAATTGTAATCCGTTATAACTTAAAATTTCTTCCTCTGTTATTTGTGCCTTCTTGACTTATGAAATATTTTAACACAGGTACCAATCATAAAATTGTATTTATTTAAATTCTTCAATAGAAAATTTTTGTTGTTTGGTGAAAATAAAAATAGCTCTAATTAATTTTAGAAGTGTTAAAGCTTTTATATTATAATATTGGCTTTCTTTTTTAAAAAAATAACATTAAAATGACTTCATAATCTTTACCTTCTTCATATGCTTATGGTAACAAATAAACGATTTTGAGCAATAAAATACAAAAATACCCCATCCCTTTTTTACGTGATACTTTTTTATGCAGTATTAAAACAACACAGCCGTTTTTATTACTCTAGCACTGCTTAGAGTCTTTGATTTCTCCTAGAAAAGGAGAATGAAACACAAACGTTTATTAATAGTCAATTTTTTTACAAATTTATCCAAATTATTCATTGATAAAAACGTGAAATAAAAATTATTACTCATCAATATTTGTTTAATTTTTTAAAGATATTTGAACTTTCAAATCCAAAACAGTTATATAAATACAGAAAAATATATCCGACTAAAAAGTTAAAAATCCGTAGTATGTTTCTTAAGGTATTTCAACTTTTCAAATCGTTATTACAGAGTGAGAATCTTTATAGCAGGTATGATAGTTCTTTATATTAAAATTAGTTTTTTCTACTCTTATAGGTATTAATAAATGTGTTATATACGTAACGGTGAATAATTTAATCTTATGTTTTCAAATATTATTAATTTAGTATCCTAATCTTTGGCAATATGTATGCGTTATTTATGTAATTTTAATCCATTTTATCCCACTGTCCTATTTAGAGGACAGCTGAAAAATATCATTTGGAAATCAATATTTGTAAGCTGCAAATATTTTGACGGAACATGTAGGGATATGTATTAGCTTCTTCCAGCATGAGTTATATGTCTCATCCCCTCCCCCTTCCTCTGGAAATTTAGCTTATTCATCACATTTATGGGCGCTGTTTGTATCATCTCTTTGGGGTTGAAGAATTCTATTTCAGTTTAATATGGACACTTGGCTGGGCATTTTTTATGTGACAGTACTCTTTCCTTATGATCCTGGAAATTAATTAGAGTGATATTGTTCTTAGTTAAGTTTTGCAAATTATTTTTAACTTTCCTCTAAATAGGACAGTGGGACGATACGCATGCAATTGACGCGTTCTATCTCTCTTTGTAACGAAGAATAAAAAAATAATAATTTCGCTTCTAGTATTACACCGCTGCTTAGTTATGTTAGTGCAAAGGTTTCTAAAGTTAGAGAAAACATTGGAATTATTAAGTAGTTTAGATTCTAATAAGAGCGATATTGAAATTTCTGTGTTACCAGCAATTATTGCTGTGTTACCAGATATCAATAAACTAACTGACGAAGAAGGGGATGATAATGAAGTAAATACTAGTGAGATTATTATAAAAGATGTTCTGGGGTCTTAGGAGGTTAGAAGTGGAGATAGTTTCCAACATGAAACCGCCCACAAGCTCAAGTGTTTCGACAACGAAGAGCAGAAAAAGAGCTAAAAGACATCAGTCATTATGGATAAAGAATAAATCCCCGCATTATCAAGACGGGAAACACAAGCTGACGCAACTGCTCGTGACAAGCTGAAGCAGATGGAAGCTGCATCAAAAGATAAAACCCCATGAGAGATTTTTGAGCAGTTTTATTCCATTGAAGTTAACGATCTCAATGCAAAAGAAATTATGTGATATGCAGCAGATGTAACAAACGACTACGATTTCTTGGCCAATGCTGACGAAATACGTGTTTTTATGGAAATTTTGCTTCGAGCTTTTTATCATTGAAATATTTGTGAACGAGATTATTGGTCAGGTGCTGAGAAACTGGAATTACCCTGGTGAAAAATAACATGCCACGAAACCGCTTCCAAAAGTTGAAATCTTATTTACACTTTGTAGACAATGGAACTGTAGTTCAGCATATTCAGGATGGATCCTTCAAAGTAAAACATTTATTTACTATACTCAATAATAATTTTATGAAATTTTTGGAGGTGAGTATGATGACACAAAGATAAAGTTAACGGGAATATGCCAAATTTGATAATTTTTACTAAAAACATACGGGCGATGTGGACCATCACGACTGATTGGCTGGACTTCATTCCATTTAAATTTGTACGAAAGAGTGGTACTGGCTACTTTTTATTCGTTCACTGAATATGGCTATTGTAAACGCCTGGATAATTCACAAAATTCTAAGCAAAGATGAAGCCCGAAACTTGAAGGAGTTCTGAAGAGCTCTAACCATCGTCTATCTAAAAACACTGAGATAATAACATAAAGTGGAATTAGGTTCTTGACTGTAGCTTCTGGTGAAAAATAAGATATCCGTAAATATAGTTCTCGTCGTTTTTTACTAAAGCAAGAAAAACAACGTTGTCAAAGAGAGGACTGCAAAGGAAAACCAAAAAGCATACAATGTCAAATGTGACAAAATGCTTTGTCAGACTCGCTTTGGACGTTTCCACCAAAATTAGAGTGAAATTTAACTGAAAAGTGAAATATTTGTAAACAGGAAATTATTATTGAAATAAAATAAAATTTTGTACTCGAAAATAGCTTTTCATCATTGAAGAGAACACTGAAACCTCTGTAAGTGCAAGTCTTATCCCCTTTACCCAGTGTCCAATTTGGAGGGCGGGTCAGATTCCTTATATAAAATACATACATTTTTCAAATTTTGGGATATTTAGTTTGCTTAGGTTTAACTCTAACTGTAGAAAATATAATTCTACTCAAATTTGAGTAGAATAAATAAATGGGATAAAACGGGTTAAATATATACTGAAACATGTATAAATCGAAGATCATGAAAACACATGCCATTTTTAGAACACTTTTTTAATTTCATATTCCAAAGCTTAGAAGACCACAGAACAGCGTTTCTCGAACTGTGGGGCACGCCCCCTTGGGAGGCGTGACGATTCTACGAGGGGGCAAAAGAACACATTCTGACATAAACAATATATTACGCATTTACATTGATATATTTTACCTATAAATGTATCAGTGCTACACAATGTATTTTATAATCAATTTAACAACACAAAGTTACTAACAAGTTTAATAATTACGAGTGACCCCATGGTATTGTCATATATAAAATTATATACAAAAATTACTACTAAAAACTTTATAATTAGTACGGTTTATATATAATTAATCCCTTAAATGTCGAATAAAAGTAACGCAATTCGCTTTCCAATACCAACCATTTAACATTTTCAAGGCCCTTTTATTGCCTTCCAAAGCCTTCGGAATAATTGTATGAATAGCAGTGCAGAGAAAAGATCATACTTCAGTAAGACGTATATATATATCCAGGAAAATTAATGCTTTGACTAAGAGAACGTTTATATGCGCTGGTGGCACTTAAGAGGACATGTCGTATTGTAGTTTTAGCGTCAACGTATAGTATTATTGAATTCAATTCATTGTTATTGTATGAGGGGGCGACATAAAAATCATGATTGAATATTGGGTCGCGAATATTGAAACTTTGAGAAGCACTGTTATAAAACGTAATCCCTTTTCACTATACAAGAATAGTATCTATTTAGCAAAGTCTTACACGATGTTTCAAGTAAAGTTTCCACCGCGTAAAAAAAAACTAGGATGTATCATGACATCTGTTATGCATTATAAAGAAATAATAGTAAAAAATCTTACATTTTATACATTGAATTAACCAGAATTGATTGCAGAAAAAAAATATGACTTTTTTGGCATAGGCTTTGCAATTTTTTTAAAATTTTTTTGTAATATTACGTTCATAAGTACAACTGTGGTATAATCTATTTTCGTTCACATTTTAACAGTTCACCTTGCAAAGAATAACAACTTGACCAGTGGTATATACAGACTAAAAGGAAACCAACTTAAAAACTTTTGTTGGTAGGCTGTTACCATGATTACTTATGGAAAGTGTCAGATTTTGAAAAAGGAATTACGCACCAAAGGGTATCTTTTATACAGGGCAATTGACTAACGATTGAGAGGGTGACAGTGGACTTCTGGCATGTGGTCCTATCTTTTACCAGAAAAGGAAAGGGCTTTCGAACTCTTGCTGAACATGAATGTACAGTCAATATTTTATATTATACAAATAAAAGAGAACATACATGTTTATTGCCTGTGTCTGGATGACTGTGTAAAAATATTATTTTCTTTCATAAGACCACTTATGAATAAACTTGCAACTATGAGTCGAGTCTTAGTTCAGCTTAAAAGTGTGGCATTTATCTACAGTCAATCAATCAACAGACGAAAGTATATTGTCATTTACAAACAAATTGCATTTCGAATAGAATTTTCCAATTCTAAATGTTATCTGTATTTTACTTCAAACGATCTTTATGATTATCTACTTTGGATGAAAATATTTTAGAATTATTTTCAATTCTAAAACACCTTTTATATTATTATTAATTTGAGTAAAAAAGTATTTGATTTTAAATATTGGTCATTATTGAAACAAAGATGTAGAGTTAATGGAAAAAGTTTAAGCTTTTAAAGCCAGTTGCAGACGATTTTATAAACGAAAAATTGGAGTTCTGTTAGTAAGATTATTGGTTATATTATACGTTGTTTTTCTTACACATGCTTGAGGTCCCCTGTAGGTATGGGCTCTTATCATTGAAATTGTGGTAGCAATGCCCCTACTGACACTTATACATGCAAAAAACAAACAATAAGATGGTCGGTGCATTTATATCATGTGATTAATCTAACCGTAAAATGCCAAGAAAAAGTTGTACTATTCGTTTCCTATTGGCACCACTTTTCACACATGTGCTCCTGGTCATTAGGTCTATTGGGATAAGAAAAGAGGCATGAATAATCAAGCCCTTCTCTGAAATAAGCAAATACATCGCAAACACTGCTGAGGTCTTAGCATTGCATTCCAAAGCCTTCAGAATAGTTTAACAGATAGCAGTACAATGGAAAGATTCGCAATTGGGAAAGATTATTTATAAAAGAGCAGTTAACGCAATGACTAAGTAAGGTGTATATATATGCCTTCAGCCTTATGTCAGTCCTTCTTACAATGAGTGCAAGCGTTGCAGAAGGTGTCTTTTTCAATAATAACTTGGTAAACAACAAACAGTGAATCATTGGGTGAAAAAAGAAATTCTGGGTAACAATAAGAAATAATATACTATCTGCAAATGTGAAACTTCAGACGAATACATAAACGAGGAAGAAATTGAAAATCTAGAAAATCTAGAAAAACTCAGATCGGATATGCATTATATTGTCATTCTTTATCCTAAAAATCAATTACAAATTTTATTTACATAAAATCCATAATGGAACTACGTTGTGTACATAAAATTGTCAATAAAACGTATGCATTATTTCAATTGTTTCAATGTTTTCTAAATACTATAGTGAATCAAAATAGTGGTCGAAGAAGAGTTAAAATGAGAAAAAAGAGGAGAGATAATATGAATGTGAGAGCTAAGCAATTATTTTACCATATACAGGATTATTAACTTATAAAGCGAATAATTATATGTAAAAAGATTCTGGCCAAGAATAAAATTTTATGAACTCGGTCGATTAGAACTTAACATGTCAAAGATGTAATTTTTTCAACACAGTAAAATGCAAATTAAATTATAATAAAAAATCAATTTCTCTATAACTCTAAAATTAATTTCTCTTTTATTTTGTTCATCTTTATGATACACGTATTTGTATAATTTCAATAAGGCTTATATTTATTCTTAATTCATATTACTTAACACAATAACAAAAAGTACGTTTTATTTCCTCTTTGCTGAAAATTGTATGAAACTCAAGAAATGTATTAAATATTGAATTTCATTGATAAAAAAAAAATATCAATCATATGATAAAGAAATTCAATTCAATTTCAAATGCAATTGAATTTCTTTATCGTATGATTGATATTTTTTTTTTTATCAATGAAATTCAATATATACATAAATATGCACCAAAATTTATTTATTTATTTTTTTTAATTATTTTATTTTATTCTTTTAACAATAATTCGAGTATCTAATTTCAATAAAATATTATATATATCAATAAACCTATAGTTATTTAATACTAATTTTTCAAATAATACTTTTAGCTACAGTTACATTATATTATTATTAGGTTTAAAAAAAAAAAGAAAAGAAAAATGTTTTTTTAATATTGATTTTTGAGTAAGCTGTATGAGAAAAACAACTATGTTTACATTTATAAACAATGTAAATATATGTAAATAAAATTAGTAATTGCATACTTATTTCTTAAAATTTAGTATATATATACTCGTATATTGTTAACATTTCTAACCTTTAGAAAATGTACATGATGCATCAAAAGAGAAACGACTCAAATTGTTTTTAATATTCATTAAAATTATGTCAAGTATTTTAAAAAGAAAACATGTCTTTTAAATTGATAATATTCTAATTTTTAAATTGAGAATTATATATTTTGTAATGAAATTATCTTTACAAATAATCGCTTAGACCTATAAAAGTGCTTAGCGGTTGAAACGAATAAAATTTTTAAATAAAATTTAATAGAATGTTTCTCTATAAGTAATGTTTACGATAGAAACATTAGGTTGCACAAAATTTACTAAAGCAGAAATATGTTTGAAAAAGCATTATTCTTACTGATTCCTAAATTTGACTTTTCGTATGTTATAGATATAGGACTTTTATTTCGAATTTTAATATGGGTAAAACAGAGATTCAATTTTCGTGCTATTTTTAAATTATTTTTTTACGGCACATTTTTATTTGCTAAAAGAGAAGTTTCATACTGAAAAAAGAATAATAATAATTTTTTTTTTATTGGAAACACTTATAAAATCCCCGTGCACCACAAATAATCACACGGGATTTACAGGAGTAAGTATAAATCAGTAAGTATAATAACATAAGAATTTAGATTGCAAAACTATAGAAGTTTTTCTGAAATAATTTTATTTTACGGAATCCTTCAATATTTGGATGTAGATTTCAGTAATTATTGCAAGTTTTCCATCTTATTAATTTCATAATTCGGCGTGTCATACAATACTTTGTCTTACATACAACGCAATTTTGCATCTGTATTGAATAAATGCTATTCTTTTAAAGCTAATTATATTTATAAAAAAAAATAAAAATAAAAACTCTTCATAATAGATATTAACTTGATCTTAACACTATTAATTGTTAAATCCTCCCCCCGCCTCCTAAAAATGTAGCTTCGAAAAGTTCTCTTTCATTGGAAAGCCATTTGCAAACCATATAATTATTTTGCATCTTTGTTTGTCATTCACATGCATCATATACACCTGAGGTCACCAAAGTGGTGGTACGTGGACCACTAGTGGTATGCGAGAAAATTTCGCTGGTCCCCAGAAAAATGTGGAATATACTTACTCCTCACGTTAAGTTATGTTTTGAGATGCAATGAAACATAATTCAATTCATAGCAATAATTTAACATTTAAAGAATCACATTAGTGGTTCGCGCGATTTAAATTATGAATTTACTGTTCCGTGAGGTCAGATTTTATAGACCGCTGATATACACTACTCTCCATTAAATTGCTACACCTGGAATAAATGTGGATAACAAAAAGATATCTATTGGACAAGTATATTATACTAAAAATAACAAGTCATTAAATTTTCGAGAAATTTGGGAACATAGATCCTGAGAAATTAGTACCAAAAACAATCACCTCTTACAGTAATAACAGTATGGCATTGAGTAAAACAGAGATTGGATGGCATGTACAGATACAGATGACCATGCAGCTTCAACAAGATACCACGTAGTGACTGGCGTATGGTAACTAGCCAGTCACTCGGCAATCATAGACCAGACGTTTTCTATTGGTGAACGTGCAGGCCAGGGCAACAGTCGAACATTTTCCGTATCGAGGAAGGTCCATATAATACCAGCAACATGCGGACGTGTATTATTCTGATGAAACGTAAGATTTCGTAGGACTCGAATAAAGGGTAGAGCCTTGGGTCTTTACACACCATAAATAAAACGTGCACTGTTCAAAGTGCGGTCAGTACGAACAAGAGATGACCGAGACGCATACCCAATAGCACCCCGTACCATCATGATAGATAATGGGCCAGTATGACGATGACGAATACGCGCTGCCAATGTGTGTTCAGCACGATGCCACCGAACATGGATGCGACCATCTTGATCATGTAAACATAACTAGGATTTATCTGAAAATATGACGTCTTGCCATTCGTTCACCAGGTTCATCGAATATCACACCATTGTACACGCTCCTTTCTGTGATGCAGCGTCAAAAGTCATGGTTTCCGAGCTGAGAGTCCATGCTGCAGAAAACATCGTCAAATTGTTCATGCAGACACTTTATGCCTTGCAAACGACCCCAATTCTTGACTCAGGCCTCGTGACGTTGTGCATAACTAATGAAGGCCATGCGGGTGACATGCCTTTCTTCTCAGCTGCTAGTGATAGGGGGCCGTTGAGATAGAGCCTGGCTTGAACCCATCTATTCCATACTCTGCTAGCAGCCATTAGATTTCAACTGACGCGAGCAGCAATACTGTGATACGATAAATCGCAATTCCAATACGCTACAATTCGACGTTTATCAAAGTAAGAAACGTGCTGGTACAGATTTCTGCTCCTTACACGAAGCATCACAACATCTTTTCACCAGGTAACAACATTCCAATGAAATTCTTGTATTAGAAACCGGCTGAACAATCTCCTTATTTAAACACATTGTAGGTGTCGCTACCGACGTGTACTTTGTCTTAATGCTTTGAAAAGGTAATCTATTGCATATCACAGTCTTCCTGTCGTTTATATATATATATATATATACCATGTCTCTCTATAGCACGTCATCTTCTTGGTGCAGAATTTTAATGGGTAGTAGTGTTTTATTCCTACTGTGTATAGCTAGTGTAATTTCAATAAAGTTTAAGGCCTAAGATTGAAAGAAATTTTATATTAAAATTTAAATTATTGTTATGCAAGATGTCATTGCCTTTAATAATACAGACAGTGTTAGTAAAGCTTGTTAATATTATCATTTGATGATTTGATCGCTTAAATTTTGTGAACTCGTATTCTTTCTACTTTTTTTTGTATTATTATATATGCAGCTAGAGTGTTATGCAATATTTTAAAACAGGATATTTATACTTCGATGTAAGGAAAATAAAGAGGATTTAAATGTTGCGAATCCTAAAAGGTAAGTTATTCATATCCATGTACATGAGGGATAAGTATTTTAGATAAATGCTTGTTTTTTTTTAATTTTTATTTGTGTGTGTGTGCATACACGTTTGAATTCCATTCCATACAAACGTACATTGAAGAAAACAAAAAGATAATAATTGAAAAATATTGTATAATGACAAGACAATTTAGGTGTAAAAATGATTAAATGTGAAGATGATACCATATTGTTATAAAAATGCAAAAAAAAAGGGTAAAAATGCTTTTCTTTTTTTTTTTTTTTGCGGGTTTTTTTTTGTGTGTGTGTGTATTTTTGTATCGATAGGCGTTTTACCCATGTAACAAACGTATATTTGAGTACCTTTGCGTTATAAAGAACAAAAGTTACTTAGAATTACTAAGAATAAGGTTATTGATATGATAATGCTTTAAACATTGAAAATTGTTGAATGCATTATTGAAACTATGCCAATTTTAATGTTACAAAAACGAAAACCAAACATAGAATAAATGCTTGAAACATTTATTCCTTCTTTTTTCATATGCTTTATATCAACAAGCAATGAGAAATAGAAATTAATAATTTGGCTTGGAAATTATAATTGAATAGTGATGACAGTACAATTTTGAGTTTTTATAAGAAATTTCGATTGAATTTTTTGATTTTAATCTGTGAACTTACAATTATGTCTTAATATGAAATATAGATGGCAGCACCAAAAATGATGTCTTGTTATTCAGTTACTGTAAAGCAATACTTTCCAAATATTCCTTTCCTCCCCAGAAGATTAATGTTATAAAATAATCCTCATTGAATGGTGTTTTGAAGATTACCTCAGAATTTATTCCCTTAGGTGAATAAAACTGTTTTTAAAAGATATTTTTTAAGTGCTTTAGAGTACTACTTTCGGTTTTGATAAAAATATTAAAACGCTTTTATACAAAAAAGCTGTGTAGTCTTATTAATCTATAATCTGTTGAGAAAGCATAGCAAATTTTAGGGAATTAGGAAAGCACATAAAAATAATATCTAATAAGAAAACATATTTTGGAAAAGTTTTGTTCTGAAAATACAAATGAATGCTTGTTTTTATTTTATCACTTAGCTTCTATAATATTTTTGAATTAATATACTATCTGTTTCAATCGGCTTGTATACAAAATGCAAATTATCCTGAAAATTTCAGTACTTTAAATAACAGAATTGGCCTTCAATTACTTTTTTATAATTTTCTTATTATAATTTCTTTTAAGTTTAATTGAGTTAAATGCTGTTTGCTTAAATACTGTTTAAGACAAACTGATTTTGTTAACAGATGTGTGTTTTATTGTTGTTACAGATGATTGATTTTTGTTTTTCTTTATATTTAAATTATACATTTTATAGGGTAAATTATTGTTGCAAGTTAAATAAGATACTCTTATTCATAACAACAATGTAACTTTTCAAGTTCTGTTAAATTTCTCAGCATATAAATACTTCCCATCTCATATGACAGATGGCGATACTGTAGCCCACGTATAGATGTAATGCAAAACAAGCGATGTTTCTTTTGATTCTGTTTATATAGTTCAGAGAGATGTGTAAAAAAAAGTATGTCACTTCTATGGGAAAAAAGATTTATTCCAGTCCTAAGAAATTAACCAAAATGATATAAAGGTATATGAGTTTTCAATAAGGATATTAAACATTTATTTCATGAAGATTGTACTCGTATCATTTAAAGTAAATTAAAATTTGAAAAATAAATAAATAAATAACATATCATTAATTGATAAACACAAAAGTTAGGCAAATTGTATGAGTTATACACAAAAAAATATTTTATTCGTTGGCACTTTCTGATGATAAACGAATACGTTTGCATAAGACTGCAATGTTGCTTATTATAATATCTGTGATCCATCTGTGAAAATTTTTCAGTAATCCGTTAAACAAAGTTATGAAAAATCTCTTACGGTACAAAAGTTTCAGTTGTACTAAGAAAGAATTTAACAATTAACGGTTGTGTTTGTATTTGGGCAAAGACATCGTATGTACTGGTCTAGTACCAGTTTAATATATCCTCGTAGTGATCGTTCTTAGTTGTCATTCTTTTACGTATCTTAATCGTCGTGTTTGATATTGTGATCTCGATACCTTAATAATTGTAAAGTAGATGAAGTTCAATTTCGACATTATAATATTCATGGAATTCTCACATATGGGAATTGTGTTACATTCAACGTCTCCAATTTCAAAATTTTATGAATAGCAAGTAAAGGAAAATCTGCTTACAATTTCTGTCACACACAAACACACACACACACACAAAACACACACACATTTATTTTTTTCCAAATTTCTGTTAAATCAAAATTCTGAGCGAGAGCTAGATGTAGTATAATATAACCAATAGTATATTAAAATTATTGTATGGAAAAAAATATTCTTAATGTTATTATTATTATTCTTATGTTAATAAGAATTCTTGTTAATAAACTTCCTTCAGCATTACTTTAGTAAAAATACATATAATTAATAGTTTTGCTACCAATCGTGTTATATTTTTCAATAATTGAATTTGCGCGTATTTAGATCAAGGAACTGGCAACTGATTATTGTTCTTTGATTTGAGTGTAACTAAGCGTTTTCGAATGTTTTATTTAAGAAACTCTTTCTTAATTATGCATTAAGAACATTTACTCCTCACACTTAGTAATGTGTTTAACGTAATAAAATGCAAAGTGGAAGGTTAGCTACCCATAAAACTGGCTAAACTCCACTTTCTTAGAAAAAAAAGCCATTAAAAACAATTGCCAATCTGTTTTCCCCTCATACAGTGTTTGCGGGATGTGCGTCCGCGTTATAATGCTAATGTTTTGCATATTTCATGCTTCGGTCAGAGTGTTCAATTTTGTGTGGCCTGCAGTGTACATTATATATACGATTGTGTCTTTTTCTAACTAGCAACAGATGGCAAAACAAAATATCTTTCTAACGCAATTTATTCATTTAATAGTAAAAGCTTCAAGGAAATTCGAAGATACAAAGAGGTTGTCAAGTTTGAAGCGATTCATGTGTTACAGCTTCTTATACAATTACAGTATTGAAATCCCTGAACACTTAAATTAAAATCTTAACGATCACATTCTTTTAGAGGTAATTCGATATATGTATTTACAAATTATTGTATTTAGTGTTCATTACGGCAATTTATTAATAACAACCATTACACATTCAGGCTTTATTATTTTAAACATATTAACCGATTACCCTGTGAACATACACCGTAACTGGTACGCAGTATTATAATTTATTACGTCACTGTTGTCCATCTTAACTTACTCGGACGCAATGAATGGACCGTTTTCAAGCACGATGGAGCTCCGCTTCGAAACCGCACATCAAGTGATGGAGTAATAGTTCGGTACTATTCATCAATTAATTAGGTATAGTAGACATGAAGGAGCACCAATATAATCAGGTCTCACAAACTGTTATTTCCGGTTGTAGGATTACTGCAAATCAGGCTCCATGGAGGAAATTTCATTACAAACACTAAAATATTCATAAAATAGGAGGTAGGAGTAATTGTAATTGATATGCCTACTTGTATGTGTGCGTGTGTGTATTGAGCGCAATAATTTGACTATACTCTAACTGAAATTCTATTACAAACATATTAATTGCTGTAAATCATATAAAAATAAACTTTATTTAATTTTTTTAATATTGATTTCATATTTCCTAGGTATATACGTTGCTTATTTCATTAACGAATGCATTTCTGAACATTTATTTCTAGAAATAAAATTCTACAATTTCCTAAGTGCTGGTTCTATGTGGGAAAGTAAGTACATAAACAAGTTCCACTGCATAGTTTCCAATTTTTATTACATTTTTGGTTTGCGTATATTTGTGAATCCCCCTTTATGTTCATTTGTGATTCCCTTTATTTTAGGCACAGTTAAGAAAAGGGAAATACTGGCTCCTTAAGACATTGTTTAACACAACAACTTTAGCAATAAACATAAGAGTTTCTTAATGAGTTTCTAAGGCTATTTTACTTTGTCTGAGCTGCGTGCTGCACTATTTTTTTTTGTTGCTTTGTTTATGTTATATACCCATTTAGCGTATCATTAAATATATATATAAATCTATCTATTTATCTGTATAATTATCTGCCCTTCTCTCTCTCTCTCTCTCTATCTCCCATATATATATATATATATATATATATATATATATATATATATATATGTCAGATTTGAAAAGTTTAGCTTCAAAATTAAGTATTTAATAAATAAAAATAGAGCCAACTCTTCACCATCGCCTAAGGATTTGTGAGTAAAGAAGCCTATTTAAAGGTGGAGCGATCATTGACAAAGAAGAACGCATACTCGAAAAGGCTTAGCTGGTGACTCCTCGCCGAAGTGTTGTTTATTGTTCTACTCGGTTGAGCGCCAAAGGGCCACCATGTTGGATTCCATGTGATTAAAAAGAAATAAAGAAGTATTATAAAGATTATGCCCTCCTCATTTTACCAGCAGGCACATGAGGCCTGACATATACATATATATATAATCTTTTTCTCCCACAGATCCTAAGAAACAAAGGGCAAGAGTGAAAGCTCCAAACTTCTGGTTCTGGCCTTTATGTTCCAGTCGTCTAAGGCGACGTCTGACAGACTAGTAAGGGATGTTGATTCAAATAAAACACTTATGTTAGTGTCAACAGCTTTTCGATACATATGTATACGCACAAACACATATATATATATAATGTATATGTAGTAAATCTTTAAATTTTCTGTCGAGGGATTTTCTTTAACTCATGATGCTTTTAAGCGTCCAAGATATTGAGTGATACTCAATTCTTTTTTTTTTTTTTTTTTTTGCCCACTTAATAGGTAATACAGTTTGATCACAGTTTTATGTGCTTGTGAAGCTCCACGTTGACACTTTTGTAGTGAGATGATGTAAAATTGAATCCGTCATCAAAACTGATCAATCGGTGTATTAAAGTCAGGAAATCATCTGGTTAAGGAATATTCCGGTAGGAAAGGGTATAAGCTTCGATTTCTGGAATGAGCTTAACAAAAACAAAATTATTTAGCCCATTGTAAGCTGCACGCGTTTGCTTTTATTGTTATTTTCGAACGAATGCGTTTGCAAAACAAATTATTAACATGAAACAACATTTTTACAGTTACGTTGTGTGTTATTAATATATACCCTAAAAATTAATACCAGATAAAGATGTGGCCAGAAAACGAGTGAATAATTCCTGTATTTATGAGATCCGAATTATGCCCTGAAGTTCTTGTACGAATTTGAATAGTTTTACTGTTATATTCCTTAGTAATTATTTGACCTTATTGCGTCGGTAGATAAAATGGAATTCATCAGAAGGGATTTTTAGTTCTCAATATGTTAGTATTTATGTTGACGTGCTTATGAAGCGGAAGGTGCCAATTATTTTGAGTGAGAGTAATCGCGAGTAATGGAATTTTTTCTGCAATCCATATTGCTAATTGTTGAAGCAAACATCAACTAATGTTTCATACATACATACAGTAGTGTTGGTCCTACATTCAGTTACCTCAGAGAGGAAACTTTTTCAGGCATCACTTTCATACGGATTAGGTATTTAATATCCCATATGCTGACTTATCCCTTTGTTATAATTTGCCCAATTTTTGAATTATCAGATTATTTACAGTCATAAAAGCTATCATACTTGCCTCATTTTCATTACAGGGCATCTCACGAGGAAATATTGTAAGATAAAAAAAAGCCCATTTCAAAATGACTGATCATTAGTACCCTTACAAAGCCCTTAACATGATCATTTCCGTCTTTTTCTTTTATCATGGTCTTATGGCCATATTAATGTGACATTTACAGATAATTTCCTTTATTGCATTATAGTTCTTCCTTTATAAGGCTAAGAAATAGGTTAAGAAGGGGTTTTAAAGCTTTCGCTTTTTTATACTTAATAAAGTTTTTTATACAAAAAAATTTTAACCTTAGAAGATATTTTTCATAAAAATAAAAAAAAATTAAAGAATAATTATCTGAGAGAGTACAGGGACAGGAAATATTTGCTCATTAAATAATAATATTATTTACTATTTCTAAAATCTATAGAATCATGTAGAATAATTATATTCTTTACTATTTGTGAAATATTTTCACAAATACGACCGGATACGAGGAAGATAAAGCAATTAAGACGTTGAAATTAAAATGGTGGGAAACAATTTATGATTCCATTGATTGATTATTCATAAAAATTCCTTACATAATCGCAAACAGAAAAAAATATCAATTTTCAGAGAAAAAAGCTTGTTTAAGTACATTTCGTAGAGGTAAGATATTTCATTTCTATTTCTCTTCTCGATATTCTTAATGTAAAATAATTATTTATTTTTAAAATTATGTGAATTTTAGAATTATTTTACAATAAATTTATATCTATAAGTTTTCTATTCATTCGTAAAAAAATAATTGTTTTAAAAACATAGTTCTCATTCACTTTCATTTAATCATTTTTGGAGGAATTGTTTTCCTTATAAGAGGAAAATAAATCATTGTATGTTTAACCTGCTTTAAGAATCAATATTACTTTTTTATTAAACTTATTTAAATTGTATGCTTTTTGATATTGAACTCATTTTCGAAAATATAGTGTAAAAATTTAATTCGGAAATCCTATGTTCTACTAAAGTTATATATTGTAATTTGAAGCATGTGTTGACCAATTCCTTAGAGATTGTTTACATAATTTCATACGATTATATTAATTGATTAGGATTTGTGCAGAGAACAGTCACCTAATTTCTCATAAGCGGAATTATTCAAGCTCATTGTAACTGTGATTCAATTTATTATCATATGGATCATTTATGAAGCAATATGAATATATTTATATGTTATAATACGGTTTGCTAATTAGTTGCTGAATTATGCGATATTGTCAATTATACTTTACATTCATATGTACTAGTCATACAATATTACTAACATTAATATTCATATTACTTTAAACATTACTATTTCAAATAAATGCAATCAAATGTTATTAAATTTAAATTGTCATTAAAAAAATTATCGTTTATTTGGTAAAAAATGTTATCATTGAAAAGTGGTCATTACAATGTAGAATTTTAAAGGGAATAGTAGTTGTAAAAAGAAAAAAATAATAAATAATTAAACAGCAAAGGAAAATATACTAAAAAGTACAAAGAAATTATCACATACTAACACGAAAACAATGCAATATTGGCTTGAGGAAAGCATTCTCTTGTCAGAAATGGCCTAATTGTGTGCTAATGGATTGATCGCACTTATGCATTTATGGAAGTTCCTTACTGGGGATTTCTTGAACGAGCAGCATACAAATTTTGAAAGAACCAAGCATCATCATTGTGAATAATAAACATACTAATCTATGTTAAGTTTACTTTCTACGTCAACAGAAAATTCTTGTTGAAATGCCCCTTGTTCCAGGAATCAACTTGCATACAAAACACTCGGTAGGAAATTTGCTTATCTCTTAAGATTTTAATTCCATGAAGATAATAGAAGTGTGACTGTTACTTACGAAAAATATCTGTTCAATCATATGGCTTGCTGACGAGCCACTTCAGATTTGGATCACAGTTTAAGTGTATTTCCTTTAGAGATGGAATTTGCGTATTTGCTAGGATATATAAAACGTTCACTCTAACAGCTCAAACATTGCGTTCTGAACACAAATTCTATATCATATTTTTTTACTTTGGTGATTTACACTTATATTTTGGAGCGTCTCACAAGCACACACACCCTATTTTATGTCCTTGCTTATAAAGAAAAATAAAGAATAGTTTATAGGAAAACATAAATAAAAACGTAAAAAAAAATATATAAATTGTAATAAATTTGATTAACTGTACAGATAGAGTAATTTCTATACCAGTTTACTCAAATTACAAAATTACAAGTGACTTTATTTAAGTCTAAAGAAAGAGAATTTATCTTATACATATAGACTATAACGTTTTTACGAATAAATAGTTTTGTAAGCTGCGCAATCAATTTCCTTAAATTTTTTTAGTAGCAGCTAAGAGATATTTAGTCATTCCGTATTTTATTTTGGAATAATTTTAACAGCTCAAAATTATTTCGATAAACGATGTACGAGGGTTGGGGCATAAGTCATGGCAACTATTTTTTTTTCTTGTAGGTATGCGAAGATCACAAACGTATATGTGTTGTGTGGAAGTTCTGCAGGCAGAACAACGTATGGATTATGTGATATCTGGTAGTAGCATAGTGAGGACTGTAAAATCAGTCAGTTGGTGAGTATCGTGTGAGATGGAAGTAACCCATGTTGAGCAGCGCACTTACATCAAAATAGCCGTTCGCTAAGGAAGAAATTCAATCTGTGACTTTGATCTCATTCCCAGGATTAAGGAATCAATACGTGGTAGGCGGTTTGCAACACGAGAGGACATTGCTAATGCTGTACGCCAACAGGTGACCCGATTCACTTATGATGCGGCAAATGCTGAGGCTGATGGTATTCAGTGCCTCCCACATCGTTGGCAGCGTGTGGTGATAGTAGCAAGGGACTAGGGGAGGTCCATTGAGGGTCTTTAGGCCCAGGTTTGTCATGTCAAATTTATGTGTACTGTGTTGTCATTCTTTTGCACAGTGAAGGCCTTATTGTCCTGTATACTACCGTAATAAATTAGCTTGTTACAATATTTCAGTGTATTCATTGTCCACACATGTAGTTAACACCTTGTCCTTTTGTCTGTATATGTCACATTTTCCAACTGGACTGGTATTTTCAAGGAAAAAAAAATAGTTGTCATGACTTTTGCTCCAACCCTTGTATATTTATACAGTACATAACATATATTTTCAATATCCTAATTGCAAGAGAGTTAATCTAGAGGTATTATCCTTCAGAGGATCCTTTCAAGTTTTAGATTAATATTTGTTGTTTTGATTTGTGTAAGTAAATTAAGCATCAAATAGGCTTGTGAAATTTAGTTCTTTTTTTTATTCATTAACTTTTTCCGATAATGGATGCTATAAATTCCTAACAGAGTAAGAAAATACGGTTGTCTAGTCAATAAGCATCCCTCTAATACAATAAAATACATCAATGCATAAGAACATTGAGATTCAATAGACAGAAAAGAGCGTCTGTTCTAGATTCCAAATGAACATATTTCAGAAAAATAAGAATTCACTTACAAAATACAGAGTCATGACTTCGTTCAAAATTAGAAAACAAATAGCTAATTTTTCTGTTACGAAAGCTAAATAATAAGCTGTAATCATTTACAAACTTAAGAGAAGTGAATATAATTTTTAAATAGACTTTATGTAAATATCCTTTTTCATTAAAATAATTTAACACTAATACTTATCTCTATAAAATATTAAAGTTTAGATTATATTTTAAACTTGGATAATGTTTACATTTACAACAATGTTCCAAATCATTCATTTGTGTCAGCTTACTGTTTCATTTGATAACTTCTCAGAACAAGTCTTCCTTTTATTACAAATTGTATAGGATTATTTCAAAATAAATTCAGATAATGTAATTAAATTTTTGTATCTACTTCATGGTATTTTTTACGCGTGAGTATAAAAGTCATTACAACTACTTACAGTTTGTGACTGGACATTAATTATTTATTAGAAATACTGAGATCCTAGACTTATACATATTTCACTTTAAAGAAGACTAAATAAATATAAAATGATTTATACTTGGTGAAGTGCTTTGTTTTTCTTAACATTAGTTTAAATCAGAAAGCTTCGCTACATCGCCAGTAGCATCATTTCATGACAATTCATATCACTTGAATGTGTTCTTTATGTTCAGACATTAACGAAATTTCTCTTTCTCTCTTTATATGTCCGGTGAAACGATTAAAGTTCTGTCTCTTTCCTTACTTAACCTTTTACTTAATGCGAATTAAAATATGCAGCATCAATTGCACATCAAATTATTATATGGAGTAATAATATCTTAAGAAAATGTTATGAAAGTTACTAAAACTTTTCTACACTCAATGAGAGTTTGATTAGTAATGTTGGATAAAGGCCAAACTTTTGTAGAGCATTGAAATTGTATTGCTAAAAATGCTTTTATCGCTGAATTTAACGATAGATTAAGTTCCACTTATGATTGATTTACTGCTTTTTTATGTATGTTACTTATTTACACAACGTAAATCATTTACTTTCAAAGAAAGAATAATAGGAAACGTATATATATATTATACGGGTCCTCTTTTATAGCCCTACTTCTTAAGGTATCCGACTACGTTCGGAACCGTGGTTTTAAAAAAGTGCATAAATGGATACTTTTCATGATATTTAGTGTCACTTAGATTAGAATACATGTATAAAATTGTTTTAAGGACATTTTTACACAAAAAATTATTTAAATGCAATATTTTGGAAAAAAATTAACTTATAATAATCTTTTTTTTCAAAATGCTCTCCTTTTATAAAAAATGCTTCTAAAATAATAGTATTTCGCGTGCTTATATAAAGTAAAGACTTCTCCAGATAATCTGAACTATGATTTTTGAAAAATTCACATTATTTTTAGAGTGTCCACCAATGGAAATAATTATCGGTTTTTTTTCTAAAACTTGCTCCCCTCTGTTGTCGTAAAATATGGATAAGCCTACTTCTAAGTAATATATTTCAAAAATTCTAGTTGAGCCTCTGTAGAGAGGTCTGAGCTATATATAGCAGTGCTTCTCAAAGTTTCAATATTCGCGACCCAGAACTCAATCATAATTTTCATCGCGCCCCCCTCATACAATAACAATATTTTGAATTTAATAATGCTATACTTTGACGCTAAAACTACGATACCGCTTTAATTTCTTAAGTGTCACCAGCGTATATAAACTTCTCTCTCAGCCAAAGAGTTAATTTCCCCGGACGTATATATACGTCCTTCCAAAGTACGATTTGCACTGATATCCGTAACATTATTCCGAAGACTGGGATGCAAAAAAAGGACACTAACAGTGTTTGCGAAGGATTTACTTATTTCAGATTATTTGCTTCCTTATTTCTCCCCCCCCCCATACATCACTGTGCCTACGTGGAAAACAGTTGGAATTGGGTAGCGAATCGCGTAACTTTTAATCGGCACAGTTAAGGGATTAATTATAAATCGTACAAAGATTATCAAGATAAGTGTTAATTTTTGTATATAATTTAATGTATGACAATCCCATAGGGTCATTGGTAATTATTAAACTTGTACTTAACTTTATATTGTTAAATTAATTATAAAATATATTATGCAGTACTGATACATTTATAAGTGTATTTTATTTTTTATTATGTCAAATGTATTTTGTTTGTTTACTTTCAGTAAATTAATAATTTTTTACAATAATCTTTTGTTGACTTTTCTATATGCTCGCGCCCCCTCGTAGAGTTGCCACGCCCCTCAAGGGGGGCGCTCCCCGCAGGTTTAGAAGCGCTGATATATAGGCAAAATATTATTCTAATAGAAGCAATTTTCACAAAAGGAGAATAGTTTGAAAATGGGTCATTCTATGTTAATTTTTTGTCAAAATATTGTACTTAAATAATGTTTTCATTGTAATACTATTCTTAAAACAGATTTATATACTTTTTCTAATCTAAGTGACACTAAATATCATAAATATTATCCATTTATATGTTTTCGCAAAATCACTGTTCCGAACCTAGTGGGATACTTGGGCTAAACAAGCAAGGTTTAACTTAAGATTGGCTGCAAAAATAAAATGAATATTCATTGAAACAAAGGTTTATTCCGTATAATGCATTATAATAAACATATATAAAAGAACAAGAAAAATGTAATGTTTACGTCCTGACATCTCTTCTCTGCTATTTTCTTTCTTATTTTTAGCGAGCATTTATTTTATTTTATTATATATTATTGTGTCCCAATATATTAGCCGAGCTGCAACTTTGACGCTCCAGGTGTATTGGATCTTGTCTCACTCTATTAGTCCTTGGAGAATTATAACAACACAACATAGAAAGAGAAGGAAACTAGTACATTTATTATTACTAATATGAAATTAATTTCAGTTAACTGCTTCGTTTGTTTTTATATATTTGCTATTGATGTATATGTAAGCTAATTTAAATAAGGCAGCTTTTAATCCCAGTCTATTTTGCAGTACCTCTGTTTCATTTATTTGCAATAGTACTAAGTCTCATCTGTTTTCCAGTGGTGCTGTCTCTTCTATTTTCAATATTACCAATAGTACATTATAAATAAAATATTTACAAGTGGACGAATATGCATACAAAGTTAAAGACAGAAAATTTATTGGAAGATAACATGTGATAATTCATTTTTATAATCATTAATACAGTTTAAAAAATAATATTACAAAATTGCTGTACATCACTTCAATAAGATTCTTTTTATTTTTACTTTTAAACAAATATTTACTCATGTTCAGTCTAATATAAATAAAAAAATTATTTGTCATTTGTGAAATCCAATCATTATTTGGAAGATTCCATTTAAAACAAAATATTAATTGTACCTTAAAACATATCAGAGCTCTAATTTTATTCAAACAAGTAAAACATCCCACAGAAGCTTAAAAATAAATTATTATCTTCTCTTTATTTTCTTAATATTAAATATACAGCATAATATCTATATTGCATTCAATTTAGTTGAAAAATTCCATGCATATGGTGATTATAAAAACATTTTATCCTAAAGCAAAATGGAAGTTATTAATATTAAATCTGAAAAATTTTATTTTGGTATTTTTAATTAAGTATAAACTTTTAACAGACAGTTATTACAAGATAACTCCTTATCTAAGAGCAAACCGGATGTCATTACTAAGATGTACTAGGTTTTATTCAAACTTTAAACTTGTATCGGAAGTGGATAGAAACAGGAAAGGACATTGAAAGATCCTCTGTGAAAAGAATTGAGCTTCCTATTCAAGGAACTGTCGATCCAAGGTTTAAATGCACTTATCAACTGATCTAGAGAATAAATGCAGGAGTTTTAAAGTTTTACGAAATGAATGAGGTAAAAAGTTGAACTTTTAAAGTTTCATCCCTTTCATCCTAAGGAACACATCATACTAAAACTTAATCAAGTGTACTTTTTTTAACTCAAAAGTTTCAGGAAATATTTCAGGTGCTATAATTTGTTGAGAAATATAAAGTTTCATTATTTCAAAATAAAAAAAAAAAAAAAAAGAATACGCTTTCCTTTTGTTTTAAGAAAATCAATTTACATTTAATATATAAATATATTACTAACAAGTAATACATTTTTTTTAGAAAGTCAATTCCTACTTAGGTCAGCAAAGAAAAAAATATTTTAGCTATTTTTTTATTAAATAATTACAATTACAAATATGTATACATATGGCAGAATAACAATAATAAGTGGCAATCAATTTTTATTATTATTAAAGTATTGTATTGTCATTAAAACAATTATGTACTTAAAATTTCAATTCAACTGAATGCCTTAAAATGAGAGCGAAAAAAATTGTAATGTTTAGATGCAAGTCGCTGAAAATGAACACAATATGGCTGCATCTATTTTCTTAAATAATTAGTTTCATTCAATTAATTTTAATTAATTATAATTAAATTATCGTATTGTCCCACCAAACAATCGTGTATAGAAAATTTCAGCTCAAATTAATTCAGCTCATTAAAATTTCATAAACAAACATTTTAAAAATTTAACACACGTCGCCAAAAATGATGCTATTGTGGCTGTATCTGTAATTCTTTGAATATTTTGCTTTAATCCATTATTTTTTATTAATTGTTATTAAAATACTCTATTGTTATCCAAATAATGGTGTATATAAAATTTCAGTTCAATGAACGCTTTAAAATGCATTTTATAAAAGCTTGAAAATTTTAACAAGATATATGGAGAGAGTGAACCAATAGTAAGAATTGAAAAATAAATATAATATTCATTGAAACAGTTCGATGTAATTTATATAATTATTTCCCCAAATAATATTTTTCAAAATAATAATAAAATTGAATTAAAGAATGATACTATGAGAGTTTAAATGATTTTATAAGTAATGAGAGAGAACAAAAGCAAAGTTTCGGTAATTCAAGAAAAATAAAAGAATACACAAGAGTGGGATGAAAGAAGCGGATATGAGAAATTTTTTATTCAATACGACTTTCGAAAATTCATAGGTAGTTAAAATTTTACAGTTCAAAACGCTATAATATTTTGAACAAACACACTGTACTAAATAAAATACTCCGAAGCTTAAAAATACGTTTCATTTTACTTTGTTAAATATGAAGTGAATGTTGAACGACTGCAGCATTTTTTACGATATTTGCTTTTAATAAAGAAATGCCAGTTTCGCAATATTTGTTTTTCGGTGATAATTCTGAATTAAAAAAAAAAAAGGTGTCCGGAAGATAAAAATTTCTGTATTTGTCCAAAAAGAGTAAACTGAATATAAATTGACATTTTTTTTTAACTCTCCAGACTAAGTTATATGTTTTTAACAAAATAATATAGTTAAAAATAGTAATTTCTCTTTCTTTTTCATCATGACTGGTTTATTCAAAAGAGATATATGATTGGTCAGGGATTTTTATTACCACATTTTCCATATCTCTTTTTAAGAGTTCTACAATCGTTAAAATTCCTTTAAACAGGCCAGTTTAGTAGTATTGTTTTGCTAGGGACGAGTTGCAAAATTATCACTTAATGTATTCAAAGATGTCCTCAAGTCAGTGCTTCTCAAGCTTTCAACATTTGCGACCCAGTTTTCAATCATAATTTTCATCGCGCCCTCCTCTGTACAATATCAATGTATTAAATTCAAAAATGTGCTTTGGCTGTAAAGCTACATTATGACTTTAATTATAAACCCCACACGCTATCAATATAAGTATAAAATTTTGTATTTAACTTTGTATATGACAAGAGCTCATGAGAGTCAGTAGTAATTATTTAACTAGTTCTCAACTTAATACTGATAAATAAATTATCGAATACGTTGAGGTGCATTGATACATTTATAAGTATATTATATTATTGTTAATGTGTATTTCTTTTTTTATTATGTCAGAATGTTTTTTGTGTTTTGTTTTCTTTCAGTAAAAATTAATAATTTTAAAAATAAACTTTTATTTTCATCTTTTGATATGCTTGTGCCCCTTACTTAGGGTCATCACTCCCTAAGGGGGTTACACTCCACAGTTTGAGAAACGTTGTATCAAGTCAATTCATTTTTATAATGTCAATAGAACCTAACACTGTAATCAAGGCGTAATACTTAACCGCAGCTATCAAGTACATTAAGAAATCATACATATTAGATATTTGTTTTATAAGTTTTTGGAATTTTTATTAAAATTCTGATGGATTTCGGGTAATAAATTAAATAAAATAATAAATAATAAATAAATAATAATAAATAATAAATAATAAATTTTAAAAAAAAGTTTTTTTTTTTGAAAAAAAAAATCAGAATATTGGAAAATTGGAAAAATTTAATATTTGTCAGAAAAAATTAGTTTGAACGGACAACTATTAGAACCAATAAAATAACCGAGAAGAGAATGGTCGAAATTTATCATTTGATGGTTCAAACTAAAATCTATATCATTATAATGCTGTAGAGATACTGTCTTAGAAAAAACTGGAAAATATTCCATGCCTTAAATAGGGAATTTATTGGAAAAATATTTACGTTTAAAAGAGGCATGTGGATACAAAAAATATGTATAAAACAGAAGATATTAGGAATTTATAAATCTTTAAGAATAGAATAGATGATGTACTGGTTACTCCAGGAAACAAAACAAGTATTCTGCTAGTAAGGAATAACCAACAGATTTCCTAGAACATATGCATTTGTATGTTTAAAGATTGAGAGACAGACATTGCAGACAAAAAGAAATTCTAAATAAAGCAAAGTTGATATGATTACTCTACTAACAGATGATCCTTTTCCCGGGAACAATATTTTCTAGAAAATCATTTTTAGGATACGATCTAAATGTAGAATGCGACTTCAAATTCTTACAAAATCTAAAACTTCGTTCAGATATTTATGTCGAATTTCAAAACAGTACAAAATTAAACGAGCAAGAAACAAATGACTGAGTTTTCATTAAAAAAGAAGCCAATGCTGTGAATTATTTCGAAAAGCAAATAATGTTTTCAAGGCGCTATTATTATCTTGCAAAGACAATTATCATTGAACTTTATGTACTTTTTTCTTAAAAAACTACTAATTATAAATGCTCAAAATTTTGTTTGTATATTAATTAGACATTTATTATTATAGTGAAGTGCGAGTTTTTAAATATATTTATTAACTTTTTCTGAGCATCACTATGGATTTATTGAAAATTGTCATTTTTAGGATATCTACTTTCTAGCCAACATTTTAAGAATATTCCAAAAATGTTACTTCAGTGTACAGAATTATATGTAAGGAACATAGAGTACATGCAAACAGTAAATTTACACGCAATTTTTAAAATATTAAATCATGGAAAGCAATAATTTTTAATCAAAATATTACCTAATCAAAAAAAAAATTGTGCACTTTTATTTATTGTGGAAGGTAATGAAGGCTGTAAGATTTTTGGTTCCACTTCAATTACCATTTATCTACAAGATGATATATTATGCCCAGTGTCTAAGTGGTAATGTATCGCACTTCCACGCCACAGATCCGGGCTCAGATCCCGGGCTGGGTGAGGTCGTGACTCAGCTTTTCATCCCTTCAGTGGGTCAATAAATGAGAACCAAGTTTACGATACACTGCTACACTGAACTGAACACTGGGAGTTTTCACGCAGGATGACCAACTGACAGAAACTTCTCCATATGCACCCCAGCACCTAAGGTCATGTAAACTGAGAAATGCACAGTAGGCCTTAGCCCTCATGAGCTGTTGCGCTACTGAGTTCAGAACTAGATGAAACGGAATTCTTTTTATTATTATTTTGATGAAAATGCAGGGTTTTATATATATATACACATGTAGTACTTCGAGGTTATTTTAACGTCTATCACCTGCCCAGTATATATGTTGGTTTTTTGTGCAATAAGGGCACCATTCATTGTATCCCATGTCTCCATCTACAAGAAACTCCAAACTGCTTATTATTTTCATTTACTCAAATAGCTTTCCACACATTGTGAACAGAGTCCTTATAAACAAGTTTTGCAGTATTTAAAAGTTTAAGTATCTTCTTACAGTAAGGATAAAATTTCAAAACGGGCACCTTTTCACAATGCACCACAAAACATTTGCCCATGTTTTAAACTTTAAATCTTGGGGAAAAAAAGTTTTCATAAAATTTAAGAACTTCACTTCAAAAGTAGGTTGAAGATCTAACAGTTAAACTTGAAATTATTATAAAGTTAAGCAACAGTAGCCGTGTATGATTAAATAAAAAAGTAGAGGCCTTGCAACTGCTTCTCAGGTTTAAAAGATCAATGCTTGCCCATTTATGTGTCAAAGTGAGAATGGCACATAAGATGATTAGCATCATATTTGCATTGTAACTTATTGTAGAAAATCTCATATGAAAGTAGTACCATAGGTAAAAGAAACGCAGAGACACAAGACTGGGATCATCTGAAATACTCATTGGTCAAAGCTCAATCATCCTGGGAGTTAGAGTCACTCGTGTTCCATTCTCACTATGCCTTTTACCTTGTAATGAACTATATTCACACAAACTGTGACATACAGTGGTCCGGTGCTTCTCTCTGTAGGTACTTTTTACTGATCGGGCACTTTTTTCTGTGAATCCGTGAATCAGGTGCATATCTGCCAATTTGGAGTTCGTAAAACTTTCCATACTGCTTTGTGGAAGATGACAGCTTAAATGACTACGGTAATGCTAGTCTGTTTCTTTGAATGATCTTCTGAGTAACGCAGTGCTTCTCAAACTTTCAATATATGTGACTCACTATTCAATCATCATTTTCATCGCGCCCCCTCCATAAAATAACAATGCATTGAATTCAATAATACTATACTTTGACACTAAAGCTACAATACGACTTTAACCTCTTATGTGCCACCGACGTACATAAATGTCTCGCTCAGTCAAAGTATTAATTTTATGGACGTACATATACGTCTTTCCGAAGTACGATCTTAGTTGTACAGTGCTATCCATTTTATTATTCCGAAGGCTTTGGAATATAATAAAAGGATCTTGACAGTGTTTGCGAAGGATTTATTTATTTCAAAGGACCTGCTTATTTATTCCTTTTCTCCACCCTCTCCCTCTCAAAAGAAAAACATCAAAATACGCTCGTCTACATGGAAAACGGTGGCATTGGAGAGTGAATTGCGTAACTTTTAATAGGCAGCTAAGGAATTAATTATAAATCGTACAAATTATCAAAATAAATGTTACTACAAACCCATGGGGGTCACTGATAACTATCAAATTTGTTCTAAACTTAGTATTGTTATCAATTAATTATAAAATGCATTGTAGAGTACTGATACATTTATAAGTGTATTATATCAGTGTAGATGTGTATTTTATATTTTATTATATCAGAAAGTATTTTGTTTCTTTAATTTCAATAAGTAAATTTTTTAAATAATGTTTTGTTTTCAATTTTTCAATATGCTCGAGGCCCCCAGTAGAGTTATTATGCCCCCCAAAGGGGGTGCACCCCACAGTTGGAGAAACGCTGGAGTAACGCAACACAGTGTTGAACAAAGTCATTTCCGTCCATGGGTTTCTATTGAAATATGATTCTTTGTGATGTTCCCTACATCCCCTTAAAAATTGTCCCAATAATCCTGGGGCACTCTGTATATTCTCTGGATTTTAAATTAAAAGTTTTAACCGGTAACTTAGTGTGAGAAAAATGGTTTCAAATTATTTATTAGAGGGTTTTTTTCATTGATTAGCAAAGAAAATATTCATTAATTTTGTTAATATTCAAATGGAAAAAAAAATTAAAAAATCAGGGGATCATAATAACTTTGTTTTACTTATAGAAAAGAATATATTGAATTAATAACAATCACACAAAACTGCATATGGTAATGTGACTGAAAACTCAAATGTAATGTAATTAAAAATAAATATGCATTGCTTCAGAACTGGTGTGTGGGAAAAAAGTTTCAAACACAACTGAAAATGTGTTTTTTTTTTTTTTTTTTGTCAACATTTTATGTAAGATTCGGTAAAGGATTACTTAAGGTAGTGCAGTATCTTTCGTCCATTTTTCTTTACCTAATTACCCGCCAGAAAATAAATTTACTTCTAAATATAATTCCATACCTAGTCTTCTGTTGTTAATAATTTTCTCTAGCCTTAATTAAAGAGAGGAGCCCTATATTTTAAAAGACATCTGACCCGTGTGAGTTTGAGGAAGCTTTGTACTCTAATTGCTGTAAAATAGACCGCGCGTGTTACGGGTGATGCATTAGATTGTTCCTAGAGTAGGGGGTTCAAAATGTAATGCATGTTTTCTTCAAAGTGCCAGATCGTGCGAACAAGTAAACTTTTTAATTCTAATTCTTTCATCTTCTAATGGCTGAGCTGTCAAAACATTCAATAGAATAAAGCAGCACTTTTTAAGAGGTACTTGAAGTGAAAAGTTTGAAATAATGGCTTATAAAATAGAAGTTTTATTATTAGAAATAATTTATTGTAACCAAAAATTTTTATTTAGTTTTTAAATGCCATGAATTGTTGATATATTTTAATATTAAACAAACACGTAATGATTTTTTTATATGAGTTGTACTATATAATGTCAAAGGCAAGTTTTCTTAAAAAAAATTGAGAATTAAAAAAATTTTTTAAAAAAACCAGTAAAGTATATTGAATATTTAAATTTATTTATACGCTTCTATTTAAATATTGATAACTGCTTTCATTAATTTCTTGACTGAATTTATCCTTTCCACCAAAAGTAAAATTCAAATGTGCAATGGTAAAAACTACATTTTTGGAAATTTATTTGGAACATTCTATACATATTTAAATAACGATAACTGAACTCATTTATTTATTATTATTTTGCTTAAAATTTTTTCTTTTTATAATTGTTTCTTCTTGTATTTGATAATGTACCAGGTATAAAAAATAACAACCAGTCTTCTGCAGTTTATATCTTTAATGACGCAATTTATTCACCACTACAAATTATGGTGCCAGATGCACCACTACAAATAGCGAGAGCAATCGGGTTTTACCGTTGCTATACAAATTATACATTCAAGATTATAAGATAAATAACATATACAAATTCCAACAATAATCATGTAATTAAATCTTTTAATGTGTTAGGATGAAGTTGTATTTTTATTATTATTCAAATTGTAGTTTATTATTAATGTGTGCTATGTGTGTTCATTTATATACTATATTTAATTTCTATTCAATTATTATTACTATTTACAGTGTTTATTCTGTATGTATTTTCTGTAGAATAATTAGTTTTATTCTTGTGCTTGTTACTATATAGATATATATATAACACCATCGACATTATTTACCTTTTGCGCGATGGCAACATGTTAATTTGTTTTGAATTTTGTGTAGTATAATCTATGTGGAACATTAAGTTGCTGTACTGTTTCTTACTAAAAGAGGTTTTCGCCACACGAAGCTGCGGGCATATGTCTAAAATCATTTTACGCGAAATTAAAGTTGTTGTTTAAAAGCAAGGGTCATCATTTGGTTATGTGTTACTAAATATTTAACGTCTGGAAAGAAAGTTTACTAACCTTAAAACAATTTAAAGCAGTTTCCAATTATTTTTCATGATAATTATATCGATATTACTAGTGATTTAATATCGTAGAAATATGAGTTTCGAAATAATTTTGGCTTAAATAATAAAGTGTGGCAGATAATTTAGTTTGGAAGATATGTAAAATTACAATATAATAATAGTGGAGCTTCTTTTTAAAATTTTTGGAAAAATATTTAAAGCCATAAAAATATATTTTTAACATATAAAAGTCAAACCATTTTTCAATTTAATTTTATTTTCAATCTAAGGCCAAACTCCTTTTAAGGAACGTATGTTAAATTACATACAGTTTACGTTCCTTTTTCCTCAGAAACTAGTTATTCAATTTAGATGATTTTTATAGTAAATAACGTGCACACTATAAGAAAGACTTTAAAGAAGGATTTTGTTTTTGTTTAAAAATTACAGTAACTGTAAATTTTCAAAATCATGTCAAATATCTTAGGATTAATGTTCAAGAAAGCTTTATCAAAGTTATTTTCGAAACTCTTATTGTTATCTCCATTAAAATGTAAAGGCATAATGAGTGTAACGTAAACTTAGCAAATATGGGTGCCAAAACACTTACTTGAAAATATTCTTCACTAAAACACTTTTCATTTTCCGGAAATCTAGGTATTTTAAACGTGGTATACTAATGGTTTTGCAGCAAACTCTAACTCATGCTGATATGTGTATAAAGGAGCTCCAAAACAATTGTCCTTGTGTGAGTAATATTTAAGGTAATATGGGCAAAATTGTCGGAAATATTGTCACATTGCATTATAAAAAAGAAAAGAGAAACTGTCACCTCCGCATTTACATTTGACCAAAAAGAAATATATTTTTACACAAATTACATATTTGGAAAATGATCAGAACTAAAATCAAACCTTTGTTATTGAGCAAATTGTATGACAAAAATAATGCTGCTAACTTTTAGAAATCAGTAATGACAGTAAATGAACATGTGCTGGTGAAACTCGGCAGAAAAAGGTTTATGGGAGGGAGATTAACTCAAAGGACATGTAGGATGAGAGAATGGTCAGGGAGTAGGGTTGGAAAGCATTACTTCCAATACTACCGTTAGAACTAGAAGGTTTAGTGGAAATATTTTGACTCCAAGCTGTATAACTCACATCTCATACAAATTTTTATTATAGTAGTTTTCTTTCCGTGACTTTTATTGTTTTATAAATGTGTATTTATTCTAAAAAAATGTAAATTAATTGCTCGTTTTTAAAATTAAATAAGAACCGTTACTCCGTGAACTTTAGTGAAATTCTCTCTATAGTGTTTTTCAACCCTGAAGGTATCCGACTACTTTCGGAACCATGATTTTGAAAAGCTTATAACTGTATAATATTTATCATATTTAGTATCACTTAGATTAGAAAACGTATATAAATTTATTTTAAGAATATTATTACAATAAAAAATTATTTAAGTACAATATTTTGACAAAAAATGAACATAGAAGGATCAATTTTCAAAACATTCTCCTTTTATGAAAAATGCTTCTATTATAATAGTAGTTTGCCTGTATATATCTCAGACCACTGTACAGAGGTTGGGTGAGAATTTTTAAAATATATAACTTAGAAGTAGATTTATCCATATTCTACTACAACACAGGGGAGAAAGTTTAATAAAAAAACGCCGATAGTTATTTCAATTGGTGGCAACTTTGAAAATAATGTACATTTTTCAAAAATTCTTGTTCAGACTCTCTGGAGAAGTCCTTACTTTATATAAGCACAAAATATTTTTATTATAGAAGCATTTCTTATAAAAGGAGAAAGTTTTGATAAAATGTTATTCTAAGTTAATTTTTTTCCAAAATATTGAATTTAAATAATTTTCTTCGACAAAATGTCCTTAAAATTATTTTATACAGGTATTTTAATCTAAATGACATTAAATATCATGAAAATTATCCAATTATGCACTTTTTTAATCACTGTTCCAAACGTAGTCGGATACCTTAAGGTATCCGACTACTTTTGGAACCGTGATTTTGCAAAAGCGCATAAATGGTTAATTTTCATGATATTTAGTATCACTTAGATTAGAATATATGTACATAATTGTTTTAAGGACATTTTGACAAAAACAATTTATTTAAATACAATATTTTGGAAAAATATTAACTTTGAATAATATTTCTTCAAAATGTTCTCCTTTCGTGAAAAATGCTTCTATTACAGTAATATTTTGCCTATATATAGCTCAGACCTCTTTACAGAGGCTCAACTAAAATATTTGAAAATTTCACATTATTTTCAGAGTTATTACCAATTTAAATAATTATTGGCGCTTTTTTCTTAAAATTGCTTCTCTCTGTTGTCGTAAAATATGGTTAAACCCACTTCTAAGTTATATATTTCAAAAATTCTAGTTGAGCCTCTGTACAGATGTCTGAGCTATATACAGGCAAAATATTATTATAATAAAAGCATTTTTCACAAAAGGAGAACATATTGAAAAAAAAAATTATTCTAAGTTAATTTTTTGCCGAAATATTGTATTTAAATAATTCTTTTTGTTAAAATGTCCTTAAAACAATTTTATACATGTATTCTAATCTAAGTGACACTAAATATAATGGAAATTATCCATTTATGCGATTTTTTAAAATCACGATTCCGAACGTAGTCGGGTACCTTAAGACGAGTTATCCAAAACTGAAGGAGGAGATGAAGAAGTCAATTTGCAAAATAGTTATTTATCCAATTTCGATACAAATGAATAACCGTTAAATGCTACTTCTGATAAAGAAGAAATTAATCTTGTTCTAGATGGTACATGGTAGAAAATGTGTGAAAATAAAAAAAAAAAATAAGTCCAGGAAGTTCAAACAAAGAGTCATATAAGGTCACAGGACTAAAAAATTTGGCTAAAAACACCGGAAAGTCGGAAGTGTTTTGAGTTTTTAGTTGTTATTTCTATAGACAGCAAAATTTTTCAAATAGTAAACAAATACCCCGAAACAGATTAAAAACGTGTGTTTGAAACAAGTAATTGGACTGTTACTATGAATAATTCTAAGCTTTTATTGGAATATTATTTGCTGGAGGTGTATGTGGAGTAGGAGGTACTGATATCCATTCCTTATGGTCTAGTTTGTATAGAAAATATGTAAGAAATCGGTTTTATAGGAAATCCTAAGATTTCTTAGATTTGATTCGAAATCAACCAGATCCTTTTATTTCGAGCAGAACTTGCTGGATACATCATTTTCTGGAAAAAACATAATTTAACCATATCTAAATGGCTAAAAATGGTTAAATTTTGAATGCTATCTGATGTATGGAATAAATTCATTGAAAACTTCATTCACTGCTTCAAACTTGAGGAGAACATCATAATAGATGAATAATTATTTTCTAGTAACACTCGCTGTCTTTTATACAATTCATATCTTCTAAACCGGATAAATATGGTCAAAGGTTTTGGTTAGTTTAGTACTTGTTGAATGCTTTTCATTATTTAAGTAGAAGTGATCAACGATGATCGGACCAGCGTTTATCATATAATGCAGTTATACGAATGATGTAACCATTTTTAAACAAAGAAATAAATGTCACTGTTGATAACTTTTTCACGTCACTACATTCGGAAAAATAACTGAAAAAGAAAGGAACTATAATGAGGAGAAAAATTTCAAAATTTTTGAAAATTTAGGGATAAATTATACTAACAAAAATTTTAAATCAGAAAGAAGCAGTCACTATCATACATTGGGGGAAAATGTCATTATTCTAAGCCCTTTCCATTATTCATATATTGATACTGAGACTAAAGAAAAGA